>VZRJ01007548.1:1814-172139 GCA_013397565.1 Ptilonorhynchus violaceus | reverse complement strand
GATTCTAAGATTCTATGGTTTTAAAGCCAAACATCTAGCTAGGCTATTCAAAGTGCATTAATTTAAAAGGAAAAACAGTCATACCTGCAGTAAAATGTTATGAAGATGAAATTTTTTATGGTCTTAACATGTGAAATTGAGTTCTGTTTCTATTGCTGTAAAATGTAGGTTACTAATAAAGGTATCATTTTTATATTTTATTTCTTAAAAGCATCCTATAAGAAGAATAGTAAATTAGTAAAATATTCATTAGCAAATGAGAAAAATACTCATTTTATAGGACTTTTACAAATTTTGATGAAAATCACAAGTGTACCTCAAAACCATTCCATGAAAACGATTATTGAATGATAGACATCTTTTTGTCTTGCTCAGAAAGATTAAAAGTAATAGTTTCACCATCTTCAAGAAAAAAAAATGGAACATGTAGGTATTTTTTGTTCTAATACTGTGTTAAGAAGAGCTGTTGTTCTTGGAACTATAAGCATAATGGTTGCCATCCACAGTAATGCTTACAACTGAATGTTTGCGTGTGAAAGCTGATGGAATAATTCCTGATATTTTCCTGTACATCACTCTATAATCTTCTTCTGAATAATGGAAATACCTACTTTGATTTCAATGAGTTTTGGATCAGGCTGTCATTCTTCTGTGCTGTTGTTCCACACAGATCTTAAAACACTCCTCAAGAGGGACTGCTTTTAGGAAGATGAGAGTCTGAATCTTGACAAATCTTTACTCTGGCAAAACTTCTATTGATATCCAGATCTCTTTTAGGTGGAATAGAAATCAGGAATTCTTTTACATATCCTTGGAGTTTCATTCTTTCTGCTTTACAAATCATCATTCAGCTGAGCCTGCACTTTATTTTCTAAATCACATTCAAATAATATTTGAATTAAACTCAATACTTACAACAATGACTAGACAGCGTCTCATATCTTTCTGTTTATTTCTTGAAAAGGGACATTAGTATGCCCTTAACAGAATTATTAAGGAGACGATTGAAATTTAAATGGTTAGAGCAACAGCAATGCACATTTTTGGGGTACCTTACTATCCTTTTGTATGTACAACTGACCAGCCTAGAAGATTTTTAATTGCAGAGCAGTTATTAATCAGGCAGTCACTGAATGATTATCAGATTGCATTTGGGTTGAAAGCTAAGAGGCTATAAATACTTAATTATGAGTTGAAGAACAACATTTGGAGCTAAATTATGGCTTTGTGCACCACTGACCCCTGGGTGGGGGAAAAGGAGGAGACAGCTTCTTAGAGGCCTCACCACTTTGATGGTGAAACTCACCAAATCACAAATTTGGTGGTGGAGGTGAAGGAGAGCAGCAAACAGCAAACGATCCCTTCTGCTACAGGGAAAAAGAAATCTTGCTTTTTCCACTGCATTTTGTATGGTCAGGGTTTTGTTTCTGCCCTTCTTCGTGTCCAAAGAAGAGCAACAAAGCTGGTGAAGAGTCCAGAAAACATGTCTTATGAGGAGTGGCTGAGGGAACCGGGGTCATTTAGTCTGGAGGAAAGGAAGCTCTAGGAGGACCTCATTGCTCTCTACAACTACCTGAAAGGAGGTTTTAGTGAGGTGAGGGTTGCTGTCTCTTGCCATGTCTCAAGCTTGGTTTAAAGTTTTCTCCCACGTTATGTCTTCTTGAAAAGTCGTGTTTATAACGGGAATGCTGACAGATCTATGCAAACAGATGCTTACCTAAACAGAGTGCACCATCAAAATAAGGACCTTAACACCAGCTGGGTTAGATAAAAAGGTGGCATTCCCAATATGGACCACCCCACTATATTTATAACGATATGCCTAATCCAGCAAAGGCTTCTCAACTGTAGAGTGACAGCATGTATTCTCACAAGCAAGATTCTTAGCAAAGAATCTGTTTCTGCAAGGGTTTCAATCCCAGCTACTTGCCACTGATCATGTGGGAAATGTCACCTCTAGGAAATGCTCTCACAGCTGAAAAATGTATTATTTTCAGACTGTGTATGGTAGATGATCTCTTAGGAAATACTGTCATGGGAAACAACACGTGCTTTCATTAGCAGCATGACGCTACTTGGCTTAGAGATAAAAATGGCAGCCATGACACGCAAAATGCCAAAACAAAGAGAGAAATACATAAAGAAATACAGGCTAAATTACTTCTCTGGGCAACCTGCTGTGGCAGGGGATCAGGCTCCATCTCAGGAAAAATAGTCTCTGAAGATAGGCTGGCCAGAGAAATAATCTAGCCTTCATCTTCCAGGTATACTTGTCTGACATATTTCTGTGAGATGAGGTGTTTTCTGTCCCTATGACAGATGTTAGACCCGTATGACACATGGCAACACAACATGTACCTTTCACTGGCAAACTGGTTACTCTGCTCATAATCTTCCTTCCTAATGCTCGTCCTAACCTAAGCAAATTTGCAATTGGCTTCATTTTTTTTCTAAATTGCTGTGTCACTGAAACAATTCCCACCAAAACCCAGGACTTCATCTGAGATGAAATCAATTAAAAATCCAGGGTTAGAAATATTTTCTGAGGAATTAGATATTAAAAAAAGATCAACGCCCACGAACAAACAATGTTCTGTCTCTAGAGGCCATGTAGCTCTTGAGGAAGGGGATAAAACCCCTAATGTAGGCTCTCTCGACAAGTGTTTAAGGTGAGGTGAGGTGACACTAGGCTTAAGTCACTCGCTCAATATCACACTAACACAACAACAACTGGGCACCCTAGATGGAAACTCAGAACTTTCAGATCATCTTTCCTTTTCCCAGGTGTGTGCACAAAATCAACTCAGTTTAGCCACTGACATGAAAACTAACAGCAGTCCAGGATGTAACTAAAAACTGGTTATAAACTGCAGCGGTTTCATTTTCTCCTGTGTAGCTGTCCCAGTTCCCACCAGTAGGCAATTTGGATTGCACCACTTAGCACTTTCAAACTGTGTGAATTAACAGTTGCCTTTAGCATGGCACAAACAAAGCAGATGATGATGTAAAGAGGAAAAAGCATTCACCGAGTCTTGTTTTGGATGACCTACATAAAGCACTTCTGGCCTCTTCAATGATCATTAATAAAAGCCAGACTAATCCCAGGTCAATTAAACTTTTATTCTTCCCACACCATAAAATTTTGTACATTTGCTATGGGTCAAATTGAGCCTTCCGTGAAACAAAGCTGTGCTAAGGACAAAGGATAGTGCCTGAGCAAGCCCACCTGGCAAGAGGAATTTTGCTGCAGCATGTAAAAACTGCTAATCCTCTTGCTAAATGGAAATGATGGCTTATCCTGACTGCAAATATTCAACACAACTGAGAACCCAATTTTTAGGCATGTGTAGTATCTCAGATAGTTCTGTATATATTAAGTACAACTTCCCTTGATCTTAGCTGCAGATGTCACATCTTGGTAGTCCTCTGCATCTCCTTTCCACAGGTCCCTGACAAACCTTCTTGGCTGAGCTGTTCCCAGATCCCCCAGCTTGTCTTGACAGGCAGATCTCCTTGCTTTTGCATCCCCAGATGGGTCCTAGACTCATTCCTTCTTCATGGCAAGTTTTATGGTCTAAGTCAGCCCCAGCCCTGTGTCTCAGGCCCATAGTCCCTATTCAAGTAGTCTGCCAGCTCCCGAGATCTACAAGCACTCATCAGTCCTTCCTCTTCCTGGTCCAAATGCTCTTTGTCCAGAACTTAAGTCTCAATTAACTCTTTCCTTTCTGCCTTTGATCTAGATTTCATCTGTTTTGTATGTTCATCTGGATTTTTCCTCCTCCCTACTCTCTGGATATCACTGAGGGCAATGGATGTCCCTCAGAACAGAGACCAAATACAGGTCTCTGCTCTCAGCTCTACTGTCCAGTCAGAATCTGGCATGGAGGATTCAGAACAACACTCAGAAAACACCAGTCTTTGTCCAGGATCCCTGCCTGCAGCATGCCGAGCCTTGCTGTGTCACTGGAATATATACAATCTGGTCAGATGTATTCATGCACACTCCTAAGAAACAGTCTGCAGATACCTGAGCATCCTTAAAGTCAAAGCAAACACTACTGGCAAGGTGTCAGCATTATAATTTGCCCAGGTTTTCACCACGCTGGCGAATGACATGCTCCTGGCCCAAAAACCAGCTCCTTCTCTGAGGTATATGGAGTATTTCCATGAAGAGGTAGGTCATCAGAACTTGTTTGAGCAAACCTCCAAGCTTTCCCCCATGTTTCACTTTAAAAAAAAGTGAGAAAAGGATAAAAAGGCATAACAAAAAAAAATCCCAGTCCATGTGCTTCCCATCTAATAATATTATAAACAGTTGAAAGCAGTATAATGGCAACTTTCAGGCAAGTAACAGGATGGGCTACCAGTAGCATTTAATAACAATAACAGTTATAATAATAGAAACAATACAGCTGGGGAAGTCAGGATTTCACCTCAAAACTGCCATATACCATCTGTTATTACTAGAGAAAGACTATGACATCACAAAATAGCAACTTTAAATCCCAGTTTTACAAATGAAGTTGTACTCTGAAATTCAACAGGAGCAAAGGGTACTCAAAGCATCAGTCTGACTGCAAGTTCAGGGCTGTGATACTGACTTGGAAGCTTCCTTTGCACGCTATTTTTACTCATTCAAAACTTGCTAAATTTGTTAGTAATGTTTATACTGTGTGGTACATTGTTAGAATCTCCCTGCTTTCTGGTGGATACTGTAAGTTGGCATGCACAGCCTTTTGCTAATATTAAGAATTTTTGGTTTTGCACAAAAAAAAAAAGGAACTAAGTTAAAACATACTAAGTATATAAGTATATATCTAAGTGTGTTAAGGGACAGCTGGATTTTTTTTTACATTGTATTGCTGATCTGAAAATTTGAAAAGAAAAACCTGCAGACCTTTTTTTTCCTCTTGTGTTTTCTGAAAGTCTTCTCTAATGGAAATCTACTGTCCTTTTCTTAAACTGAGTGGAACCAGTGGTACACTTCCCACTGATCTTGCTCTGGGCTTTTGATAAGGACACAGGCTTCAGTAATAGGGGACCCCACTCAATCTTCAGATTTAATGCTTTGGCAGAAGTACCTGGTGAGAAGCTGTCTGCAGGAAAGAAGTTTTATGAGAATGCTAAAAGGTTGAGTGTGTGCCTCTGTCTAAAATCAGGTTTGCATTATCTTTCTCATACTGTAACTATAGATATAGACTGAAAGGTCCTGTAGAAATACTTTAGGCTTTACAGTAGGTCCTTTAGAATAAAATGCTGGATATAAGCATTAAAAGCCAACAGAAAATGTTCAAATTTGAGATTGTTATAAGCTTTGCCTTTGTGGATTTCCCAAAAATCTTCTGCACTGCATCAAAATAAGAAAGAAGGAGTGAAAAGGGGGAAATAGCATGGAATAAGTAGGATGGAGTGACTAAGGACATGCTCTAAGGGCCACTCGAGTCAATGACTTTGTTTACAGGAGGATTTGGTTCATATTCTGAATTTTCTACCCAGAATCTGCACAGAAGACAAAGGGATGATTGTAATACCAACTTGCAGAGAAAAGCCTGCTTTGTGTAATCTCACTTCAGCACATACTGAAAAAGGGAACTTATGGTACTGCTCTATAGCAAGGAGCACATGGCAGGATCCTGCTCACAGCCTCTCCATGCAGCACAGAGGGTCTTTTAGTTGGAATATTTCAAGGAAAGGATGAAGCATTCATGTACACATAGACATATATATAAGCATTTTTACATGAACACAAAAATTACCCCAGTCTGTACTTTTTTGTCTCCAATATTTCGGTTTCTCAGCCCTATCTTTCTATCCATTCCCGTTTGCAATGCTTTGGAATCTAGTAACAGTTCTGTTTGGTGCAGCTGAAGATCAACAGCTGATTAGATCAGGACTATGTGGTACATTATCTGAACGCTGCCTTCACACCTCTTAAAATTCACTCTGTGGTATTATACTCGCTTAGCAAACATTAGAAGAAGAAAAGTACTGATACTTCCACATGCATATAGACATATATTTAAGCATATATGCATTCACACACATATACACAGGAAGGGTGAGAGAGATTAAAGTGAGGTCCAATTACCTTTTAAACTAATGTCCCTTTGCATCTCTCTGGCACTGTTAAGAGTCCTTAAAAAGGGAAGATACATAATTTACATTCATTTTAAGGCCATCTCAGTACTAATGAGAAGTGTAAAGGGGCCTTAGAGAAACAGAATCAGCCCAGCAGTACCTATTGCCACACTTCCTCTTCACGTTTTACAGATATTTGCATTACAAATGAGATGCCTTAATTACAGGTTGAATGGTAAATAAAACATCACTACAAATATTAAACTGTAGAGAAGCAATGTCTGGTGTATTGGAACAAGATCTTAAGGGTAGCTTCTGATAGAAACAGACTGTGAGCGAGACTCACACCAAGCCACTGCTTCTTCCCCAGCAGGGCTCAGTGCATTTAGTGCTAAAGTAATTCTCTCCAATTATAAAACCAGCAGAGCTCTTCTAACATTTTTTTACTCTGGTCCACGGCACAGAGAAGCACAGGCAGCTGAAGGAGCACCTTTTACCCACGTAATTTGCCTAACATAACAAAGCTGCATTGTGTTTTGGGGATGCCAGTCTCAATTCAGAGAAGAAAGGAAAAATAATAGGAAAAGGAAAGTTAATGCAAACAGCATTTCCTCCTCATACATACTTGACTTAGTAGAAATTATAGGCTTTTATGTAACATATATGCTTATGAATCCTAATGGAAATGAATGAATACATCCTGTCAGACTGAAGGTTCACCTGGGCCAGCATCCTCTCTCCAGCTGTGAGCTGGCTGCCTAGGAGTGTACAGCAGGGCGAGTGTACAGAAAGGCTTTCTCAAAACTCTCTCCCAGACCTCAACTTGAGGTTCAAGGGCTTTCTGCAACAAAGCTTAAAAGCTCCTAACCGATTTTCTTTCCATGAAAAGTATTTTTTGAGGCTATGTATACCTTTAGAAACATTACCTCCTGCTCAAAGCTTCATTATGTTGTCAGTGAAATGTCTTTGTTTTGAACCTGCTACTTGCTATTTCCACTTCATGCCCCCTAATTCTTGTACTGGGAGGAACGACAGTGGTTCCCTGCTCACCTTACAAGGTACTTGGCTTTTGAAGATAATCCTTCAATAGATCATGGGAATGTGCTGTATTTAATAGGACACCTGTGACACTGTATATGCTACAGTGGTTAGAGTGAAAGAGTGGTTTTCAAGATAATCCTATTCTTAGGGTCTCATAACTTCAAAGCTGAAACTTGTTTTCTATATTCTACAATAAAAAGGACATAGTCAAGTTTAGAGGGGAGCTTACATCAAGGCTAAGTAATCAAAACCAATGTTTTCTCCTAAGTGACTATTCTTATGTTTTCTGAAGTTAGATTTTTTTCCTATTTCTGATTTTTTTTATAGAAGGCTGTTAACTTTTTGGTGTCTTGGTAAATTATGAATCATATATTTTCGTATGTCTAGATAATTCTTTTCCAGTACTTTTTTTTTTTATATCTATATAATTTATAAATAGGAGGAATGAGTTGCATTTCTTTTTCAGACACAAGCCATACCATATACCATATTGCGTTCTACTCGTCTTGAATAAGAAACAGGCTTGAACAGTTAGTCATTTCCAGTGTCTGTCAACCAGATACAGGTTCAGTAAAATGAGCCATTTTAAACTTTAAGGACTGCCATTTACAGCAAGAACTTGCATTTGCTCTGCACTGCTCCCAAGCAACTTGTCATCTGAATAAATCTGTTTATTAAGGATTTACAGAGCTCTGGAAAATACAGCAAGAAGTTTTTGACCCCACATGACATACTGTGAATTCTGTATAATTTTAACCTGCATTCTTGAAGTGTGATAGAAGTTTGTTTTGTTGTCTTTTTTTTAATGTCTCTGTCACCTTTCTTATTCTACCCTCTACTCTGTCTCTTGTATCTTGATGTCTCTGATGGTGAAACTCTTAGCGGTCTTTTATCACATTCAGGTCACTTGATTGTCTAAAAGCCTCTCAAAGAGGATTTTCTTCCTCCATGTGCTTCCCTCTCTCTCATTCTCCCTCTCTTGTTCTTCCCCATTTCCTTGTCTCTCCCAGTTAAGCCTCACTCCTCTCAGAAGATGGTGAGATGGTAAAGTAAGTGTCTGGGAAGCTGTGCATTGGGCTAAAACACATCTATCCAATCTCTGAGTGATTTAAAAGTACAGGAATGGCATCTCCTGTAATCCTTTTATTCACAGACTAAATGGAAACACTACCAGCCTCAATGATGATATTGATTGTCAATTACCTCTTAAATACTAATGTGTACATGATACTGGCTTTGCTTAATTGATTTTTATATAGACCACATTGCATATTTTAGAAATTTTTTTCCTGAATAAAATGTTACATATTCCTTTTTATTTCTTCTCAGACTTTGTAGCCAAAATTGTGCTTGGTCTACAAATCTCCAGAGACCACATTATGCACAAGGAGTTCATATACATCTGTGTATAAACATTCCAGTTAACAGTTCTTTACTTTGGAATTATATGTACTAAGCCATACACACACCTACACATACATCTGTGTGTAAACATCCTTGATTTCAATCATTTTCAAAGGATTTGCTTAGCCTGAAAGGTTCTGATTGCAAATTTTATGCAAATACACGTAAATACTGCTTTGATTGGTTAAGTACAGAAAAAACCTGCAGTCTCACAGCCTATGTGTACCTTGAAGCATTTGCTCGTTCTGTAGTTTGCAGCACAGCAAAAACCCACAGACCTAAATCCAGCAGTCTTGATATTCTCATTTCTTCTTCATTATTTGTGCATTAGTATCTACTAGACAAAACTGACATCACTGTATACTAAAGAAATATACAGCAAGAAACAAGACCTCCTGGAAAGTTATAGGTCTGTTCATACTCAATCCACAACACAGCATTGTACCAGCTACTAAAAAAAAGAATTAACCCTATCCCAACTGAAACCAGGACAAGGCCTAAAGGTGAGATTTATAAAATTGCTTAATGGAATAAGAGCCCAAATCCTCATTTTCAGTTTGCGATGTTACCTTTGTTGGGGATTTTTAAAAGGCAAAGCAAACAAAAAAAAGCAGCAAAACCCAGGGTAAAGATGGGATTAATACAACAGTTTTACAGGTGAGGGACTGAGGCACAGAAAGATGAAATGATCTGCACAGCGTCACTCTGGGAATCTGAGCATTGCCTTCAATTCTCCTGAGTTCCACTGCCCCACACTACCCACACAACCAACTCCAAGTCTTCACACAGCCTGTGCCTTGTACGAATGACCCTTTAAATCATCAAGCCCTAGACATCCCACTTACATTTTCACTGTTAACGTCTGCCTCGCTGGGGCAGCCAAAGAGTTCCCGTCTCAGCAAATTCCCATCATATTCCAGGAATGTCAGGTAGAGGTTGCGGAAAAACTCCACGTGCTTGTTTTTCACTCGGAGCTTCTTCGGTGAGTTCCAGTGAATCACCTCAGAGGGAAAAAAGAGAAAAGACATCCTGCTGTTAGAATACAGATTTGCTTTATCTGCTCTTTTTATGTGTGTTCAGTTTGCTTCCCTCTTAAAAACAGAAGAAAAACAACCCACAAACTGTACAGGCTTCCTTCTGTCTTTTTACAGGGAAGGCTTGGCCATGTCATCCACAAGTAATGCTCTAGAGGTGATGTGCTTTAAAACTCTTCCATGGTCTTTGAAACCTGCACATTTGAGTGAGGGTGCCACTCCAGTTTGTGAAGCAGCACCTCATAAGTGCTTCCACAACTCTAATCACAGAGCTGATAGGTTATGGATCCTGCTGAGGAAGATGGAAGGACAAGAGACACAGCAATGTAGGTATTAAACAGTAATCTCAGATTTCCACACGACTGTTTCTGCTAATTCCACTTGACTGATTCACTGTTTCAGGCCAGGCAGCCTTCTCTCCTGGTTAGGTATTGAGAAGAAAAAGCTTGAAATTAATTCCTATACCCATTTAAATAGTTCAAAAAGGACTGAATTTAATCCGACTTTCTTTTTGCCATTGCTTCATTTAAACAAGACTGATCTCTGTTAACACAACACAGTGATGCAGTATGACTCCTCACCCTTTGAATTCCAGTTTCTAGCAGATATTTATCCTCTGCTAATGGGAGATGATTCTCACACTGGTCTAGGTTTAAACTGTAATGCTGACATAAAGAGCCTGATCCTCATTTACATCAAGGCAAATTTGCACTGCTACCAGTGTGAACGGGAATGGGGCCCTAAGGAAAAACCAAGAGTGAGCCGATAGAGGCTTGCAGGAATGATTTCATTTTATAGAGGCTATATTTTAGACGTAAGAAAAAAAATCACTAAATACTTTGTGTTCAGTTTTATTCCTGTGACTTCTAAAGAGATTAAAAATAAAAAAAAGTCTCCCTTGGGAGTATTTCCAAGCTCGAAGTTCAGGAAGTTCTCTGAATCCATTAAGTTAATTGAGTGAAGACACTGTGTCACTCACACACAGCAGAGAGCTGCAGCACCAGCTGCTGGGCTGGTCCATGCTCAGCTTTGCTCTGCACATCCCATTTGTGGGAGGGAACACACTGAGCTGAAGCACAGCACGTACAACAGGAGCAGCCCAGAGAAGATGAACGCAGTTCCCTTCGTGTCAGCAACACAACTTCACAGGAACAGGGAGTTCTCTGAAATCACGGTATTTGCTGCCCAGTGAGTAGACTGGAGGAGGAAAGAGCAGGATGCAGCCTGAATTCTTCCTGTACTAATTTCAGCAAACACCACAGTCACTCCATGGAGTATTTATACTATCATAAAAGCTATGGCATTCTATTCTACATACCCAAGACCAATGAAAATATCTTCTGATAAGGAGGGCTTTATCCCTTCCTGGGATAAGCCTACTAGGATGTCAGAAAACCATACATGAAGTTAAAGAAAAGCAACTGTAGGGAAAAAAGATAATTTCAGAAATTGGCAAATTGCTTTCTTTGGTTATAGGAACATCTTAAATAAAGATTATGATGCATCTACACACTGCGTAAATTTGGGAAATTATTTGGACAAAAATACTTGGTGCAGGTAATTGTCCCAGGCTGTGCTACATTCTTTGCTGGTTTTATGTTTGTCTGTATGTTCAGAAGTGTAGCATAACCGTGCAGTAACATGTTGCTGCATCATGTGGTGAAAATGCAGACCACCACATAAATGAAAGGAGCTTTAGGTAGGTAAGGGCATAAACTTAAGATGACAGATTTTCTCCACCGAAAAATGGATCAAAATCTCCTTTCTTTGAAAAGAACTTGATGTATTTCATCCATTGTATTTAACTGCAGCAAAAGCCATGAACGCTTGAAAAAAAATCTCACAATTGAATCCTACCTCAGGGAAATGGGCACAAATAACAGAAGCACAGGGCTGAAGGAACCTAAAGGGCTATTTAACAGTTCTACAGGGTTCCAGCACACATTTTTACAAGCAGGCATAGAATGGAAACTGTCTGGTGGTAACTTGTACTTATTTAAGAGAGGATCAAAGAAAGCTAAGAAGCTGGCAAATGGAACAAAAAATACTTGTTAAGAAAACTCTTTTGTGTGCTCTCCATACTGTTCCTACTTCATGTGAGTTTCCTTTTGGATGCCTTCACGAGCATCCTAACACTGCTGAGCACTCTGAGCACCCAGGGAGCTGGGGACCATGAGCACAGATATGGCTGACAATGATAACATCAGTAACTCTTATAGGACAGGCTCCCCGGCACTGCAGGAATCTCCCATCAACATACACTGTGTCACATCACAGCCAGGCATTTGCTGATGTCTCTATCCAGTTGTGTGGGAGATGATTTCAAACCCAGACAACTGCAGTTGTCAGTGTAGAGGCTCTTTGCTGCCGTGCTTCTGTTGTGTGCGTAGAAGCCGTTTAGTGTCAAGGGCTTAGCCGGTGGTTCAGATCTGATCAGATTTGAAACGTGTCAGGTTGCTGCATGTATGCTGATGTCAGGGGAGCCTGGAGTGAACTGCAGAAAGCTGAATGGAGCTGATGACTATCCAAAAAAGCTCATTTTTTAATCAAGAAAGACAGCACATGCCAATGTGTGCTAAAGATGATGTGCTAAAGAGCATCAAGGAACTATGCAACCATCTGGATGACCTGAGGTAGAAAAACCACAGAACAGGTCTAGTGAAAAAGCAGGCTGCTTTTCAAATGTAGCGCAATTAGATAAATACTGTGTGATATATGAAAGCATAAAAAAGAACAGCAAGTTACAAAAAGCAACAAGACTCTCAACCACTGATATACAACACTACATCCAAAGACCATATTCTTTTTTATGTCAGCCCACAAACGCACATTCAGTTCTGACTGTCTGACATGGTCTATTGCACCACCAGCTATGGCAGAATTTGTGCAGGCCAAGACATTCTTGTGTAGACTGTCATGCGCATCAGTGAGGTACAAGATAAAGACTGCACAGCTAAAGCTATGGCCACTGCATTAGAAACTTTATTGTGCACAACAGTAAATTGATTGGAGGTAAAAAAAAAGATCAGTTGGCAAGAGACTATAGGGAAATCAGAATGAAAAAAAAAAATCACTTTATTTGCAGACCGAGCGAGTGTTCTCCCCACATTAAAAAGAGAAAGTGAATCTAGAAACTGAAAATCTCATTACTCCAACATCCCTTTTCCAAGGCTGAACAGCACTATAATACTGTGTTTATTTCTTCTTCTAGTTTCTAAGCTGCTCCAAAGCTCTGTTGGCTTACAGAGGAAACTGCAGCTAGAAATATAAAATTCCAGTCCCATTATCTGGGTAGACACCTCAGGAACAATGCTAGCCTTCAGGTTGACCTACAGACCCTTCAGACTCTTGATTGCAGCCTCCTGAGAACTAAGAAAACATGCACTTCCTTAATCTTCATTTAGCAATTTAAGTACTGAAAGATCAGAACTTAAAATTCCACATCTATTTACCACTTGGTTAGTTGTCATTAAGCAATTTGGCACTATCCACATTTCTGTTAATACCATCCTAGTTAATCAGCAACCATTACCACTCCCTGATTACACACAGCCAGCCTCCTGGAACACTTCCATACGCTTGTGGCCTAAAAGACGCTAACTGCACCAATAGTTCCCATTTATTCACCAGGTTCTCACCCAAGGCACTCAAATGGTGACACAGTGGGAGCCTCGTGGACTGGCAGTGGGATCTGAGACGGAAGGTTAAGAGAGGATGTTATATGCTGGGGGAGTCTGGCAGGGCTCTAAGGGCAGTTATCGGAATTCAAATACACTGAAAACAAAAAATCCCAGCAAACCTCCTTACATTACCATCTGCATTGTCCTCTCTGGGGAGATTAAATATTATTTCAAACCTGATGTTCAAAATACTACAGTATAAGCTTCAATACAAGATTATTTCTATAGGTACCTTTAACCATTTTTTTTTCTCTAAAGTATTTTTTCTCTCAAAAAGAAGTATTTAGCGAAATGTTTCCCTAACTGGCTCCATTTTTTTACCCAATGACACATCTTGATAATTTCTCGCTCTGCTTCAGCCCTTACAGAATCACAGAGCACAGGACATCCTATATAATTCTATACCTACTTTCCAGGCTGAAGGGTAAGAAATAAGAATAAATTAAGCTTAAATTTAAGCTTAAAGAAGTTTAATTTTGCAAGGCACTGAACAGATATCCTTAATTAAGCCCATGAGCACTTCACAATTTAGGTAAACAAGTGGTATTTTGTAAACAGGAAGCTTTCCCGCTAAAAAACTAGACTCCTTGCTTAGACAACCAGACACTTCCCACTGAAATCAGTAGGAGTTAAACATTCAGCAAATCTGCACAGCAAAGCCACCTATATATGTCACTTTAATGCCATCTCAATAGGCTTTTTTACAAGTTTAAATATGCCCCAAATCACACTGCAAATATGCACCACATGTGTAACTTATGCCATGATTAGAGATGTCTGGAAACTTTATTTTTAAACTGTGTTTTATCAGAAATGAATGGTTTAATAAAAGAACCAATTTCCTCAGAAAGGTTCGTATACTTCATGAAAATGTCATCAGGGAGGTTTCAGAGTGATATTTCTTAACTGCATAAGTGAAAGAGACTCAGGCTGGAGTACCCAGCAACCCAGAGGTCCAGGCACGGCTTTTTGGATGTGGGATTCAAATCCCTGCCCTGCCTGGTTTGGTGCCCATAGTCCCAGGGATTACTTTACTCCCCAGCTTACTGCCACTGCTGTACACTGCTGTGCCACTAAGCTGACAGACTGTCCCTGTCTTGTACTTTTGAAGGTCTTTATTTGTCCTCAAAAGGATTCTTCAACTTCTCTTCCTTCATCTCCTGTACCAATTTTTAATGAGAGGCTCCTGCCTCCAAAAACACCCCTATAAAACTATGGCGCTCCCTGTTTGGCAAGGCGGAAGCACCTTACTGACTCCAATGCTCATTCACAGGAGGGGTATGTTTAACCCTCTAAAACCCTTACTCCTCCCATTGCAGCTCTTCCTTCACTGGCATTACAAGGTGCAAGGCTGCAGAAGGCCAGGAGTGCTGCAGATTAGAGCTGAAGTGCTCGGACAGCACGAGGTGGCTCAGGGACTGGAACACAATGAGGTGCAATAGGTCATGTTTGAGGCACATCTGAAATGATGTATTACAGTTAGGAAAAAGACACTGTTTAAGCTTTTGTAAGCAATATCACAAAGTCATCCCAGTGCGGAGGACATTCCCAGGGAGGACACAGTGAATCACAGAATACAGCTTCCCAATGGGGAACTTACGAGGTTCATTATTCATCTATCTGCTGATTTAGTATCAGCTGTATTCAAAACCAGTCTGAAAAGCCATCAATAGGCTGTAAGGCATTTTTCTCTTTCGGAGTGTGTGTAAATTCTAATAATTTGATACATTCCCAGTGAAGGGTCCAGCATCTGATTTTTGTGATTGTGAATTACCAGATTCTCTCTGTGTAAATAGCATCTGTATCCTTGACAACTAGACTTCACGACTGACTCATTCAATGAGGTCATGATTCACTGTCAGAGGCATCAAAATTCATTACCTTCTTTCACAGTACTTTTCCTGCCATTTGCTTTGTGCCAAATCACAGTAACTGAGATTTCCTTACAGACAGGAACAAACTATTAACCAAGCAGTAAGCAAAAGCAGGGCCTAACCCAGCAAAAGCAATGCATAAACGAACCCCAGTCTCAGACAGGTCCCCCGCAAAAAAAACCCAAACCAAAAAAACCAAAAAACGGATAGAAATGAAAATTAATGAGGACTAAAAAGAGAAAAAGGTGATTAGAATCCTCTTCAGGCAATATGAAATATTCAGCTGCTCCCTAAGACTTACATAAGTGTGAACAAAGGAGCAAAGAAGTGTCTACACACACACACACGCGCACACACACACACACACACATCCCTAAATAGCAGTCAGCCCTGGGGGTCCAAGTTTACTTGACAGAATGCTGTGTGTAAGAGATGACAAATCCTCAGCTCCCATGGACTATGAGGCCAGATGGAATCAAATCCTCACCTTTTCGGTCTGTCAGGAGGAATGCACTCTGATTTGGCTGAGGAATACTTGACTGGGTCAGCTTTACCTTGGAATTTAAATCTCTCCATGCACTTCCTTCTGTCCTATGCTATTTTTCTTTATCCCCCAGTACAAACTTCACAATCTGTCTTTCTTTTCCTCTTACCCTGGGGGTTTCTTTTACCTCGTTTCTTATTCCAGTCTTACCACGAAATACAGAATGTGCCAAATATGTTGTGTTGTACCATTTACATTAAATGCCATGGAACTGACTAACTCTGGTGATTTTAAGAGCGCAATTTTTAACTTGGGCTAATGGCATTTGCTGATTTTTTGTGAGACTCATAAACCAAACCAGCCAGTTTCTTTATAGAACTAGAATTTTGATAATTTTCATGATGCAAATTCACAACTTTAATTGGTCTTCTATGCTTTTTTTAAATTGTGCGAAGAATTTTAAACAGTGCTGCCTGAAGGCCAGTTGTCTAACTGCTCAGTATTGGAAGAGCTTTATTGAAACCACGGGGTTTATGTGCACTAGATAAGGCTCTGGCCTCTCTTTCAACGCAAAGAATTTCAGCCCTGACTTAGTATGTAGGGGATAATTTTAGTGGTGTGAATAGTTCAGTTTAGCTGAAGAAATTGCTTATGTGTCTGCACCCCTTGTTGGGCTAAAATACCTCAGACTAGAAAATCAGTGGAGAATATTACACCTTAGACTTCACTGCCTATGCTGTAATCAAACTGACAGTGTGACACAATATACAGTAACAACCAATCAAGCCTAAATTGTAGTTGCCAAGATAAATTTGTTAATCGACAAGGAAGAAAGGACTTAATTTATTTTTAAGATACTTGTATCAAATGCTTACTTACAAGTAAGTGTTATATATGAGTTAATGTCCCACACTCAAATCAGATTAGTTAATACAGTCATTGAAGTCAGAAGATCAGATGCCTGCTTTGAGGTGAGCTTCACCAGTCTCCAAAACCACTTATAAGGATGACAGTTTGGCTGCCTAAATACAGATATATAGCAACACCGAAAGCACTTTAGTTATCCTGCCTGCCCACCAGCTGCCTTGCCAAAAGGTTGTCCTCTCCTGTAGATCTGTATTTTATCTGCCAGTCCTATATGGATAACAGAGAGCCCCTGTGGTGACTCAAACTGTATTTAGGCAATGTGACCAACCCCTTGATCTTCCTTATCAGCTTCACTATCTTTTCCTCATGTAAACAGCTGTGTCTTAATCTTGTGCAGAGCCCAATCTGACTGTCTCAGTCGATTATATAAATTAATCTCAGACTCTAATTCACAGAAAAATACTGTGATATCTCACAGGTGGGAGATATATTTTTCTGAAGTTCATCTTTTAGGAAACATTTTCCCTGTTACTATATCTTTTCTTTTGTTTCAGGCCCTGCAATTGCTGTCATACATGATTCTCAACATGAAAGCAATGCTAAAATCTCTACTAGCACTTTGTTACAAGGCATAAAACCATGATGTTTTTAAGTGCCCGTGTTGACCTTCCCCTACAAGCAGGTATAAGAAACCATTTAGTGATTAGTGTACTGACAAGAATAGTGATTTAACTTTAAAAGCTGTCTTCTATGGATCACATCTGATTAGTCAGATTTTTATATATGAAATTCAAGCAATGCTGGCCAGTTTTGACAGGTCACTTAACCCATGTAGAAGAACTTCCATCTCTTGGAAGTGCAGCTTTTGAAATCAGTGTGTTGAGAGTGATTGATTTTCTATATACATCCAGGATCTGGTGTTCATATTGAACACTCCCTGCTGTTACTCTACAAATTGCTACAAGGGAAAACTTGGTTAGGTTTAGGAAATATGTTGTACAAAGAGGGAGGCCAAACTCTGGAAAATGGGGCCAGGGAGCCTGTGGAATCTCAGGGTTTGGAGATTTGACATTCAACTGCACAAGGCACTGAGCAACTGGGTCTATCCTGGTCCTGCATTGAGTGGGGTCTGGATGATCTCCAGAGGTGCCTTGCAACTTCTTCCATAGTTTTCCTTCCTTCCTTCCTTCCTTCCTTCCTTCCTTCCTTCCTTCCTTCCTTCCTTCCTTCCTTCCTTCCTTCCTCCCTCCCTCCCTTCCTTTCTCTTTCTTTTCTTTCTTTCTTTTTCTTTCTTTCTCCTCATTTACATTCTCAAAACATAAATCAAGTATACAAACCTTAACTGAATTTTAAAATCAATCACCAAAAACTACCCAATATTTACTATGTTCTGAGGCCACAAGTCTTCTCTGATGGAATCTACTGCTGCACAGTCTTATTCTACACCTGGAAGCAGCTCAATCAAGCTTCAATTCTGAACTCTCTGCATGCTACATTTGAGTCTTTGAGTCCGGTCTTTCAAAATGACCACAGCACAACTGCTGTTCATTTACCCATATCTCTTAAAATTCATCCTGCTTTTATATTCTACTTGTTAATAGTGAAAAACGTGCTATTAAACTGACACGATAGCTTCATTTCATTAAATTAATAGGTTTTTACTCAGCATTTTTTTTTCCAGGGCAAATCCTGGAAAAATGAGTGGCAACATGACTGGGTTAAGTGTATGCAAAGGCTAAATAAGAAGTGTGCAAGGTCTTTACGTTTCTGCTAATGCATTTCTAGCGAGGGTCCGCCCAATCCTCTCTGTGAATTTCACTCTATTAAATGATGTTGACTAAAGAGTTTCAAACCTTTCCAGTACAAAAAGAAAGGGTTTTGCATTATTCGTCCAGGAAGAGCTAAGACCTGTGACAGCAATTGGAACTCAGCAGTAAGGGGCGCTGGCATAGGTGGCAGGTACAGAATGTAAGAAGGCAAAGTGCTTCTGTAACACCTTGCCAAACCCCAAAGCAGCATCCATCTTTGACTTTTCTAGTAGTCAAAACACACAAAGCCAAAGTCACATTTCCTTCCCCTGTTTGGGTGTCCTTATGTAAACTGTATGTGTTAGCTTCTTAAGGCACTTCATCTTTCTCTGACAGCAGAGTCTGACAGTGGAATCCTGCATTCTCTGTCCCAAAGGATATCACCCATCCAACCTCCTGTGCAACGTACCTTCAGGTCAGACACATCTCTGTAGCACTGCTCGGAACGGGTGTGATCAGAAAGCTGCACATTCCAGAAACATGGGAGCTGGTAGACAAGGAAGGGATTTTGTTTGATGACTGCATTGAAGATGTCCTAGCAGAAAAAAAACAGAGAAACAGTTGAGTGAAGTTGTTTCTACTGTGTGTGAGGCGATCTCAACTCCTCCCAGAGCTGACTGCCCCTCTCCCTCTCATAGGCAGGAATTCGAAACGTGATGCGAGGTGAGGTCTGTAAACCTTGCTCCATAATTCTGTTTCCATGGAGGGTGCTATTAATTTAAAGGGTGATATACAGATCTGGACAAGAGGAACAAGTTCTCTTGACACACAGAGCTAAGGGACTCCAGCAAAGCTTTCAAACATTTATCTTGTACTGCTGGCATGAGGTGTGGTTCCTCTTCTTGTCACCAGGGAGAGGAACAGGCAGTAAACAACGAAGTGCCTCCTGATACCAAGTACTGCACCACTTCTCAATAAAGGGGAGAAAAGCGATCCTGGCAGCTACACTGCTTCAAGGTGAAGTACTATGTGTGATTTTAGCTAGCACTTTATTGTTGCAACAAATACTCCAAATTTGCATGTCCTACGTGCATCCAAAAAGCATGTAGGACAGATCTGCAGAGCAGCCTACACCATGAGGGACAGAAAGTGTTCTGACTCTAAGCAGCCACTCAGTTGAGAAGTTACAAGGACAGTCTGAAGGTAAGGTATTACGGTAAGACACAAGCAGCCTTTCTCTGCTCTGCAAAATTCTGCCCCATGCAGGTATTAGACAGCAACTCAGGACAGAAAACAGTGAGGTTGCAAGAACCATTTCAATGAACCTCAGGAGCTTTTGGATCAACCTGCAAAGATGCTGTACGAAGTGCACCTCTCCCCATGCACACTAAGCAGCATGCTTCCTTTCTGGTGACTGGTCATGAGCCAGATGTAGCTCAGAAGGAGAACAAATCTAAATATGATGCTGTATTGAGTTAATAGGCTCAAGCTGTTGAGCAAGGATTATTGGTTCAGGTCTAGTATTACAGTAACAGGGTTGCTGGGCTTAAACTGAGAGCTGGCAAGAAGCACAAATTGAAAAACTGCATTTCTGTCTTTAGGCACACTGTTTGTTCTCCTGGCCTCAGTTTCCTATCTGTGGCAGGGAGACCGCAGCACTTTTGTCTTTACAGGGCTGTTGTGGTGAGGAGTACATTAAAAGACATCTGGGACTCATCTGCCAGAAACAGTAAAGAAATGTCAGGAGACTCTTAAAACTAAAGTCTGATTAGACAGTGGGAAAAGACACAGTATATTTGGACTTCAAGTGTCTGGAAAGTTCTGTGTTAAAGAAGGGAGGACAGAAAATTAAAGCTTGAAAACCCCATTTGTCTCTCTTATGAATCATCTGATCAGAGGAGGTAAAAATATCAGCATAATAAGAGGAATCCCGTGAGTAAATCTCCATTCCTCCCTTTCACATTTTCCCCAGAATGATTCAACAAACGGTGATGTCAGGCACAACATTTTTTCCCTGCCTGTTCCCACATCTCATCCCCTTTCCCCTTCTTTTCTTCCTCAATCCATGGATTGGTGGTTGTCCCACAGGCCTGCCATGTCCTACTCACCTGGTCAGCCAGTGAAGTGGACAGCATGCTCATCAGCTCCCGCTCTGCCGTCAGTCTCCACATCTGCTCCCACTTCATCTTCCGTAACTTATCGAGAAGCAGCAGGATAACCCCTGGAGGAAAACACAGGGCAGTGAACAAGACAACCCATGATGTCACGTGTCAATCAAGGCCCACCCTGTCCACGTGCTGATTCAGCAGTTAAAACAAGACATGAAGTTAATTACCTGACATATCTGATTGCAATCCCTGAAACTTTTCTGAGGAAAAGATTATCAATGCTTGTTACAACCTAGACTTTGAGAGGGCCTGCCATTAAGGTACCAAGTGTTCACCGAACAGGATCTTCAAATTGGAAATTGTAAGGTGGAAAAAAGGTACCTCAACATGCATTGTTATTCCTCAGTTGCTTTTCGTCTGGCCAAAATCCCTAGAGTACACGAAGGGAAAACAGCAGAAGCAATGAAGCTGGATTGACACATCAGCAAAACCTTTCCTACAGTGTCTCAGAAAAATGTGCTTGAAAAATTAATTTGGAAAGACTTAGATAAGAGTGCTATCATGGGGAATGAATGCAGCCTGAAGGACCACAAAGAAAGAGTACTGAAAACAGCAGCCTAGCAGGCAATGATGGGTTCTGTGTTGTTTCACATCTTCATTAGTGGAAGGGGGACGTAAACAGAACAGTAATGACATCTGCAAATGACATTTAACAAGAGGTCTTACAAAAAAGCATCATGGCAACTGTAGAGAACCGTAGCAGCTACACAGAAGAATATGAAATGACAAAAAGCAGGCACTGGGAAAAGCTGCCTCAGGGAGTCCAAGTTGATAAAACTAAAAGTAATGAGAAAAAGAAAGGAAATGTAGTTTGAATGCTTAAGAAGAATTCTCCTAAAACCGTTGCAGTGAAATAAACTAAAAATGGCAGATAAAATGCTTTATTTCATGAGTCTTTCCACATCAGACTATACAAGGATTAGAAAATAAACCTGGAATTATGCTGCACTGGTTGGGAGAGGACAGAGCTGGTTCCAGGTCCTTCCTATCTTTAGTTTCTATGACATGGCAAATTTCTTTCTAGTAAAACCTGGCACCGCCGTGAATAAAAAGAAAACCTCTCCTGGCAGTGAATTTTGTGGCCTATTTTAGTTGTGTTTTCCATTTCAGTCCATCTGGTTCCCAAGGATGCTGGAACCTGTACTGGAGGGATCCCCTTTCCTCTTCAGTCAACCTTTCTGCTTCCAGCTGTTGGACTGGAAAGGGATGTACCATCACAACATGCTACAATTTATTTACGCCAGTGTGTTTGTCTTCTCTCCAGCATAAGGGAAGCCTATTTGGAACGTGTAGTGTGCGTGCATTAGCTTCTAAGAGAGCCATTATGCATTGTCTGAAATTCTACATCACTGTGAAGCAGGTTCGTTGTGCTGCAGCAATGAACTGGGTGGGAGATCTCCTCTCTGGCAAAGGATTTTTTCCAGCTGGCAAGAACTGTCAGCTTTGCAGTGAAATGCAACTGAGAAGGTTCTTTATTAAGAAAAATAAAGAATAATGGTAAGATTCAGATAGCTGTAATAGAATAGCTTTTATAATTTATAGACAATAAACCAATTTTTCTTAATTTGTCTAAGCCTCCAGTCTGAGGAGAAAAAGGGGAAATGTTTTAATATGTGCAGTATTCTTCGATTCTTTTTGACTTCCACTTTTATGCTAGCAGCAGATTATGGCATTGCAGCTAACAAGATTATGCTGTCCTGAGGGGCTATCATGGTAGCAGCTGAGAGAAAAAGAGGCAGATGGAGTGGAAAAACTGGAATATATGTGGAAAGGATGTACTAAATTATAATGCAATCATGGCTATTGAAAATATTCACAAGGTTTTAATGTTTCACCCTCAAAATTAATTTCGACATGATTTCTATTTTAATTCACCTACAGGCTTGGGTTTAACACCTTTGCACAGTCTTTGTTTAGGCTTCTAATTTACTGCTGCCAGAAAAATAACCACTGGAGAATATTTATAGCAAGTTTAAATATTTACTGATTAGTATTAGCGAGAATAAGATATTTCCGCTAAGAGGAGAATTTAATACTATTCACCTAGTTAGTGTTATTAAGTCCAAAAGCAAAGCAAAACCATGTGTTTTTGGAACTTCTAAATAGTTCATGCAGAGGAAAATTACTTTTTTTCAGAACAGTGAACTTCAGGTTTACTTCTATATTGCTGTGTTGCCAAAAGCAAACATAACAAATGAACTAACTCCAATCTGCACAATTAGTTTGCAGGCAAAGTGTCTGAAATAAGGAAAGGAAAATATTTGCCTCAGGAGCCACTTCCCTCAGAGTCAAATTGACTGAAATCTCAGACTAAATTCAAGATGACATACAGCTGAACGTAAGGGGAAAAGGGACTCACTCTCATCTGCTCTGCTGGGGGAAGAAGACACTGCAGGAAAAACAAGAAATCAAAGGAATATTTTATTAACATCTGGCCCCAGGCAGCGGGACTTCTGATCTTTCGAGAACTGCAGCATCTTCCTGCCCTAACCTACCTGAGAAAAACAAAGCGAAAGCTTGGCAGCAACTAAACCAAGAGAGAAAAGTGGCAACCCAAACATCTCATGAGTATTAAACAAACTATGATCAGCCACAGAACATCCTATTTTCCTTGTCCTGAGGAAACAGTTCAGGCATATCCAGAGCTGCAAATATCTCAAAGATCTCTTAGAAAAAGAATGCTCTATTACTAAATCTGTGGAACACATCCTAGTTTAGTTATTACTTGAATGGTATTTTTCTCCCCCTGCTTGACGAGATTTTGCTTGAACTACCAAATGACAGATTCTGAATTGCTCAAGCAGACTAACAAACAAGAAAGCAAACAAACAAACAAACAAAGCAGTTTCTTAAAAATGTGATTTAAGGACACACACAAAAAAACACCTTCAAAAGCAAAACAAAAAAACTCCCCCGAAAACTAAAAAAGCAATTTGGTGAATAGATTGGATAAAATGGGGCAATAAATCTGAATTAAAATATTTGGACTAGAATGTTTTAGTTGGGAAATGCGCCAAATTTTTTTTTGGTACATTTGAAAACCCAACTTACTCTAAAATAATTTTCAGCTCAAAATTGATACAAAATAAAAATCTTACTGAAACTGATTACAAGACCTGGAAAGGAAATAAATGTTTCATTCTGTGTCTAACCAAACTTGGGTAGTCACCTTAATTTTTTGTCCTTTTCCCATTTTTTGATTCAATCTAAAACAACTTTTTGGTTTTCCCAATGTTTTCACTAAGCAATGGTTTCCGTAGATGCTTCAAGGCATGTCAGCAAATTAATCTGTGGTTTGTTTTGGTTTTTGTTTTTGGTTAATCTGGTCCAGAACAAAATACTTTATTTCATTTTTCTCAACAGTAAATTGAAAGTTTGCAGAAAGATCAGCAATTTCCCTTGGAACGCTACCAAGCATCCCCACCTCTTGTTTCAGGAACATAGACAATGGCTTTTCCTGAAATTCAGAGATGAACATATAGTAGAGCTGGAAGTAATAAACAACATTTTCAAACAGAACAGAATCACTTACAGGAGTTATAGTGAAACTGGACAAGCTTTCAAACTCAATCAATTTATTACAATGGGCCTCTTAAGGTGCCTGAAAAAATACTCATTGCTGTGAAGGGAGAAAATGGAGCTACTAAGAGATCATTTTCTGTAAGCATCATCTTGCCTGTTCCTTTTGGGTGGAATAGGATGCTTTTGTGAGCCATTAAGCCAATGCCATTTTATGTGAGGAGCACCTCAGAGCGTATCCTTGCAAGGTTTTTAAAAATTCTTCTTGAAATTAAGCCTGCAAAAGTGAACCATCTACATCTAGACAAATAGCAAGTAGATACCATTATAATATCTGAAAAAGACAGGTAAGACACACTTCAAAATGTATCATAAAGCTACAGTGAGTTTTTAAAAAAGTGACTGGGATTTTGCTATAGCTAAGCAGCACACCAAAGACCATGCACCAAACCACTGAGTCTTAGATGCTGTAAGAGATAATGTCAAACAGGCCTGACATTGTGGAGATTTGCTGCAATAAATATCTGATCCAGAAATTTAAGGCAGTAAGCTACCATGTTCTGTGAAATAGATCTGGCATCAAAAATTTGAATTCAGTTTTAGGTGCTATGGATGGGACTTGTAACTCTGCCATCCCAGGAGAAGCTCCATGGTACTGCTGACTGCTTAGTACTCTAGCAAATACGCACCTTCTTTTAATTCTGATTTATTGTACCTGAAATCAAGGAAACAGTCACAGTGTGTAATGTTAGGAATGTGACTATGCCTTTACTGGATCAGGGCCCAAATGACCAGGACTGCATTTAGAATCCACTGAGCCACAGCTCCATGCCACTGACTGTGGCCTCTGCTTTGTACCCATAGTATCAAGAGCAAACAGAAAAACACAAGTGTATGGCTGTTAGGGATTAAAAAATTAAATTAAAGCCGTAATTCCAAAACAAGCCACTGCACAGATTTAAAAATCTTCATTTTAAGTCTTTGTGTGGATGAAATTCACTGCATTTATTTCACTTGATTTACAGACTATCTGTTGCTCATAATTTGACCAGCCGTATTGTTAATGTAATAAAAGCATAACTTATGTCTGTAGCTTTTAACATGGTATGACCAAAGTACTGTCATTCTAGCACATTTTTGGAGTATTCTGATACATTATTTAACTATGAACTTACACGCACCAGCCTTTTACTCTCAAAAAGCTTTCCACAATGCAAAAAACACAAACTAACAAAAACTTGCAGGGATGCACAATGTGTTCATTGAGAATAAATGATGATGCCACATTCGAAGTTTTCTCTAAGAAAACTGAGCAGGGCTGAGAAGACGTTTTGAAAGAAAGTGTGTGTCCCTGAAGGCATGGTGACAGGATGCAATAGCCCTTGTTTTCTCTGCACATGTATTGAAAGTGAAATTGTCATAGAGTGCATTTTGAAATGTTGTGCAGTCACTCTGTTGGGAGGCTGGTTCCTCCTGAAGCATTATAAACATTTTGTTTACACTTCCTGATGACCATTTAATGAAATAGAACACTTCTACAGTCTTTATTCTCCTCTTCCCAAGTATGCTATTTCTCCCTAGGCAGAATTAAGATGAATGTTTTACTCAAGCACAATTCTAACTTCTTATTATAGAGCTGCTGACTGTAGCTCAGAATTTCCCAGTTTTCTGTTTCTTTACTGTTTAGATGCTATTCTTCCTGAGCAATTTGGAAAAAAGATACACATGCTTTGTACCTTCTCTTTAATGACCTCCATTTCTGGGGGAATTACTCCAACTTTCGTAAAGCCCCAAAGCTGCTACAGAAGAATTTCCTCGATTCCAGAGTCTCTAAGGTCTGGAGGAGAGGAATCATGAGACTTTTAGCAGGTCTGTGGAGGAAAACCTCTGCTACTCAGAGACCATCCTGCTAAGTAATGCTCTCTCCTCTTATCTTCCAGAGTCTTGTGAAGAGAACTAACAATTCCACAGGCCCTTCAGAGGTCAGCAAAGAAAAACCATCTCTAGACGTGAAGAAATTGGCCTTCTCTCACACAGACCCCAAGCAGTATGAAATCCTAAGCGGTATAAATTCACACACGTAACGGCCCAAATTGCTGAAAAGGTTTGACTAAATCCTGTGAAGGAAAGCAACATGGCTGGCAAAAAGACAAATATCAGAAAAATTTATTCCCAGCTGCTGTACTTGCTTTGGGCATCAAGGAAGACATTACGGATAGTAACCTTTCTCAAAACCCTGCATTTCCTGAACCCTGTGCAAAGAGTTGTTGGAAATGAAAACCAGCTGTGAAGGAGCTCCTTCAATGGCTTTTAAAAAGCTTCTGTTTCCTTATAGCCTTTGCACTCTGGGATCCTTGTGAGCATATAGGGTACAGAGATTACATTTTAGAGTCAAAAAGGAAATATTCCAGGGACTTCTCATTCAGTAAACTATGGAAATGGTTTCTAATAAGGGCAAAAACCCTGCAAGAGGCACGTCATTAAAATCTCTTGAAATTCAAAAGACTTTGAATTTTTTCATTTTTGAAAAACGAAAGTTTTTGCTGCGAAGTTTTAAACCTCAGATAACACATTCTAACTTCAGACCTGCAAAGGGAGAGACGAGGGAGGTTTCAGCCTTTATATGCTGTAGCACAATGGCAAGGGTTAAATGAAGCAGAGGAGAGCTGTCTCAAAGACATGTCTCACGACCACTACGCACAAGGATCACCCAACACCACTCCATGTGCATCTCTGTACACATCTGACAGTCATCATGAAGGTGCCAAAAGTGGACACTAGCTGAAGGATGGCCAGGTACACATCTTACTATAAAACATTTAGAAATGTGAGGTTTAAAAAGAAAAGCGATATTGGGGGGGGGGAGGGAATGCAGAAAATTTCTATGAACTTTTAAAGAACTTTTCCTCCCTTCAATACTAAAATTGCAGTAAGTTCTTGCACGCAGATTAGCTGTGATTTCATTTGCATGGGTGCTTAAGTGGCTTCAACAGGAAAACAAATTCCTGGTTAAATACTTATTTAAATGATAAAGTCAGAAAGGGTAATTTTTAGCTCTTGCATAACAGAGGTCATTTTTCAAAATCAATTTGGGGTCTACTAGAGCATAACTTCTAGAAAAACATTCAGTCTTTATTTAAAAATTTA
Organism: Ptilonorhynchus violaceus; assembly: GCA_013397565.1. NCBI lineage: Eukaryota > Metazoa > Chordata > Aves > Passeriformes > Ptilonorhynchidae > Ptilonorhynchus > Ptilonorhynchus violaceus. The sequence continues at coordinate 145,095 of VZRJ01007548.1, read as the reverse complement.
CAATGATGGATAATCTATCACAAACTTCAGTAAGTTATTCCAATGCATAATTACCCTGACGAAGGGTACTTCCTTATTCTAATTTGAATATCTCTTTGAACTTTCAGTCATTTGATCTTGCTGAACCTTTGCTAAATTGGCAAGCCCTCTATTAAGAAATGTTATTTTCTCCTGCAAATATGAATAAGCTAGGATCAAATTATCCTTTGACTTGCGCCCAGATAAGCTCCTGGAGCCATTTTTCCCAACTTTATGGGAAATTTTCCAGTATTATCTCTGAACTTTCCAAATTTATAAGCAGTCATGTTTGACCTGTGGAGATTAGACCTGGCCAAGTAACTAAATCTACATTTTAAAATAGATCCACTCCAAGAAGTGGTCCCTAGCACCCAGACCGCCATACACCCAGCAGTGTGCGTACAACTACAGTGGTTGCTGCACTGTTCAGTGTCTGGCTCTTTACTAAGCATGCTGGCCACATTCATACTGCACAGGACTTGTCCCTGAGATATAGTTTATGTTCCTTCAGTTTTTAGACATAACAATTATTTTGTTTGCATTTCTCAGTGTAGACAACATTATGAGAGAGCCATGTCACAGTTTTCTAGATTGGAGTGTTTTTAGCAAGGAACTGAGGGTCTGTGTTGCGTGCACTGGAGAATGTCATGAAGGCACGTGGGAATATTAATCTTCTGATGTCGTGTTTAAGGACTAGAAAGGTGCCAAATGGATCATAGTCCTAACCATGCAACCTTCCAGAAATACTTCCTGTAGAGAACTATCAACAAATTACACTCAATATTTTTTTTTTTATTTTACAAAAGACAGTTTGGTTCCTGAGAAAGACAGGGTACCAACTAATTTCTGTGCCCTGTAGGGAGCCAAGAGCAAAGAATGAACCAGGCAGCTAAGCTACCTGGCAGTGTAGACATCAGGTATGACAGGAGTCAAACGCTACACCCAATACAAAACAAATGCATCTCCTGTACTCATACTTGAAATGACCCTGTTTATACATCCAACGATCACGCAAAGTATTTTGTCAATCATATTAAACCTGGAGTTCATGTTCATCTGATTACCCATTGTGGACTGATTGTCATGCATCCCCTTATTCTTTCTGAACATAGAATTCTGTATGTCAGTGCCTCAAAATACAGAACTATGTGTGAGTGTCACAGCCCTACACAAAGCCAGAGTAACCGGACTGTGGGTGAGCTGTCCTGAAAAGGAATTACAGAATAATACAGATTATACAGGGTTACTGTGCAAGAGGCCTAGTCATTGGATCTCCATGTGCAGCCATGTTTGGAAAAAGGGATCACACAAAGCTTGTTTCTGTGGATAAAAACTGGGGAGGGTTGCTGAAATTTGCTGACTATTTGCCCCTTTGAAAGCAAGTACATCTTCCAAAACTCATCTATCTTGAACTCTCCACCAAAGAACCACCCACCTTTAAAAGAAAAAAAATCTGTTTCTTGATCTTTGGCTCTTGTAAATCAGCTTAAGTCTATTTAATGCAAGTGTCAGGCATTTATATCAGATCTGGAACTTATCCATGATACTCATCTATGTTTTATTCTTCCTCAGAAAGCAGCAAAAAGTGAAAGGTAACAGGGATCATTGCTTTAAATTACGTGGGTTTTTTTTGGTTTTGATCCTCTCAAAGGCATCACATTTAATAGGGGTCAAAATGTCAACAATTTTACAAGATTTCCACTTGGGACTATGTGTAGAGGAAAAATGCACCCTGCACAGGTGTTAATTATTTTGGCCGGCTCCTAAGATTAACAGTGTCTACCTTATACTTTCCACCATGGTGGAGAATAGCTTTTAAAAGCAGTTTCTCATATTAACAGTAGTCCACAAGGCTAATTGCAATGATGAGCACAATGAGCAACAACCTGTGGCCTTTCTGGGTCTGGTGTTCACTCAGCACTTTAGCAACAAAGGAGGAAATGTGGCTCAGGGGCTGAACAGCCTGAAAGGGGCTGTTTTTAGATGACAAAGGGGTTTGAGGTTTTGTATTCAGAAACAACCAGAAAACTTTGCCCTGCCTTCCCCCCTTAATGGGCAGTTGTTATGGTTTTAGAAAGTTCTGACTGGCTGAAAGTTTAGGGTTGATGGATAGGTAGTTACACCAATGGATGGCCGTTTTTGCCTCAGTGAATTTGCATATTTTTGAGGGAGAAGAAAGCAGAAGTCGACCATCTTAGTTCCCTGCTCCGTTTTCGGGTAGAGGAGATCGTGGCTCCCAGGGGGCTCTGGCCCCCGCGGCTGCCTCGGCCCTGCAGTCACCGGGAGGGGGATGCTCCGCAACAAGAGCTGTAAGACCGTTGTGGACCGCCGCTGCCACTTATGCTAATTATCATGGCGGCTACGCTCCAATCTGGCGCTGGTTTACTTCGAACTGACTGAAAAGCCACCACGCCGTGGCAAATCACTGCACTGAGACCGCGCACCACGAGAGATATGGCAAGGACTTCTTAAGACCAAAGCGTCCAGGCATAATTTCCAGATACTGGTTCTTCTACCAAGTCAGAGAGAACAAAGGGTATGGTTGTGATGCCCGAAAAGATAGGCCAAAGACAAAACCCGATAGAATGGTGTCTGTAGAGCAGGTATTTGTTTATTACAGCACCGGTGGTGACGGGGATATCTCCACCTAACTCACCTACTTTTGTCATGTGTCGTGGCTTATTTATACAGTAGGTACTGCTGAATACCATTATGTCATTACAACATCATCACATACGTGCCGGAAATAATTTACATATTTCTATGGCATGGCCATAAATAGTTCTTTTTCACTGCACTTGCGCCTCCCTAATTTAGGTGGTCTTGGGGGTCTTCTTTGATGAAGGCTCGAGGTCTTCCTCCCATCTGAACTTTTCAACTTTGTCTTCAGAGCATGCGCAGTTATGGTGAAATAGTCCTTTCTGGATCCAACTGGTCTGAATTCTTTTACTTTGCGGATAATTGGCTTTATCTCTGCCAGCTTTTCATCAGTATGCCTTGTAGCTTTCTAGTGTAGCTATACTTGACTAATTTATAGCTTTACTTGTCTATCTTGAAACTATCCACCTGGTGAGTTTCTGCTTATTTAAGCACTAAGCAACTAATTAATTATATACTGACTATTACACTGTATAAAAAGTTATAGGTATAAAAGGCTAATTCAGGTTATATAGGTATATAGGTATATTGAGGTTATATAAGCATCTTGTAACTTTGATACAGGCTATACAGACATCAGTTGCATGGAGAAAGACAAAATGGCGCTGGCCATGTGGAAGACCTGACATGGGCACCAGGATCAACGAAAGAGAACAGATCCACAAAATACAGAGCTGAGATTTTCTTCTGCAAGTTTAGGTGAGGCTATAATGTAATAGACTATTTCTCTATAATCCGTTTTATGGTACTTTGGGGGGATGAACAATTTGATACAGCCATGAAAAAGAGTATTCACACCAGAGTGCTCCTAGAGATTAAATAAGAGGACTATTTACTTCTAGGCTGGGATTACTCATCCTTAAACGATTTCCCAGTGGACTATGTGTATATACATGACCCACACTAGCTGTTTGCAAGTTGTCGTGGGAGAGAAGTGGTTAATAAAGTTAAAGCAGGAGAAGACTCTTTTCTATGTATAAAGGACTCCTAAAAATCCCATGTCTTGTTTTCCCTTTGCGCGATTGGTAAGAAACGTTGGGAGGTACTGGGGGTGGAATGAGTCTCTGGAAATTCACCTTAATGTCCTTTCATTATTCTTTTCATTATTAGTTCTGTTAGTAATTGTAATAAAATCTTTTTTACCATTTTAAGTTTTGGAGCCTGTTTTTGCCGTGTAGTTCTTCCATTCTCCTCAAATATCCATATTTCTCCTCATGAACATAAAAGCTAATTCCCTTAAGAATAACTTCTTGTGGCTGGCTGGCATATCACCAGCCAGACCGACGACAGCAGTTTATTGACTGAGTGAGATTCAGGAGGAATAGAACTTTCTAAGAAATGGATTAGGGGAGCGAAAGCAGCAGCACACAATGAACAAGCCTGGAAATTAACTACAGCATTTTAAAAAACCCAGGAAACATAATCCTTCCTGCACAACCATTTATTTTCTAGTAAGAGAGAGAAGGATTAGGTTCATTACAGAAATACAGGGATGTATTTGCGTAAGGAGCTGTTTATCATCATATAGCCAAACTGGGGTACAGTTTGGATAAGTGGACTACAAGGTGCCTGCAAAGGTGGACTGCCAAGTTCAAAGGGTTGTGTTCAGCAATAAAACATTCACATCGTGGTCAGTTACAAGGGGTATTCCACAGGAGTTGATACTGGGGCTAATACTGTTTAGCATTCTTATTAATGAGCTGGAAATGACATAGAATGTGTCCTCAGCAATGTCACACATGACACCAAATTGGGGTCTGTGGCCAAACACCCTGGGGATGGGCTGCAATTCAGAGGGACCTTGACAGGCTGGACAAGCGGGTAAGAGAAAGCTCAATGAAAAGTCCTGAATGGGACTATTCCTCAATGGAGAGTACAAGCTGGAGGACAACTGGATAGAAAGGAGCTTCCCAAGAGAAGTTCTAGGGAAATTGGTGGGTTTGGATCAAGGTGAACCTGAGCCAGCAGTGCGGCCTCAGAGCAATATTCCACATCTTGGGCTATATTAGCCCTCAGGTCATGGGGAGTGATTACCACGCTTGACTCAGCACTTGTAAAGCCACATGTGAAGTACTGTTTTGGACTCCTCAATCAAATAAAGATCCTGACACGCTGAAGTAAATCCACTGGTGAGCAACCAAAATGGTCAGAGGCCTGGTATGCGTGAGAAGCTGGGAGAACTGGCCTGTCTAGACTGAAGAAGGGAAGGCTAAGGGATCTCCTATTGCTTTCTAAAACTACTTAATGGAGCCAAACTCTTCTAATAGAAGCACAGAAACAGAATGAGAGGTAACAAACACGTAAAAGCAGCAAAGGAAAGTCTAATTACATATTACGACTTTTTACTTTTATTTTTTACTGAATAGTAAAATAGTAGCTGAATAAAGCAACAGCCTGCTTTGAGAGATATCCTTGAAGATACTTAAAACTCAGCTGGAAAAGGCCTTGAGCAACCTGAGCTGACTTTCAATGGGAAAAGGACCAAAGGACCCCGGGAGATCTTTTCTGACCTAAATTGCCTATAATTCAACAGTTCTGTTTGGGAAAACTTCTCTTTTCACTGTCTGTGTCTTTCTTGAGAACAACTGCGTAGAAATGATCTGCATATATAGCGTATTGCAGTGCCCCTGTCCTCCCTTGGGCTCCCTTTGACAGACAGGTGCAGATGGGAAGGCTGAGGAGCTAGAACAGGAACAATTAAAGTCAAGATGTAGCTGAACACAGAAACAAGAAAGACAATGAGGAAAGGAAAGAAGTGAACTGCTTCTTCTGAGATTTGCGTCCACTAAATTTTGCAGATTCTTCTCTTACAAAAGTCTCCTGGTATTTTTTTAAAAGGGAAAGGTTTGTCCTGAACCTAGTTTGCCCTAACATGAAAATTATTAAAGCATAGTGATTTCTGTAGCAATAGCACCTCAGAGAGTGTGCTGGTTTAACCCAGTGTGGAATTTTTGATTGGTCAAAAGCAGCTGACAGACGGCTAGCTCAACTAATCAGGCGCCTTTTGTGTGATGTATTTGAAATGGGAACTGGGAAGCGCGTTTGCCTTTTCCCCTGTGTCTCCGGCCGGGACGGACGGTTCCCCCCGCCCGGGACCGAGTGTCTGCCAGGGCCCGGGGCGGGCTGGCCCGTGGCGCGGCCCTTGCCAAGCGTGGGGCCGGGTGGTCAGCGCAGGCTTTCTTTAAAATCAGCGTGGCTGCGCGGGGCCGTCCCCCCTGCTTCCCTTCCCTTTGCGGGCGGCGTGGCAGAGCGGGAGCCAGGGGCAGCCGAGGAGGAGACCCCCGGAACCAGTTGCGGTGAGAGCGAAGCGGCGTGGCAAAACGGCGCCTCAGGGCTGGGGCGACACCTCTGCGGCTGCTGCCCCGCAGTGCTGGCCAGGCCGAGCGGCCGCCCTCGGGCTGCGGGGGCCCTGGAAAGTAAAGACAGCGTGAAAACATGCCGGGACTCCTGCAGGCATTTTCTGCAAATATTAACTTCTCTTCCAAGTCAGAGAGAAAGGAAAGCAAGTCATGTGAGGGGAAAAAATATGGCGACAGACCATTTGAGTGAGAAGAAGGAGGGAACAACAGAGGAGACGCCATCTTACCACCAGGACTGACCCCTTTCTGTAAGCCATTGGTGAGACTGTAATAGAACCAAACTATCTTTACTCTGTAATTCACAAAATATGAACATGGGAGGACCTGGAATTCACACAGCCTGAGAATAAGAACACTTTATGTTGTGAGCAGATGAAGCTGCAGTTTCTGGAGATAATGAATGAGAGGGAGAGAGACTTTACCTGTACCTTTAGGCTGGTATGACTTGTCCTTAAAAGTTTAACCCCATTGGATTTCTTTTGTGACCCATGGACCCTGAGTTCTTGTGGGAGAAAAAGATTCACCACTGCAGAATCTGGGCAGGCTGTGGTGTTTTCTGAAGGTTTGGAATCATGCTGAAGACACTTGGCAGGAAGCTATCTTCTGTGGGGTGGATCCCATGGCACAACAGAAAGAACTCTTTTCCCATAAAGTGGCAATAAGAAATCTTAATCAAAATGATCAAAAATCCCATGTTTTATGTCCCTTTGCATGAATGGTGAGAAAGGCTGGGATGTATTGGAAAGAGAGGGGGTGTTTGGAGATTTGCCTTAATATCTTTATTATCATTATTCTTTTACTTTTAGTGTGTTAGTAATAAAATCTTTCCACTGTTTCAAGTTTTGTGCCTGTCCTGCCATTTTTTTTATATTGTTCTCCTCAGCTTCTAATATGCTAGTTTCCCTTAAGAACAACTTTCTTCGTGGTTGTCTGGAATACCACCAGGCTAACCTACGACAGAGAGTGATCTGATTCTGATCAAATTCTAGTGGTTTGGTTGGCACTGTCTTACGGGGAATGACTTTGACACGGGGTAGAAAGACATCTTAGTTACTCTGCTACTTTCTGTGACAGGCACCAAGCTACCTATTAAGAGTCCAAAGACGGAGTCCAACTGTGATGCTTCTTTGTTTGCTTTGGGACTATGGCTAAAATCTCTGTCTATGTCTCTACAAAAAGGAACTGTCTTTACACAATCACTTTTATCGGCACAATGAGAAACTGGAAAGTGAACTTGCACTTCAGAAGAAAATGTACTGGTTTTACTATTACTATGCATTTGTCTGAGGTTCTCCTGTCATATAATAGAAGTTTTTGTTCTCAGTTTAGGCACCTGGATGCCTTTACTAAGCTTTTATGTGCAAGTCTTTAATCTAAATTTAACCTGCTAATGATTGTCCCGCTACAACAAAGAGAGGGCATTTCAGAGTGCTGGACAACATAATTACTGATCAAGGTATGTATGCTCACATAAAGAACTGTCTTGATCAAGCTAAAAATACACTTCAGAATGATTTTTTAAATCAATACATTGGAATGCTACATCTATATGCCTGATTTATGTACATTACATGGAGAACTTTACATTATGAACTCAGGTCAGACCAGTAAAACCCCCAAAACTAGGACAATTTAATCAACTAAAATGAAATAAATTTTATTTACTCCATTACAACTAGAATCTGTATAGACTGTCTGAATGCCATTTTTTTATCACAGGTTTCTTAGGAAAGAAATGTTTTCAGTGTTTCAAAGAAAGTCTGGTGGTGTTTTTTTAAAAAAGACAATTATTACAGGGGCTGAGAGATTCAATTGCTAAGGAGTAGAGGATGTATGTCAGAGAATGTAATGAACAGCAGACTAATTCAGCCACAGTAATGCCATTACTACATGGATAGGCCTCTCAAACTAGAGGCACCATTTTCAAAATCAAATACATATTGACCCTCATTTCAGAAATGTCAAGTGTGCTGTAAACAAGTTCTCGGTACGTCACATGCTTTAGAAAGTGCATGAGAAAGACTGGAAAGGAAGCTATTCTTTGAGGGTAGTCAGCTTTAAGATAGTAATTTTTAAGTGCAAGCTACAGATTATGGACAACAAAGATAGGGACGTGGTCCTCAAAAGCAGAATTATCAGTTTAGCTTCCCACCTTTGACACAAACAGACTGACATTTCCTGTTGAGCAACCATATGCTGGTACTTCCTAAACTGCTACCTGTACAATGTGCATGGTGTTTGTACTTCAAATGCATCTTTACATGTCATAAAGCAGATGTGTACCAGTATGCTTTGCACTGATAACAATACTTACCAAAAAAACTCATAGCGTCTTAAAGGAGGAATAATCTAATCCAAAAAACTGGCACAGTGTGAACCTGAGTAGATGTAGAAAGTGCTACTTTTTGACTTGACATCAGTGTTGGTCATGTTTTTTATGAATTAAAATGCATTTTTCATCTGTTTGCAAAGGCTCCTGTACCTTCAACCAAGCCTAACGATACCACTTTCTGTACCAAACATGACTAATGTTTTATGTAATGGAAGACAGGAATATTGCAATTGCTTTTAGAAGGAGCATGGCTAAGTGTGGTCAGGCCCCTATGGTGGGTATTTAAAGGTTCTATAAACCCTGAGTTTTCTGACTTCTTCAGTCACCGAGACAATCTGAAAACATCGTTCACTCTCAAGCAGCCAAAATACACGAGAACAATTATCATAATGTCACAAGCAGAAGCCTGTGGAGCTTGGCTGAAAGCTGTTACCAGGTTTCTGGAGCAGGACCACAGGCAGTTCCATGACTACCAACAGCCCATTTTGCACTGCTTTATCAGTAATTTGTTTTCTGCACTGAAGATGCATAGTATCATCATGAAGAAGCACAAGATGTGATCCAGACTAATTTCATATAAACAGTCTGTTCTATGCTTGTCTTTTATCATTCAAATGAGTTAAATATTATGCAAAAATGACGTAACAGATGCTCTCAATTTCCAATTCAACTTCCACAGGTCCTTTTCTTCAGGGAAACAATAAAGGAGAGAGACTCATTCTAGCACTCTTCCAATCATTACAAACATGGGAGTAATAAGGCACAGTACACACGAAGTCTAGTAATCGTTAGGTGCTAGCCATTCCCTTCTGTTCTCAATCCACAAATCTGGTAATGTCACATTTCCCAGTGTGGGAGTATGAATTCTCAGCTCAAGCTGTTGAGACACCTCCTTACGGTATCTGGTGGTTGCACTGAGGCAGTGCATTTCAGATGAGCCTCAAATCCTCAGGATGGGCTTCTGTAGCCTAGAAGTCTGAAATCCCCTGGGCCAAAGTTTTTAGAAATGTCCCCTGGCACTTAAATTACAGATTCATCCTAAAGCCCCATTTGACAGGCATGGGGTCCATTCTCAGTTGATGGAAGTTGGCTCTGCTGCACTAAAGCCCAAGAAGCCAGGGGTGATTCACACCAGCTTAAGAAGTGGCCAGAAATCTTAACAGTCACCAGAGAGTGCTTTTAAAAGCTGTTCTCCACCATGATGGAAAGTATAAGGCAGACAAAGTACTAAAAGCTTTTATGTTTAGAATTTCTTTTACAAGATATTTTTCTGCGGACTAAGATGACTGTTACTCCTGAAATGAACATCAAACCATACAGTGCAACTCTGGAGCAGTCAGTTTAACATCTGTAAAGAGAAAAATCATAGTGTAGCAATACTTTCAAAAGCAAAAGTTTAGTCAGTGAAAGATAACATAGGCTACATAGCAAGAAAAGTGTGCTTTAATGTGTATGAGGAATCTGCAAGGGTTAAACTCAGGGCAGACAAGCAACATGGAGTGGACAATATATAAAAAAAGTATTTGATTAAGCAGCTTACTGAGTGGCAGCCAGTGAAGTACAGGAAAATTTGAAAACCTCTGTGGTACAGAAAGAATTGTGCTTAAAATAGCTTGAGGAAGAGAATGTTATTGCAAATAAAGAATGGTTCTAACTAAGAACATTTTAAACACTAATTAAATTGTCACTGAACTGACTTTGAGTTTGGTCTGGCTTTCCTACAATTATATTATCATGGACTAAAGTATGACTCATTTGCCTGTGCAAATGAGGAAGAAGAATGAAAAGCAACCAAATAAAATCTTTCCTTGAAAATCTGTATTGGCTGTCAGGAGATCTGGTCTGGGCACACAGGAAGAGGAGAGCCCAAATGCTTACTGGGTTTAAAGAACCAGCGAAGGAACAAATACATCTTTGCCTTTAATACGTCTGCCTTCTGGGACTCCCCCAACCTATATGTTGTTCCAGAGAAGCTCAGACATAGAAAGATAAGAGTGAAAGAGAAATTATTTCCTTCAGAAACCGTGAAGAAGCAGTGAAACAATTTTAACTTTGGGGGTTGCTTCTGAATCAAATCTGCCAGGGTTAGGTCTGGCTGAAGAGGCTCACATAAAAATCTCTTTTCTTAGGACTGTATCCTAGGTGTGTAGTAAACACTCTCCCAAGAGCAAAAGCAAAGTCTGTCTGAGAGCTTCCCCCTGATCCAGCTCTGTTTAGCTCATTAAAGTTTCAGGGGTTTGGGGGCCCTTTTACTGTTCCTAAGTACAGCTCTAGGCACCTGAATTTCTATGCCTTGCCTTTCCTGGACCACTGTCTTTCCTGAGCGTTTTGCTTAGAGGTATTGCCTCTCTCTTCTGTTCCCCCCCCCCACCTTTTAGTTTTCCAAATCCTCCTTGGCCACACTGCTGCGTTCAGTGTCAATTATTTTAATTTACTGAACACATCAAACAAGCTCCAGTTTCATCTTCCTTGAGAAATTTATACCTCCAATCTCTGCTAGATTACTGAGGCAAACAATTAATTCAATTAAGAAAATTATACTAAAGGGTGCTGATTCTGTCAATAACCTTGTTTCCTACTTCTCAGAGGTTGCACTGTTGCAACTGTTGCACTGTTTCACTCAGTGACCTCTTGTTCCAGGTACTTGAAAAAACAACATTCTGCTTCTAATGATCACTTGTCAATCTTCCGTACACTATCTACCTTCTAGTTTTCTTTCTAAAAAAAGTTTTTTACAACTACAAGGTGAATTGTGTGAAGAAAGAAGTTGTGGGGAGCCTAAAATCACAGGCAGGATTATGGGATTATGCATGGCCTGGTAGGTACGTATTAGTACAAGAATTAACAGATGCAATGTATGTGAAGGACTGCAAATATTCGATTATTTTTGCTTTCGGTGGAAGATTTATGTGATATACTGACATTTGGTATTCCTACAAACCATTTGGAACAGTAAGTTAATATAAATTAAAGACTTACAGAATTTTTTTAATGTAATTGCATCTTAGCTATAAATATATATATACACATATTACATTACCCACCATACATTACTGGGTTATTCTAATGTTATGTGGTTGTCCCATATTTCTCTCTGTCAGCACTAAAATGGCAGAAAGAAAAAAGCAAAAATGCAGCAGAAAGAAAGTAGCTACAAAACATGGTCATCTCTCAGTAGAACAAAAGATACTACTTTGTGGTGTAAAAGTGAACAGATTTGACACCAACAAGTTGAGTTGTGTCTAACAAAAGCTTTCAGGTTTCAGGACGAATCCATGAAACTTATCTCTGCCTTATGCTTTTGTGGGGCTGGGGAACTGGGGTGGGCAGACCTAGCCTTTCTATTTGCCATTCTGGCAAAGAAGAGCCAGAAAAGGAACCTATTCTGCCAAAATCTTGTATTCATATCAATCTGTGTTCTGTTAGGCTATTCTTTTGAACATTTCCACAGAACAGAGATGCTTTGCAGACGCTGAAATACAAATTCGCAAAAATTAGTGGGATTCCCACAAATATACATAGGAATATAGAAACATAGATGACCCAACCACAACTTGTTCAATCCTTTTTCTAGTTAGTCTGTTTAATTCAATCCGATATATTTCTGTGAAGCAAAATCACTATTATGGTGAATAATTTCCTGATAGTGCAGGGATATTTAAATGGACTCATCTGTTCCAAATGGAGGCTTCACCATCTGTTCTGTCCTTCTATTACAAATAGAGAGGGAACCTAACTCACTGCATCAGCATGTAAAGCCTAGCACTGAAAGGATCTAGAGGTACGTGTGTGTTCTTTATGCACCTGGTATGTTTTCTCACATACCAAACACAAATCAGTGGGAAGATCTGTTTCTTGTAACCTAATAAATTCTCTGATCTAGTGCCTTTATTCCTTTCTCATGGCAGCAGAAATTGATGGCCAGTAGCTTGCATTTCATTAGGACAATTATGGCCCTGTTGCTGTCCTGCAGGAGTTATATCTTTATTGGGCTAGCATTTCACATCTCTACAGAAAATGAGCCTTGATTCCTATTCATTCCCTCTTGCTGGGCCTACATATGAGTCATGACGGACAGAAATCTTGTAGGAGATGTGCTGAGAATCTGTCAGATTGCTGAAAAGCTCTGTTCTGCCCCGAAGGATGTCACACAATCTTTTCTAACGCCACTTAGAAAAACCGGAAACTCCAAAATGCATGACATTGTGTCATTTCTACAGTTTTAAAAGACAAATTTAGCTGTAGCTTAGGAAGGGAGGTACAAATTACCACACCTCATACTCTCTATGCCACGAGACTGGCTGCACACTCAATGCAAATGTTAATTCAAAGAAAACCCTCAGGTCCTACCTGTGTTGTAGCCCCTCCCAAGTGCTGGCCAGGGCCGATGGTTCTTCCAAAGATTGCCCAAATACCAATCACTCTGGTTCTCCACTAAGCCAAGAACTTGCTGCCCTGGAAATGAGCAAATTGCAAGAAGATCATGAGACAAAAGACAGTCAATCAATGGAAAACACACAAGAAATCTGGAAAAGGACAAGCAGTGGAAAGAGAAGGCAGAAGTTCGGGTGCTGCCTTCCTTCCATGCCTCCGGAAGAAGCCTGCTTATGTAACAGACAGCAAGCCTGGCACAGCAAATTCAGCATGGCTCATTTCTTTCCTTCCTCCCTGGCTAGTCTGAGTAATTAAACACTGTGGGAACCTTTGTCATGCTGACAGAAATATATCACCCAGACAAATCTGAATGCTGCTTGATTTTGGAATACAATGAGAGAGAATGCTCCTAGTGAGAAGTAAGTGTTGGTAAAATGATCATCTAATGAGAAGATCTGTTCATACTCTGATGGAGATATTACAATTGAACAACAAGGCTCAGTATAACAAATTATTCTCTTCCCATGCTCCCCTCTACTAGTTTCAGGGATTTTTTTTCTCAGTCACAAAGGAAACCCCTTTTGCTCAGAAAAATACTGGATTCAAAGAGTTTACCTATATAAGAAAGTTGCACCATTTTAATTTCAGACAGTAATTTAAAAGTCATTTAGGTAAGCCTGTGTAGAATGCTGCATAGAAATTATGATTTCAGTTTTAGTTTAGTTTCTCTTACATTGATTAGCAGCTGGCTTCAACTAGAGTAAAATGTGTTTTAAATCAAATGTGTCTAGAAGGTTTGCACTGCTTAAAAACCAACTGAAAAATGAATTTTTGTATAGATAAGGACTTAATTATGTATCCTAAAATGTGCTGTATAAAATGTAAATAAGAGAAGCAATTAAAATGATGCTCTAGTAACAGAGGATGGAGACAAGGGGAAAACTGCATTTAGGAAAGGGAATGGTGTTTTGAAAAGACATGCTCATTGAGGGCACTGAGACTGGTACTGGACTTCTGTTTGCAACCTTTTGAGAACGCAATTAAGCATCATACTTTGAAGGCCCGTTTTCAAATCCCAGCTATTCTCACAAAATTGTGTGTATGGTCACAGCAGTGTACTGAAAGCATGAAATGATCATTATATGTTGCTTACATAGGACCACAGCTGTATTACTAAAATTTCAGTATGGCCCAAGACAAGGTTGGGCTGAGAAGCAAGACCTGAAGACAGACATGATTAATTCAATTTTATAATTGGCTTGAAAGGTGATTGCAATACTCTCCTGTGGTATCTGCAATTCAGTGGAATGTCAGTAACCCCCATGTGTCTCGAACACTTGTTTCAAAGAGTGTGAGCAGCTGTGAGTGGCCAGTGCATATAACAAATAAATCAGAACACTATGAAAGCATTCAAGGAGTGAACAGAAATCAATCTAAAAATAACTTTGAGAGATTACCAAGTCCATTCCACACCACTTCAGGATCATTCTACTCTTATTCTAATGACAACATGTCACTCCTCACCAGACCTTATTTTCAGTGATGTCTCTCCTCTTCCATTATATATTATATAACCTGTATTTTTAATTTGACACATATGCCATAAATAATTTTTTAAGAAGGTGGAAAATCTGGGGAAGAGCAAAAGGATTACATAAAAGACCACCACACATATACTGTTCCATTGGTGCTACTGAAAACTGATAATACTAAAAGAGTGCAATGCACAAGCAAATGAAGGGAATTACGAGTTAGAGGCAAACATATCCTAAACAACTTTGTTCATACAAATAAACTACAGCATCTCTCAACCTGTGATACACGTGGAACACACTAGAGAGTACATAAGACATCACAAGATATATATTGTGAGGGAATATGAATGGGATCTCAACTGGCTGAAAGGAGTCTAAGACAAAAAGAGGCTGAAGGACACAATTTAAACCAACACTTGTTGAATCCATGCTGGAAATCTGCTGTTTACAGCCACTCCCTTACCGCTGAAGTAGAATAAATCAAGATAAGAAACTACCACGGCAAGTAAAGGATGAGGGAAAAAAAATCCCAATAAAAAATGCAGGTGCAGCTGGGTTGGAATGGGTTGGCACAGCTGGTAGGAAGAGAGTGACCCTGCCCATAATCTAACAGCACATTTCACAACTCAGCAGTCCATAGATCCTTCTCAGGATAGTACTGCTAACATCAAAAGAAATGTTAGAATTCCATTTGCAAGAAGCAGGTACCGAAGTTCTTTACCATGAAGCATCAATCTGCTTTCATTATTTTAGCCCCATGAGTTTCCCAATATGCTACAGAGTTCAGCTTTTAAACTCATGGATAATAAAAAAGGAACAAACCCTAATGCTTGTTAAAGGCTTTCCTTTCCCACTTACCAGTCCAAAATCTCACTTCTAATAACTTACCCTTGAAATACTTATTTCTCAGTTATTATTTCTCATGCCAAGATAAACTGAAAAAGCTTCAGGAAATTATGTTTGCATGTATTTATTGTAGCTGCATAATCTCCTTCCCCATTTTCCCTTTATTTTTGAAGACATCAGAAAAAATCTCGCTTTCACCAGTATTCCTTGAGGTTTGATATGGGACATGGATGAAGGCAGAGACTGACACCATGTAAGCTTTAGAGCTCAGATACATGGATCAGATAATGTCACTTACTGTGTATCAACTGAGCTGGAATAACTGCCTGTACATGTCCTTTTAGCTTGTCACAAATACACAGTAAAATGTGTTAGCTAACATTAGCTTTGGTTTGCTTTTGCAATGGCCTGGGAATGTGTGCATGTTCCTGTACTGTCCTAGGGTAGAGCATTATGCAACTTGTCAGGCTGTTGTAACTCTTACTGGTGCATAAAAGCCTACCAGGCAGATGTGATAGCTTGTCTCCCAAGCCACCTTGGAGAAAATTATGGAGATATGCTTTGCATCTTCTCTAGTTATATTTCTGTTTTCTCTAGGCTGGAATAGTGTTGCTGTCTCTGCCAAGGAAGAATATATTTTTATTTCCCTTTACATTGTCTCTATGATCTTGACTTAAGGCAGAAGTCATCTGGAAAGCAGAATTTCAGCTGCATAGCAAATATTAATGTTTCAAAAAATTGTTTTCATTGTGAATTATTATAGAAAAAAGAAAATCAGAGGTATTTTCTGGAAGAAGTTCCCCAAATATTTCGATCTGAAGATATCAAAACAACATCTAAAAATGTACAACCCTCCTCACATTAAGTAATATAAAACAATGTGACACATAATGCAAACGCATAATATATATCCTATAGACCACATTATTCTATGTGTCTAAAAGTTCAAACAAAAAAAACCTAAAGTTTTGTCCCTCCAATTGTGACCACCTAAAAATTTACTCAAAAGCTTTCACTCAAAGCTTTAATCAATTTTTTTGTATTAATTAATCATTGTGAGAATATTTGTCCACTACTGGTTATTTCACTTAGTTATTTACTTTCTGAAGTGCATTCTGAAATGAGGCACTGGCCAAGGTGATGTGTGGTGTCGAGCAGGCACAATGAAAATGCTCCTCTGGCCCACAGCTCTGACCATTCACCAGCCCCAGCCTGTCCCTCTGCCACCCTTCGTGCCTTTCCTGCAAGGTGCTCGCAGTTCTGCTGCAACTGTCACCAGGTTCACTTCACCTCTCATCATACCTCAATCTGGATTCAGGTTTTCTGGGAGGACAGACTAGAGTTCCCTCCCAGCATGGTCTTTTGGAAAAGGCAAACATAAAAGAATTATGTGAGCTATTCTTCCAGCAGATGAGAACACGGTGCCTGCCATAATGGATTTGAACTGTTCAGCATTCTGAGCTGCCGGGTTCTTCTTCCTAAGAGTTATTATAATAAAATACCACAACTAACAGCAAAAGCTCTATCATTTTCTGTTCTGGTCCTGCAGTTATGATTAAGTGCACTCCTCTCACTCTCTGTTACTCCAGGCACAAGTTAGCTTATGAAAATTAAGCTGTCTTTCTCACTTCTTCATACCTCACCACTAACAGCCAGAAACAGAAAACAAGGCTATGATTCTGGATGACCACAGTGAAAAATTACCGGGCAGGCAGAATTACAGCTGGATTTCTGGGAATGGGGCTGTATGCTGCCTGTCTGTGGGATGAGACTTCTCCAGAAGGCAGCTGCAGCTATAGCATTTTGCACAGAACAGCTGCCTGACAGCTCTTGCATGATGAGAAGTGCTTGTCTCCTTGCAAAAGCTTGGCTGTTGCTGGGAGGAGGTTTCCATGGAAAAACAGATACTTCTGAACCTGACAACTCAATGCCTTCAATTCTGTTTTTACTTCACAGATTTTTGGTGGCTAATGGAGGTGAAAGTATTATCCTTTAACTCAGGCATGGAAGAGGACTCCAGACCTTAGCTGAGCTCCTGCCTGTGATACTGATTTCTTGGGTGACACCGAACAGATCACAGAAGAGCCGCTTGCTAGATTCTCCCTTAATAAAACTTTACCCTGCGTCCATTCTGCCTGTCTCACATATTACAAATGTAAGTCCTCTGAGTTAGTGTGTGCTATTTTCTACTGAAAGGTAACAGCAGTAGCATGTGGCCAGGCTGAAGCTCCATCCAGCACGGAGTTGTGTCTCCAGCAGCAGCGAGGAGCAGCTGTGCAACAGGGAGCACAACAGTGCAGCTGTATGGTAGCGCTTCTTAATAGTGGGCCCCTGGATACAGTGACTCATGGCTCATGACACATCTGAAAGACTATCAGCTTTTATTTATGTTGGGTCTGGTATCTGCTACTTTCATTTGGTGCCAATCTTGGTGCCTGTGAACGATATTTTCCTATTCTGTCTTAATTTTTTCCCAGTTTTAGAGGATTTTATCTTCTCTACAGTCTACGGTACAAAGGACCTTAACCTTGCCTTGACGTATTTTGCCATTAAAAACAATAAAAATAGTAGTAAAAAACTGCAGTTATTACAGCTACTTTCAACATCTTCAGTGGAAGCCTTTTTTTTTCTTTGAAACCTGTAGTGGCTTTTACATGACTCCACTGCAATTACACTAAGAGCAATGGACCCACTGCAAACACTCTGAGTGAGTTGCACTTTCTCAGGACACCAGACTGTTTCCAGAAAGGGAAAAATAAAAAGACATATTAAAGGGGTAGGAAGGGCTGGGGTGCCACCTTCTGATGGCCCATGGCCAAAGGATGAGCTGGTGTCACAGAAAAGGTCTGTTTCAGTACAGTTCTCCCGGTTGTTAGATTTGCAAGGTTTATTTGTATTTGGTAGAGTCCTTCAAATCTAAAAGGAAATGCAAAGTAGTTTTCAGCCTTTAAAAACACAATAAGTAAGCAATTTATGCACTGTGGAGATTATTAAAGGAGAATGGAGCAGAACTCTGTCTTGCTACTTCTAACTACTTTAACAGCTACGGTTTAGATCATTAGGAATTTAGTATAGACATGAATGCTGGAGCTGCAGCCAAATACTGCCAGAGCAATGCACGTCTTCAGTGTAAGCTGAAAGAGAGAAGGACTCAACGAGAATTTAAGATTCAAGCTTGGCAGGATTCAGAACTGCAGCATTCTGTTTCCAAAACGGGACACAGAAATAGAGAATAAAAAAGTGACAGAAGGGAAGAGGGGAAAATGTACATATTCTACATATTCTACATATTCTGAATGCCAGAAATATTCTAAATTGGCCAGTACCGAGCCTGATGAACACTGTCAGGACTAGATAAATCTAAACCGATGCAATGAAGCAGGTTTATTTTCTGCATGACTCGGAGTTAAAACTTTTGATTAATGCCCTTTCCCTCTTTTCTGCTTCTCCTGATTTATTTTTCTTTAGCCTTTAAACACCTGCATAAGACATCCTTCCTTTCTGAAATGTGTGAGTCCACATCCTTAGTTGGTATAAATCTGCATGACTTCAATGAAATTAGTGTACTTAAGCCGACTGATACCAGCTGAATGTGTTGCACTTCATGTTAAGTCTTGCCTGAGTGACTGACCCTTTCTCAAAGGCCTGCCTGTCCCTGATGGTATACTGGTTCACACAAAATATGTGGCTTCTAAAATCTTTCACTTCTCCTGCCACATCTCTCATCTACCTCTTCAGATCACTGTCAAGTTCAAGCTCTTCATTCTAAGTATTGCTGCCCTTTGCAATTCTTGCACTGTCTATATTAATTCATGTTTCTTCCTTCTCCCAAGCTCATTCCTCTCTTCTACTGCCATGTCCTCTCTCATTCCTAAAAGAGACTCTGTCTTCTCATGCAACAAATGGCCTGACTTACCTCTGAAAATTTATTTCAAGCACGAAATCCCTCAGGACTTTCCTCTATAAATTTTTTTAGAAATTTCACCATGAATCCAATGTAAAATACATGCATGAAATCTTGTATGTGCACTGTAACAGAAGTGTGCCAGTCCCTAGAAACACAGTCTGACACCTTCTCATACACCTGTGCAGTATAGGATACACAGAACCGAATACTTTGACCTCTACTGTGCATTTATGTCACAGGTGTGCATACATGTAACAGATACATGCATTATATTTGTATGCACACATTCACATGCGCATACATATATACATGCATAAATATGGACAGATATGTGTGTGTCAATATATACAGGCAGGTATAGAAAAAGGCAGCCTCTACTGTGAAGAACTTCTCTTTCACATGTGGAAATGTAAAGTTTCAGGGGAAATTGCCTCCTGCACTAGTTAAGCTTTATTTGATACCTTATTTGCATTAAGTATGCTGCTGTTTCCCAACAAGCATTATTCCTTCTTAGTGGACTAAATACTCATGGAGGGAAACTGCATGGACAGTTATTATGGAGCAGGTTGGATGGGAAGGAGGCCGAAGAGGAGCTGAAGGTCCTGCAGGACTGTCTCAGAAGAGGAGAGGAAAGCTCCACAGGAGCATCATGTGGATAGTACACAGGTGCCAGAAGAAGAAGAGAGGATAGAGGCAGTGAGTGCCTGATAAGTAATGATGGTAATAAATGAAGCAGAGATAGACACAGTATATCAAGGACAGGGAAAGTAAAGATGAGCCAGCTCGACTCAGTGAAGGAGAGAAGAGCTAGTGAAAGGAATAAAGAAAGACTCTGGCAATGCTGAAAGAAGCATGTAAAGCAGTGGTATCAGCTGACTTCTAGATGTACTCAGAGGTGGTAATGTGACAAGGGCAAAAGAAGTCAAAGCAACTCGGACCAGAGAAGAAGAATAACTTGGCAAGAGTCTCTACGGAGAGAAACATGACAACTGTTTTGTATGTGGTAGGAGGCAGGATTCAAAAGGCATACATAAAAGGTGATCAAGAGGATGAAGTATACAGAACTGGACTGAGAAAGGTTGGGATAAAGACCTAAATCTGATTCATCCTCATAAGGAAAGATGAAAGAGTGTAATCAATCAAGGGAAGAAAATATATTGGGTTTCCGTGCATCTTCTAGTGTCCTCCAAGGAGCTTGTTAGAAAAATTAAGAGGACAGCGAGAAGTCCAGCAAACCACAGCAAAGCTAGTAGATCTATCATTAATGTTTGCAGCACTTTCATCTGCAGAAGTTCAGGGAAATGGATTCTCAGCAGCTGAGCACAAGACAGTAAGTGTAGAAAAAACCTTTCACTTTGGAACAAAACTTTTTGAAGTTTTCCGTGACAATGGGAAGGCTTTCTGTGCCCATGACAACAGGATTCCTGTGGTGCCAGCACCTGAAGAATAATTCCAAGATATTATGGTTTGGACACGCACAGAAGTTTTTGTCTGTTTTCTACCTGGCAGCCTATGACAACAGGCTGAGAGAGCTGGACCTGTTCAGCCTCAAGAAGAGATGACAGAGAGGGACCTTATCACTTTAAATAAGGACCTGAAGGGAGGGTGGCAAGAGGATGGAGCCAGGCTCTTGTCAGTGGTACCAAGCAATAGGACAAGAGACAATAGGCAGAAGCTGATGCACAGGAAGTTCCACTTGAATATGAGGAGGAACTTCTTTACTGTGTGGGTGACTGAGCACTGCAACAGATTGCCCTGAGAAGGTGTGGAGTCTCCCTCACTGGAGATATTCAAGAACCATCGGGATGTAATCCTGTGCCAAGAGCTCTGGGATGCCCCTGCTTGAGCAGGGAGGTTGGACCAGATGACCCATTGTAGCCCCTTCCAACCTGACCCACTCTGTGATTCTGTGATATGCCTAACACATTGCCATGAAATGTGCTCTAGCATGGAGTCTGGAGAAGAATGAAATGGTTGTGGAATTGTAAGCTTGACCAGAAGAGAAGCCCACACCAGGTTCATGTGCTGCTGAGCCAGTCCTTCCTCACCTCAGTTTTTATGTCACTGTTTATAGTACAAATTGGCCCAGCAGTAGAACTAACATCTAATTAAGAGCAACAGGAGTCTTCACATGAACCCTTTCTAGCTGGTAAATATTCTTTTCTAACCAGGCTGCAGGACGTCAGCAAGATATACTCACTGCTCTGACTACACACCTCACTTTTTTATTCACACCAATGGCAGTGTAAAGATCATGTGCCACAACAGTGCTTTTCCCTTATCGTGGCCTCCTTTTTAATTTTTAATTTATTCAATATAAAACCCCACACTCTGATAAAATTGAAAACTTCTTTCTCTGAAAGCAGCAAAACATCCTTGTGAGCGAAGTCAATTCAAATCCACCAATTCTAATATTCAGGCATTGATCTGAGAGAAAAGGCACAGAGTTTCAGGAACGTGCAAGGTATTAAAACCACTGCTTGAATTTGGGATGTGAAGGAATAAGTGATCACTGAACAAAAAATGCTTTCTCTTTTTGCTGCCAAAGATAGTGCAATAAAACTGTCTTGGAGGCGTGTGTGAAGAGCAGGAAAGTAACTATCCATGCACTATGACTCTACCTAAGTGCATCAATTTTATAAAGAGGTTAAGGTCCTGATACGCACATTTTTGTGGGCACAAACCCCATCTGTGAAACACGTCTCAGTAATGGGGAGCCGAGCAGCAGGATGCAATGTGTGATCAATAAATATGTGATGCAATGCCTTTCAGTGGTAGCACTTTATTAAGGAGAGCACTCCTTACAGCAGGAGAAACTGAGGAACATAGTGATGGAGTGACACATCCAAGGTCACTGGGGAGGTGAGCAGTGATCTAGGAACAGATGCCAGGACTTGTGAGGCCCAGAGCACTGATTTTAGATATGGAGAGACTGTCCTTAATGATAGGCTAGTACCTAAACTGTCACTGCCAGTAATCACTCAGAAATTCCCACTCAGCTAGCCTTCAAGCAGCTGTCAGCTTACTGCGTCCACTGATGGCTGAGTCTTTCCTTGCCACATCTCTGAATGTTATGTTCTGCCCTGCCACAGATTTACTCTGGGTACATCCCTTGGGATTCCAGGCATGTCTCATCACTTTCCTCTTGACATTCAGGCAGCTGCATTTTTCAGTAGTGATGTTAACTGAACAACCTTAACTCATATTCACACCAGGTAACAGAGGTTAGAAGCTGGCTGTTTGTCCCTCATTTTTACCACACCACTGCATCACTACACCTCATCAGGTTTCAGTGACTGTCGTTTGAGATTGTTGGAATGTAAACTTATTTACTAGCAATAAATTAAAGAAAGAGAGTAAGAGCTTCCTGATATTCCAAAGACTGTTCGTGGAAACTGTGCACAGCTTCCTACTTCATATCCTTCAGGGCAACTATCATATATAAACAGCAAGATATTAAACACCCTTTCTTGTTTATTTAAAAGGAACAAATCTTCTAAATTGATGGAACCACCAGGAATGTTTGTAAGCAAGAAATCAGTAGGCATGTATCATAAGTACCTTTCCTGAGAATCAGAGAAATCCCAGAACGTAGAAGCAGTCGCAGAAAAAGAACCCAAGATTAACAAAATGAAAAGGATTGGTTTTCTGGTGATAATTAAAAAAACCCAAACCAAATCAGAAAAAAACTCCAGGGCAATATTTATAGAAAAGAGCGGTAGTCATCCACTTAATGCGAAAAAGGTTGCCAAGTTATTGTATGTGGTGTTGAAATCCAACTATGTTGACATTATTTTTCCCCTCTGTTGGGTTCAGCTCTGTTAAAAAAATAAACAAGCTCTGCATTTCCCTTTGGCTATGTGGCTTTACCAGCTTCTGCAAATTTTTCCAGATGAAAATTCAGGAGTTGTCTCTCCAGCAGACACAGACTGCAGTAAGGTGATGCTACCTGCCTAGCACTTCTTGCCAAAGTTATTAAGGGCACTTACTATACTGACAATTGGTTTGTGTAAACAGCTCACTTTATCCTTTTAATTATGGGCTTCAAGACAGGTTAGAGCTTACAAACACTACTGCTAAGAATTATTTATGCATCAGGAGTATCAGACAGTAAGATGACACAGCAAATATTTGTTCACGCCTAATGATTAAGCACAATTAAACCTGTATCAGGAAATAGGATTGAGCTCTGATACCAAACAACAACCTGCTGTTTTGCATCTTGAGCCTACAGAGTAAGAGATGCTTCTGCCTGATTCTACAAAAGAGAAGCTGTATATGATGTCTCATGCTTTAGTGATGAGCTCAAGAGTCTTAGGATCTGTTCCTCGTTCTTATGTTGACTGGCTGTGCAATCACAGATGGGTCACCTCTTCGTTGAGCTGCAGCCTCTCTAAACAGGGCATGATTCTGCACTCAGACTAAAAAGTGGATGTGTATATAAGAAGAGAAGAACAACCTGAAGACCTGAAGTGTTGTAAGTTACTTTGTCAGCAAGAGATGGAGCACTGCAAATACCTAATAAATGTGCAGAGAATTGGTCTTATTTGAAAACAACCATTCTTTCTCTGTATCCTTCTCTGTCTTTTAACCTGTACTCTGGAGACATCTGCATTTAAAGGGCAAAGTGGTTGAGATGTTCTCTTACTGAAAATGTGTCTACTTGTAAATTCAACTTGAAATCATATATAGCATTGGCTAAGTTTTGCCAGCCTGTCCAATACTACAGAGTCAAGACTGGCACAAAGATAAAATTATGTAGCCACCTTGAGCTCAAGTTGAGCTCAGGACCTTCAGCTCCAAGAATAAATAGTACAGGATGTCTTGTGGACTGCTAGCAAGCATTAGTTAGTTTACTTTCTTAGTTTACAGCTGTTTACTACACGTATGACACATTTTGCTAGTATGACAACAAAGCAGTTAATATTCCTGATGCAGAATCCAGTAAGGCTTGGAAAAAGCAGTAAAATCCCCCATCCTTCAGTCTTTTGCAGATCAGTCTTTGTGGATAGTTCCAGAAGTTTTAGGATGTTTAACACAAGTCCATCTCAGCACTGACATTTCCCTTTTTTCCATTTATTGCCTTAGTACTGAATGATTCCTGCTGTTCTGAAGAATCTCCAAGCAAGGAGGAAGCAGGCTGTCTCAACCAAGTAAAGAGATAAAAACAAGTGTTGCAAAAATCAGCTTAAGTTCCCTCTCCCTCTCTGTTGTTTAATTACCTAGTTAGTGCAGGTCTGGCTTTAATTAAGACAAATAGATGAAAAATGTGAGCCCAACAGTACACAGAAAGTACACAATTTTATCACACAGCCCTGAGTCAGAGAGTCTTTAAAGTGTTACAAAAGAGTTAAAGTCCAAAAGCAAAGAGCTGAGAGATTTGCAGAAGGCACCAGTTTCATTAAGTAGATCTGTTGATGATAACGGGAAGAAAGGGCAAGACTTGCTGTCCTCTGAAACACAACAAGTCCCATAATGTATTCTGCACATCATATCGTTCAAGCCTCTAATATTTCATTCATTGATTTTATTGTCAAACGAAAAGGCGCTTGTTCCAAGTGGCATTTAGTGAGACAGATGGGGAGAGACCCAGAGTTCATTACTGGGAGTTTGCTCACTGGATAACGTTGACATTATATGGATAAAAAGCAAAAAGAGTGCCAAAGTCTACCGGTCCTAATGTTTAGAAACGTCTTTTTCGTTCTCCTCCTGGAAGCTGAAGGGCTTTGCACCTGGTCAGACTGCAGACTGCCTCACATGCAGCCCCTGTGAAAAAGCACCACTCCAACTTCTCACACAGGCTCTCCCTCCCTTTTCTGGCTGTGTGCTCCTTCCCCTGCATTAGTACGTAAAATGTTGCACTAGCACCCCACAAACTCTTCCCCTGTAATGAGGTCCACTTGCTTGGACCTTCTAAAAGGTTATGTGCGGGAGAGACAAGATGTAAAATGAATTTAGGCTGAAAATAGCTAGTGTTTTCCTGGCTTCATGAAGGCAACAGCATCTGTAGGCATGCATAGCAGCAGAACTTAAAATGACTGAGTGCTGTGTTTAAAAATACGGTGCCTATCAGCAGCTTGGAATAACTTCCGTGAACTCCTTTATTAGTTACATGTATGAACTCCACTTAGATTTAAATTTAAACAAGAGTGTCCCTTTGTTAATTTGAGCCTAATTTTACTGCTTTTTCTAAAGTGATTTTTATAGCAAGGTCTAGCATACAAGCTTTCAATCAGAAATACTGAAGAATCAAAATAGTCAGCTCAAATACTGAAAAAACCCGATACTTCCACAGTAAAATGAGAGAGAGGCATGAAAGTATTAAAAATTCTGAGGACATCATGAAGCAGGAAGCCAACTGTGCAATTGCTGCAGGAATGCATGCAGAGGGCAGGAAGTTATGGTATCTGCTAATCCCCTTAATCCCTACTAATGCATGAAGTGTAAGCAACATTTGTTTTACGAAGCAGTAAAATGCTGTTATGATTTTTGAATCTATCTTGCATCTCAATAAATTTTGTAATCAAAAGGGTAAGAACAGCAAGTCAAATATGAGTAAATTTCTATTTACTTATTTTCCTCTTCACCTGCTTAAGGACAAGATGGAAAACAAAATAAAAACTGAAATCTGTAAAATGGACTTGGCTAACTAACTCCTTAACCACAGATGTTAGATGCCACACCGTACTTGCTCTTAAAAAGTGAACAAATGTATGAGAGAAGTATGATAAAGAAAATTATTCACAACCTATCTGTATCATAAGCCTCTTCGGTGTTAAAAAAAAAAAGAAAAATTACAAAATGAAGGGCTTCCCTCTCTGTCTTCCTTGGGTAGGAAAAAAAGAAATCCCTCACTTATCAGATATGACAGACCAGACCCCTTATTGGCTCATAGTTCCATGCAGTGGAAACTGATGTCGCTTTTTGTCAGTCATGCTGCACATCCATTAAGTACCAGAATAAATACAAATTACAATAGAAACATACTTAATAATTGAGCAAATTAAAAATGGATTGCCTTTCAAGTACTGAAAAATAGCAAGACATTAATATATGCATTTGCAGATTAAAATGGCAATAAATCAAAAAAAGAGTGATACAGAAGACAATTTTGGCTGTGTATTGGGAAGATCAGTAAGACCCAGTTAAACAGTGATGAAATCCTTACTTCCATTGGATTTAACACTGTGAGGATTAACTCAGATCTCAGTCACATAAATGCTGCAGAAGCAAGCACACTAACTTGAGAAATTACCACCCCACAGCAAGAGTTACTGCCCACCCAGTTCATCTCAGTGTCCAGCCATCTGGGTTAGCTGCAGCCCTCTTCAGTGGTCCTCCATAATGGCTGTATGGAGAATGAGAGGCACAGTAAGTCCCCACAAAGCCTGTTAATACATCTCATGGAAAAGTACTGAAGAGATGATAGCAATAATTTCTTAAATCACACCAAACAAAATTGTCAGGACATCAGTTTATGGCTCCAAAAGTATCCAGTAAATGGGATGTTTACAGATAATCTGTTCTAATCTCTAGAAAAGGTAAATCTTTTGTCAGCACTAGGGACAAATTTGTGCAAGTCTCCCTTCAGCATCTCACTTTAGCTTCCACCTCTGCCCTTTTAAAAGGCAGAACTGATTTTCCTTCTCCACGATTCTTTCCTGGAGGTGCACAAACATTGTACTCACTCATAAAATCCAATTGTGTAGTCCCAGACAGACCTGCCTAGGATTTACTCTGCACGAAGAAAAGATAATGTAGGTGCTTCTCAGTAACTCTTGCAATTTCATCTGTGCATGGATTTTTTTTTTCACATGTATCCTAATTAACTCTTATTTTAATCCATCCAGTTTCAGTCACCTTCTATTACAGCGACATAAGTGACCTCCTGAGGCATTTCTTAACTCCCCACTTCATTAGCACTACTTTTAGTTTGGACCTATACTTGTTCCCTATCATGCCTGAAGGGTTTTCAGAAATGAACCTCTTCTTCACAAGACTGTTTTATCCTTAATTTGTAGGATTTCCTCTCTGTGTTCAATGCTACAAGACATGGATGGTCAATTGTGCTTTGTATACTGGAATGAGAAATGTAGGGACCACTTTCAGTACTTACATACTCAAAATAACAAAAAAGAGAAAAAGAACACAAGACCTCCTCTATAACACATGAAATTCCAGTCTCTTTCCTTCTAGAATAAGATGTGACCTTCTGACTGGATTTAAAGTTCTTATTCTGTCACTTAGTCCTAGCCCATTAATTGCATGAGGAAACAAACTCCAAAGCATAGATCAAATTCTGGGACAACCTTCCATTGGTTATCACCACATGAAGAGCAACTCAGCTCCTGCCTCTCCATGAAAGGAAAATAAACAATTTCCCATTTAAGCTCATAAGATCAATGCTGCAAGAAAAGAAATGTGTGAGTATGTCTGCACTGAGGGAAAGGAAGATTTATGTGAGATGTGACTTAAGACACAAAGGCATTAAAAAGAGATCATTATCTGTTTTGGAGGCGGAGAAAAGACTTTCTACATACCATCATCAGATTCTGATCAGCTCTAGAAACAGAAAAGTACTAATGCTATTTCATTCCACGACAGATGGGAAGGTTCACCCCCCTTAGAAAGACTGAACGAGGGCTGACTCAAGAGCAATCATAAATTATTAACTACTTTGAAGGATTTCTTGCCTCCTCTTTTCCTCCAAGTCCTCTAAGCTAATTTTGTAGCTAATGCAAGGACAGATCTGAGGGCGTAATTATCAAGCAGGTACGGCAGGATTAAGTAAACGCTCTATGACAAGACAATGCTGGGCCTCTCTCACTGAACCACTACATAAATTATTTGTGGTCAGGATTAAAGTATTTAATTAAATCATCTTTGTGTAGATGAAACATGAAAATCATATTTTAAATTGCTGCAAGAGAGAAAAACACTTCCCTTCGTTTGCTTCTTACAATCTATTGAGTCTGTAGTTCAAAAAACAAAATGATCAAAACAGCAGTGACTCACTGGCAAAAGCATTAGGATAAATCGAAGTACCTTGAAAGTTATCTCCTTGCATACTTTTCTCCTCCAGCCAGGAGGAGATTACAAGATGATTGTAATGTTAGGCAAAAGCATTACTGGAAAAAGGATAGCTTCCAGACCAAAAACATGGTGTCCCTCCCTGATATGAGAGGTTTACACACAGGAATTGCTCTTGATGTAAAGCTGACAGTCACTTCAGTGAGTTCTTACTCAACGTTAGCATTCTGCTAGAGGACTCTAAGGAAGAAAAGGGATTGTTGTGTTTTTGTTTTACAAATACAATGGTCTGTAGTAAGGAAAACCTTGCTACTTAGGAAAGAGTGTTTGTAGAACAAAGGATTTTTTGGCCCCTGAGAACAACCAGGAGGAAAACTCATCAAATTTAAGACAGAGCTCTTCCTACTGAGATTTATTTTCTGCAGTACCAGAAAGGAGAATCAACATTGCAGAGAGTTGCTCAGTTAAGGTCAGTAGGTGCAAAACATTCTCTGCCCCTCATTGCCCACATCAGCAAGTATGAGACACAGCTAACCTAGGAAAGAAGAACTGAGAGATAAGTACCTAGAGTCTGTATGGACTGCACTGAAGAACATCTGAAGTCATGGCTGAGCTGGAGTAGAAAGAAATTTTATGGCTTCCATGAAAATGTTTTTTTAAAGTCACATTTAGCAAACTGTTTTGAGAAATGAACATCTGAGCTTGGTTTGACTCCATTTGGCTGCAGAATTGAACAGAATAATCTACTGGTGGATAAAATGAAAGGATTTGGACTTAATTCTCTAGCCACTGTCAACTAGGATGGAACGACTTCAAGCTATTTCTTTTTATTTGGACTAGTATCTTGGCTGGAAGAAAGCCCAGTGGGGAAGAACCCTGTTGGTTATTAATGCAAATCCTTACTATCTCCCTTCAGAAGAGAAAGGTGGTGTCATTTTTCATACTGGATGTCTACTTCTTACTGCAGAAAGCAAACGAATCCTTTATTTTTTTTTCGTTTAATTGCAAGCCATAACAAAAAAGTAGAAAAAAAAAATCCTTTGTACAAAAGCATTACAGATGCATCAAAGAACAAAGTACTGTGAATTGATTTTTAGGTCTAACAAACCTTGTCAGAATCCCTTCAAATGACAATGACGATGAAAAATCTACCTCCAGTTAAACTTTATTATTCCCTCCTCTGCATGGATGGTAAAATAAATAATTTTCTGAAGAGGAAAAGAAGG
Source organism: Ptilonorhynchus violaceus (assembly GCA_013397565.1). Lineage (NCBI taxonomy): Eukaryota > Metazoa > Chordata > Aves > Passeriformes > Ptilonorhynchidae > Ptilonorhynchus > Ptilonorhynchus violaceus. The sequence continues at coordinate 115,810 of VZRJ01007548.1, read as the reverse complement.
AACGTTAGATAAAATAAATATTATAAATTTTTACTACTATTTCTTTCCAACTCTACTGTTTGAGAAACAGCATATGTATTTTTTTTTCTCAAAACCAGCAAAAGCAGGTAACAAATGTTCTATGTGAACTGTCATTAAATGAAGAGTCTACACGAATATGTGTGCAATAAAACCCAAAACCTAACATTCAGTAATTTCAGTGAGCTTTTGCTCACACAACTATATACATGCACATGTGCATATGTAGCAGAAACTAGATCAACACTGCTGAACAATGTAACAAAAAAGAGTTTCTTTTAATAATTCTAATAATTTCTGGATATGTTCTATCAGTAAGTCACTGTGAACGAGAGCAAAACTAACACTATAAATATGCCTGTAACTGTAACTTGTACCAATGAAGGGGAAAAGAATGGAAAAATACAGAGCTGCTAATGGAAATGAATCCTATGTAAGAATTATACAGTGGAGGTCTGTAGGAAGCTACAAGGTGCATGATATTGCACATACTAAAATGTTTCCACAGTATAATCCAAAAATCATTTAAATACTTACAGCAGCTTGCATAAGAAGTTCGATGTATTTCTTCTGGACCACTTAACAATCATGAACTGCTGCTTAATTTCCTTTCCCATCATTACTTACTGTCAATAAATGTGTGTGTGTTAAATTTAATTTTTCTCCTTTGTAATTAGTCTTGGTCTACCTGCCTGACATATTAACTGATTCTACAATCTTACATTTGTGACATCAAATGATTTCCATGGTGACACATTGAGACATATTCCTGCATCAGAGTGGTAAGTGGGTCATTTGACTGGAAAGGGGAGAAAAATTCCAATCCTCCTTTATATATGTTTGCTTTGATTAGGTTAATCAGTAACTACGGGAAGACAGAGTGTGGTACAGTTAATTTCCTGGGGAGCTGATAACCACGGAGGCTTGTGAAAAAGTTTTGAAGGTTATTGTGGGTCATGGAAAGTTTCAGAATATGACAATCACTTTTTTGAAGACTAATTTGATTCATAGCTTCAGACTTAGTTCAGTACATAACTTAGTTCAATGATCTTAAAATTTTTTTGAGTGGACTGTTCTGTAGATTATGCCACTTCATAGCCATGTAGCAGCAGCTTTGAACATTAAATTCAATCTAGATTTGACACTAGAAAATCTCTGGACCCTGTCTCTTTGCACAAGGAATTTGCTCTCTTCTCAGATTTATTTCCATTTATCAGCCTCAATTTGTACTGTAGACCATACTTGAGCAATGAAACTGTATCTCATGTCTCTGGGTCTGGATTAAAATTTGATGTGTTCTGCTGCACGGGCACGTGTGTCCTTGGATGATACCTGTCAGGGGTGCTCCAGTGAACACCAGTACTTTCAAGCCCTCGAAACTTGCCAGAACTTCTGGCTTTGAAGGGCAACTGAATAAAATATACCTAACAGGGTGGTCTTATATGTCAGCAATAGCACCTGCTGAGATTCCTGATAAAGTGGATTCAGTGGTGTGACTCTGTGTAAAAGGTAAAGAAGACCCTCCATTTACACACACTGACTTGAAGAAGTAAATATTGAGATACAGCAAGCAGGTAGGACTCCTTTTATCATGAAATGGAGCCATTCCAGCTTGTAGCATGTTAGAATTTGGCTCTGTAAATTTATACTACAGAAGAATGAAGTGTTTTTAATGTATTTTCTAGGGTTTATATTTTCGCATAAAAATACCGGCTGTTGGCTTTGCTGCTGATTACCAGCCTCCCACTTTCCCATTCTGGGCAAGTTGGTGAGGAAAGCTGTCAGACCAAGAACAGAATTGCTGGCAAACCACCCTCTGGCCAAGGCACGCTCCATGGAGCATCCGCTGTGTAGGAGAGGCTTTGCCATTTGGGAAACTGGGCTTCATGAATTCTAATCCAGAATGGCCCAAGTTTAGTTCCTTAGAAGAGCAAGCTAAATTAAAACTAACAACTTTCCCAAGTGAAAAGGAATCCAACCACTATTTTTGAAATTATACCAGAATGGCATAGCAGGATGTGTAAATTGCTGCTTGATCGCTGTAAGAGTACATCTAATTTGATGTTTTCACAGGGAGAAACTCTGCAAGTACCAGAATCATGTGTGGCCCTAGATGTTAAAATTCACAGAAAATGGTAGTACTTGCCCTCTAAAGTGTCTGACAGCTATCACTCAGGTATACAGACAATAGCATCTGAGAAACCACAATGAAACCAGACAGCTACAACCTCACATATTCACAGTAAATCTTGCACAATTATTCCCCTGAGACTAACCATGAGATAAATCAGAGGGAACTGTGAATCCCCAGGGTAAAAAGGGCTCACTGAAGAAAATATTTATTCCTGTGAACAATTTATGCGTACAGGGGGAGCTTAGCCAGAGCTAGGGGCTGTACAATACACACACACACACACATCCCGTAATGACTAGCCAAGACAGAATGGGAAGGAGAAAGGAACCCACGAACAGAACCCAGGACTGCAGAGGCAGTAAAGTGCTCGCGTATGTCTGCAGCAGAGCTGGGAAGCAGGGCTCAGATCCCTGCTGTTCCACTCTCTGGAACTGTTCGTCTCCTTCTGAATCCCTCTATTGATTTTTAACAACTTATTTCATGAGAAACAAAGTTTTCCAATACACTGTGACAATGTTAATGTGTATAAATCACTAGCCTTTTTTCTTGTTTCAACAAAAGTCTAAATAGTTGCTAAGATTGCAAATTAGTTCATCGCTGCTTAAAGGATTAACTTTTTAGATCTTTTGCAAATCAGTGAGTTTGAAAGAAAAAAGACACATACATAATGCTTTCCCAGAGGAACTAAAGTCACTCCCCCAGCAAAGCTGCTTTCAACCCCAAGTTCTCCTAACAAAATGGCAAAGGAAAAGCTCTCTACACCAACTTATTCATGTCAGACACAACCTTGGGAAATGTTTTGTAACATGTCAGAACACAAAGAATACAGAATTCAGTAATGAGCAAGCATGCAGAGATTATATTCATGTTTTACACGTATTGGTGGGTAGACAAACAAAGGAGGGACAGCAAACAGGGTACTGAAATCATAGCAGGCTGGACAGTCAGGTTGATGAGAGTAGTTAAGAAGATTAATGTATACTCTAAACTGAACTCCCCTAGTCGGTCAGCGCTCAATAATTTAAAAGACAATGCCAGAGCCTTCATTTCAAGGTGACAGAAAATTCTGATGAAGAAAGACGCAGCTGAAAACTTACTTTTAATTAAAAAGCAAACAGGCTGAACCTCTCATGTGCCTAACAGGAATTAACAGCATTTAGGAAACAGTGGGGAGGGATTATTATTTAGATAGCTCATTTTATTAAATAAAAGAATTCAAAGAGAACCAGCAACAACTTTTCCACCCTAGTGTCCTCAATAACATAAGATGATTACTCACCGACTTAATGAGAAAAAGTTGGAGGCTAAAGAGAAAGCAATTAAACTGACAGATTTGCTGCTACCAAGAACAGATACCCACAAAATGCAGAGCTAGGATGCATTAAATGACCAGAATAATTCATTAACATGAATGAAAATGATGAAGAAATGGATGACAAAACTCACATCTTCTATGCAATAATGTAATAGGCAGACCAGTGACAAGCAAACTGATAGGTGCATGTTCAGATGGACACAGAGGTGACATATTCCTAATATTCGTAAAGCATTGATCAAAATGATTATATTAACAGTTTATGACACGTGATAGCTCAGAAATTTGAGCAAAAGAGGCCATATTCAAACAAATTTTCTACAGAAGCCAGAAGTTTCCAGTTAGCTTCCCTCTCTTGCTGCCAACACTTTTTACCTGCTGAAGTTTAGTTACAAAACTATTTTAGTGTTAAGAATTCATGAGTTGAGGGCAAGAGCTTTTTTCCTAGGGATCATTGAGCTCTGTAGCCTCAGGCATGCAACGTCTGCCATAGCACGTGCCAGTGGGGAGCAGCAGCAGTTCGTCACGCTCAACTGTGACATTTTGCTGACTGCTCCATCTTTTTCCCAATGCTAAACTCAATGATCTTAAACTTCAGCTTAAATTTCAGCATCAAAGGCCTAAGAGGAAGTTAGAACATCACATATCTTCTGCACTTGGAAAGACCACATTTGGCAGATACTGTTCAACAAGGCGGATGAAAGAGGATGCTGATGGAGAGCAACACTTGGCCCTGAATCTATTAGCCAGGACAGGCTCTGATGTTATCAGGCCAAACTCAATGCTCTATCTCAGTGCATCATCATCTTCAATCCTGCTGAAGTCAATGAGACTACTTATGATCTTCTACACTTCAGCTTATGATTAAGTACTTCACTGAAAAAGGTCATTAAATTTAAATTGTAGATGCTTGCTAGGTGCTCCTGAAGGTTGTTCTCTCACCTGCAACATAATCCCTCCAGGCTCATGGCTGGCAAAACAAGTGGCTAAATAACATCCAAATCTGCATGTCAGCAATCCTCCCACTAAACATAAGACACGGGAAATTGATTGATTCAAGAGGGAGTTGTGTTTACGCTACTGCTGATGTAGGGAAGAACAGAAGCATGCTATGGCTCGCAGAAAAAGAAAGGTGGATGAACCTGGCATACCACAGTGTCTGGCAGAGGTATCTTCATTTGGTTAAGTAGCAGAAGTCTTACAACTGTGTTAATGCAACATTTTGCCACTGTGTATTTTTGCCATTTCTCAGCAGGAACAATCAGTGCAACACAGTACTTTGCCAGTGCAGTTAACCAGCTCAGGTACATGTGCATATGTTGGCCCTCACAGAGATATATCCTAAAGAATTCCTAAAGGATTAACACAGCACTTCCAGATGCTATCAAGCTATTTTCACTTCTCTCTGTTCTGCGTGCACACCTCAAAGCAGCCCTCTACCCTGCTTCCTACTTCCCAAACAAGCTATCAATCATGATGAAGGGTATGCTAAAGCCATAATGCAGATAACAGACCATTAAAAGCTCAAATGAGACTACTAAACATGTTTCATTAATCATAGCAGAATCCAGTCTTGAAGCAGGAGCTACAGATTTGGCAGGTCAGTAATTGAAGGCCTCTTTCTACCCGATTCTAGTGACTGGGAAAGGGAGAACAATTCCTGAGCTGGTTGCCTTAAACCTTCTGCCATTCCTCCTCTTCCTCAGGTGCACATGACCTCTGAGGGTTACATTGCTGGGAAAAGAGAGTGAGAGAATAAAGAATAAAAACAAGAGACCTGCTATGAAAAAAGAGTGTGAATGCTTTTCAGAGAGCTTGGATTCTCAAAGGAGCCAAAACACCCACAACTACCACAAATTTTAGTAACAGTGCTTCTGAAACACTGGCCAAACTGGCTCCCTCTCCCTGGCAAGGGGTCTTTATTCTGGGATTTGACAGGATATCAGAAAGAGGATTTTTCTTCCTAGGGGCCCAGCCCCAGTGCTGATCTTACCATTGAAAAAGCATAGCAGGTAAATTTTAAATGAAATACTAAAAAAGAGATGCCCCCTTTGCACCACTTCTTATTGGTACATCTCTGACTTTTCCCAGTAGCTTCCCAAGTCCTTTCCAGGGAAAGTCAGCAGGCTACTCCTTTACTGCTAGGCAACCGCCAGGTGAACAAGAGCTACCCGCCAAAAACATGTGGCTATTTAACCCTCCTAATTCCACATGTCTCTGCATAAAAGTTTCAAAGTGGGGCATCCTTTTTTTTTCCCTCTGGAAGCGGGTGGGAGCAGGTGTTTTCAGCAGAGCTAAGTTGTTTCCTGGAACAGCAGAGACAGAAGACACTCTCAATAAAAGACTTTAATAATTAATTGGAAGAGACAACATGCCGAAACTAAAGGGACCTAACAGAATGGGGTGCAAGTTTAATCCTAGTGGAAGATCTGAATCAACAACCTCTTGTGAGGTGGCATGGGTTCTTATCTTAGTTTCACCTCACTGTGGTCGTGCTAAACTCCACAGTTTGGCCTTATAAAAGACTCTTTCAAATGAGCAGAGAGATCAGTTGCTGACATTGTTGGATGGGTTTTACCATGCAATGCTAGAAAATGGGAAAGGAGTGTTTAACGCAAAACAAGAGCTTTCAAAAACACAGTAGCAGAGGCTTGATTATGCCAGATATCTGTTACTCTATTTTTGAGCTCATTCTGTTCACAGCGGTATGTATTTGACATGTTATCACATAATTCCCATATATTAAACTGACACAGCTCCCATTCCAATAATGTGTGTTTCAGGTAGGATTCTGGAGCACTACCAATTAAAAGGCTAAAATACCTCCCTATGTTAATAACCCCCTGATTCCTGTTATTTGTTTTCAATGTTGCCTAATATTTTTAAGATCTGTAGTACCTACTGCTCCTACTTGTGCCCTGCTAAATGGAGATGGGTTTAGAAGATCCAAAATGTCCCTTTTGTGAAATTTCTTGAACACACTGTGCTTTATGGCAGGGGTTGGAAACACTCCTAAGCATTTGGAGAATTAAATTCCTGACAATTAATTATGTTGCTACAGTCCAGTATCTTCCTTCCTCTAAGAGGTTAGGCAGCAGGAGCTCCATGGATACCGTGGGGGTATTAGTTAGTATTGTATATTCTAGAAGTATCTAATAACAGGAAGAAGTTGGTGGTTTCTGCTTTTTTTGAAGAGTAAGCTTTTTGCTCTTACGACTGCTATGAAAAGCAAGGAAGTATAATATTAATGAGCCAGACAACAAACAAGAACTATATACTTTCTTTTTTCTTGACATCATCATTTTTAAGTAGGTCTCCCAATCTTTGAGAGTTTTACCACGGTAGACTATCCCTCTTAAAGCAAGTTTCAGGAATTAACCTCTGAAAGTCAGTATTTCAGGTCCTTACACAGGTGGTTTTCCTCCTATTTGCAGAAGGCTATTAATGACACCTTTACTTTCTTTGGCACAGCTATATGTATTTTTCAATGCCATGGTTTTGCAACAGAAGTGATACTACTTTGGTAGCCATCAAATGCTCATGCAGCCCACCAGGATACAATAGAGATGAAGAGATACTGTTCCTATACCGACAGTTACCTGGCAGCACTTCTTATACCTGTGTTGTGTCTTAAAACCAGTGGGCAAATAAGCACCACACGGTCTGTCACTTACTTCCCCTCTCCCTCAGTGGGAACGGGGAGGAGGAAAGGAGGAATAAAAGCAAGAAAACCTGGGGGTCCAGATGAAAAAAAAAAAACAACAAAACCCAAGCAATTGTTTAATAAGTGAAGCAGAAGAAGAGGAAAGGGAAGAAAACAAAACAAAACAAGTGGTGCCAAGGTCCCTCTTGTGGGTAACTGATGCCCAGTCAGTTCCTAAACAAAAGATCATTCATGCCCTGAAGCCCACTCTTTTCCCCTCTACTGCTGAGCGTGATGCTATATGCCATGCACTAACTCTTTTCTTAGTGCGAGTCACCTGCCTGGTTGTGTCCCCTCCCAGCCTGTTGTGTGCCCACCACTGTGTTGACTGTGGGGGCAGAGGGAGAACCAGAGAAGGCCTTGATGCTGTGCAACCACAGCTCAGCAAAAGCCAGAACATGAGTGTGCTGTCAGTAATGTTTTGGTCACAAAATCTAAACCCCAACACCATATGAGCTGCTACAGAGAAAATTATTCTACACTTCCAAGTAACTTCCCTGTTACCTGCATACATGGCTCAGATTAAATGAGGCTGGTATACAAAGCGGTCCAAACCACACCAAACATTTTAGATGGGAGAGAGCATCAGAACTACCATGTCCCAGACATCTTGTCTCTATTTGGGTTTTGCAGCAGTATGAAGACCTGTCAGGGTTACCTGGACATAACATCTCCTCGCAAGCAGCTGCCCATCTTTGAAGCTCTGTCACCTTTCTGTGCCTGCAGAATCTACTAGAGGCAAGGAGAGATTTACTGCCCTCTTCGGCCATGACAATCTACTGATGTGGGTTTCCTTTGCTACGGTCTTTTGCCAGACATTTCACAGACCCTCAGGTAAATGTGACCCAGGTTCTGAGTGAGGGAGTGAAAATGTTGAAGGGCGTAGGAAAATGCAGGCAAATATCTTACCAGTATAAGACTGCCTGAGTCACGTAAGGTGTATCAATAATTAAACACTAAAAAGAAGGAAGCAGAACAAGCGTGGATTAGAGGTGCATCCCAAATATGGGCTGGAACTAATGAGGCTTTTCTTTTCACCATCAGAGAAAGTTTATTACATGTACTTCAAAGGCAGCTGACTTAGTGAGCAGGGGAGGTGGGTCAGATACATCCTTTCCACTGACACCCAGCATAAAAGGAGAACCATTCCTAATGGAATGGCTGAACTGGCTATGAAAATAATAACCCATGACTTAGGAAAATTTTAAAGAGAGGATTAAACCTGAAAATAAAAAGAGAGGGAAGGGAGGAATGGTGTATTAAATAAAACCAGAATCCTGTAGTTATTTCACAGCTACAAAAAGTGTGTCCTGATGCCATACATACTCCTCATTTTGACCTTTGGCCAGGTCCATAAAACCTGACCTGTGATACACCAGGCTGTTACAATGCCTCTACTCTCTTCAGCTGAGGCTGCCCAATTAAATGTTAACAGTACTGAAAGTGGGGTAAAAGCACTCTGATTACCAGTGTAAGTGCCATTACATTGAGAGCTATTGCAGACACCACCAGACCAGAAATGTTACATAGAGACCTACAGGGATAACAGATGGGGAAATAAGAAAAAAAAATTATCATGGAAAAGGTACAAGTTAATAAGCTTGAAGAATAGAAACCCAAACAGAGAGAAATACTGAATGGGGTGAAAATTGGTGGAAAGCAGTATATTAGACAATAAAGAGACAGAGCTATAATCTGTTGTGCTTTTCACAGGAACTGAAAGATAGGAACTGCTTGATTCTTGTCTCACTTTTGAGGTTGCCTGGCACTCAGCCCCTGCTTGAGTTAGACCCTCCTGCCTCTAATGCTGAGTCTTGCCTGAAAAAGTGTTGGTCCTTGCTGACAGCAGAAAGGCACAGCACAACATCTGCAGCACCAGATTTCTAGAACACCCTTGTAACAGCACTGTACAGTCAGACAAATTTAGCTGTTTGTCTTGCACCCCACTGCTAAATCTCCTTGTGATTCTTCACAAGAAATCACATCAGTTTGCAAGTGAGTAATTATTAACCTGCCATACTGCACTGATGCAATGGCATTTCAGGAACAGGACTGTGCCACTATAATATGGGCTATAGTGGATGGAATAAACAAATCAGACCCTTGAACTAGAGCCCAGACAGAAGCAGACAAATCCCAAGCTATTTCAAGCTAAATGAAAGCTATCACAACTTCTCTTTCACAATCACCAAATTTATCCACTTCTTCAAAGTTTCCAAAATTTTGGTTCCTTAATTTTTTCTGGAATTTTAATAGACTTTCATGCATTTTTATTTTTCAGAAAAAAATAATTTGCATCAACTGTTTTCCTGGTTTTATGTTGAGCAGAGATGGTAAAAGTACTTTTAGGAGACCTCTGCTGGTCACTGAAACCTCCTGTCTTAGGAAAAAAACCCCACCGTATATCTAACATATGCACTGTTTTCTAATTAAAAGCTGGATTCTCATCCAATTTTCCCCAATATAAATCCAAGGACAGCTTAAATGAAAGTAATGAAATTGCTCTGGATTCAGTCTATGGTAAATGAGACAAGGATCTTGGCCTAATCTCGTGAATGTCTCCCTTGAGATCTTCATTAGTAACACTGGTTTTTTACTGAAAAATGTGCCACATTCTTGCAAGATCCCCTGGAGGGGAAAAATGGTGGTTTTGAGTACATTAATTCTGCATAGTTACTGTAAAACTTTTGGTGAGATCTGAGGAGAGATGGTTACAACACGCTCCTATCTCATTACACCTCCTCACCAACAGCACCAGAAATACAACCACAATACATAATTAAGGAACTAGTTTCAGTTTGCGTATATTCTAAGCCCATAAGGGAAAACCATGATGCAACTACACCTGTTCTCCTTCTTAAGTATCATTAGTACCAATTGTTTACAATTTCACTCATGGCAGTTGCTGGATGATACTCAATGATTTCAACGTCTTGCTAAGAGATACTAATCCCACTTGCAAGGCAGGAAATGGGCATTGGAATTGGTAAGGGTGCTTCAAGCTTTCAGGCTAATAAAGCAGTTGTGACAGTACTTTATCCTGATTTCTCTGGAGGAGTTTGCCTCCTCTTTGCCCTTTGACAATGGGCCTGCTATCAACAAGACATCAGAGCTACAAAGCTCCTTGGAGCAAGCTTATGTTTTGCCTGACAGCTAGGCCACAAAGAGGCAGTCTTTGGAGAGAAGAACAGAAAGTACCAGCTATTTTGGTATTTTAAGAAGCCCCATCCTCAGTGCATTTTTTTGCAGAGGTGGACATGTAAGCATGACTTCTTTTTTTTCCCAAAAACCCCTCAGCCTTTAACTACAGCTCTCCTGTCTCTGTTTTCAAATATAGTTGCAACTTTCTTCAGAGTTTATCATTGCTTTTTCAAGCACTGGTCACAAGGGGACAAAAATAATGAAAAGTGCTCTCTAGATCTCAACACACTTTCCAGAGATTACTAACCTAATCTTTAGTTCTCAATTTTGACAACCTGGAAACCTTACATATTGTTAGGGAAATGATTAAACATCTTCCTCTCCTATCAAGGGATAAATTAAGACTAATCACAGCTTGGGATAATGAAAATCAAATTTCTTCTACTTTAGAATCTGCTTTCCAAACTTCATCCTAAGAAATTAGCATTCCCATCTGCCTTCAACATGAAAGTCAGAGCTACACAGCAAGGTACCCTAGAGCAATATATTCCAACCAAGTTAGTCCAAGCCTCTCTCCAGCAATGGCTCTGTGTTCATTAGTACACAGGTTCTGTTCACGACTGAATCACCCAGCAGAGCAAACCTGATACATAGTCAAATGTGGGCACAGAATGACATTTCTATTGCATTAGCCAGAACACATGATTTGGAGTTTGGGCTGACTTTAAGCTTACTATGGAAAGACAGATGGTATCTGATCCAGGGAAAGGTTTCTCAGAATAGTTAATCCACTAATATTTTAGAACAAAAATGAATCAGTGACTTTATACCAGATACCACTTAGTGCTAGGTGGCTATGACATTTCTATCTCTAGTTTTTTATTTACTGTATCACTGAACAGTGACCTTCATCAACAAGTCTGCACCTGATAATTTTCTGCCTTTTAGGGAAGGGTTATATACAGAACCGGCTCTCTGGTGAAGTGTGCCTCGCCATTTCAGAGAGTGTGTTCCAGCAAGAAACTGCAGATGGACCCCAGATGAAGGCTGATAATCTTTTCAGTGCTCTGTTGAAAACACATGGTGATGTGAAGACATGAAAGAGGTTGTAAACCATAAGAGAGGTGAAAAACGAGGCAGCCCAAACATTGGTGTCACATCTTCAATGATAAAACAGCTCTGAAGCACATGAAGAACTATTGTCACTGAAACACACTGATACTCAAGTGTCATTTTTGCTGCCCATGCTTAAATGGTGCCGACTGTACTGGCTAGGTCAAGGTGGTGCTGGTTCTCTGCTCTGTACTGCCAATATACTGACACTCCCAGGGGAATACAGTGGGTTAGGGCAGCCTCTGTTTTGGCACAGGGTTTGCAAAGAGCATATTGCAACCTGCAGCTCCTCCTTACCTTTGCTTCTCTTTAAAAGAAAACCTCCACAAATTCTCCTTCTGCACAGGTACATATTCCAGATCTAGATCCCTCCCAACATGGTCCCTGACACTGCAATCTTGCTTATTTACCTCAGCTTGTATCACAGAGCAATGTCAGTTAAGTGACAAAGTTAAAAAAAATGAGTAGAAATCATTTTGCATGGTGGTCAATTTTCAGTAATTTAACTGAAACAGGTACTAATTTCAAGGATATATTAAAGTCCCTATGAAGTTTGGCTCCATTTTTTTTCATGGACTAGAAGTCAACATCAATGTTATCAGGAGATTACGGAAAAGGCGAAGCAAGTATTTACAACATTTAACTTTAATCTTTGATTTATTAATTTCAAAGTTCTTGACTGGAAAAAGGAGTTCAAGAAGAGCCAGGAGGAAATCAAGTCTAGCAAATCCTGATTAGATTAGATGGAAGAGGTCTCATCTGGAAGCTTCAAGACCATGAAGAGGCTTTTCCATACCATGAAAATGAAGGATAAGGAGCATTCTAGGATGGTCCTTTCTCTGAACACATTAGAGGGAGGCATTCAGAAAGCAGGAAGAATATCCTCTTTCCAACTAATTATCACTCCCAGGTAGGCTGAGAAATCCATAATGGAGCCTGAAGAATTGAGGCTTAAATAATACTACCACTTGAGGAAGTAATAGCAGACTTGTCTGGGCTTACAGAGGGGTCAGTAACCATAAAGCATAACTATAAAGCATTTCTTGCTGCCTGCTTGACCTTGGCAAGGGGAACTCTTACAAGATCCTAGCTGGAAGCTTTTATGTTCTTTAAAACATGCATCTCTGGAATGAGAAGTTTTTTCATCATTGATGCAACTGATTACAGGAAACTGATAGACCTGTGCCTCCCCATAAAAGTACTGATCAATAATAATCTCCACAGCTGTCTGGCTCTGCTTGTCTATCCTCTTTCGAAATAAGTTGTGTGGCTTGTCATAAGATTATGAACCCGTAACAGTGTACTCTGTGTACTGTGGTTTGCTGGGACAGAGTAAATGGTCTGCAACAGGTCCATAACTTCAACTGGAAGTTTGATAGCAAAGATGCACACCAATCTATCAGATGTTAGGAGAGCTGATATGCTCCAGTGGTTCACTGCTCCAGACAGTTACATAATAAGTAGATGGAGATGCAGATTAGTGGAAGGAAAAGCTCTATCACCATTCTTTTCAAAGCTGAGAGGCTTTGCAGAGCACAGCTGTTAAAGGTATCACACAGGAAGCGGGAAAGTCCTCAATACAGAGGGATCACAAACAATTTAGGGCTTGCCAGGTCCCAAGCGACACCCAAGGCTTGCAGGCTACCACATGCAGCTGGAGCCAGCTCTCAGCACGGAGCCCTCTCCGCTTCGTGAGAGGGCCCCCTCATTCCGCAATTCTCACTGCAGCCTCCACACAGTCTCAAGGAGCAGCCCCGTGCGGAGAACTTTAAAGTAGTCCTGTCTTTTGATATCTACAACTATCATGACAAGTTGTTTTTACACTAACTCCCTGGTACATAATCTAAGTCCTAACTCCTATTTTGCTGTGGTTTTGTTTGAGTATTTACTCGTGTGGACTGATTAGCCAGCCCTGCTTTAAGTTCAATACTTCTGACCTCCAAGTTAAGCAACAAGAATTTATTTTTACTCTTTTTCTGTTCTCAGTCAACCATGACAACAGATTTTCTTCCTGGGTTTAAGTATATGCCTCATTTTTGTTGCTTATTATGTCATTCTGACACTTTCTAAAACCCCTGCAGTGTATTTTGATATACCTGCAAAAAGGCCAGTGTTAAAGACATTATGTGAAGAAGGGAAAAAAAAAAAAGATTCTCATAAAAACTGTCACCCACAACAGCACGTTTCTATGGTAATACAGGACTGCTTTGGGTTGTTATGGCAACTAAACCTTTAAAAGCAATAGCATAAAACCAAAGCAAAAAAAAAAAGCACAAAAATGGAGTTCATCACTGCTCTTCTCAATTTTATAAATAATTTTCAGTCCTCCTTCCCCACACAAAGACTAGATTGGGTGTTACAGTGATCAAAACTCTTTAGGAAGATAAAGAAAACCACTTGGCTTCATGGCAATGGGTGTGTAGAGCCTCTTACTGCTCTCTTAGAAAAAATGACTAGAAGTGCTTGTCCATACACAGAGCCCTGCCACCATAGAGCAAAACAAATAAAAAGGTGGTGGCAGTGACAGTAAACTAATTGCTGACTGCAGCTAGATGGGGATGGTAGCTGCACTACCAACCTTGAGGGAGGGACAGGCCAAAATTACATTGAATTAAATATTGTGTTAGCTCCTTAATGCTACAATGCACTTCATTATTCCCTTGGCAAGTGTTTTATTTATAGTCAGATGTCACTGCCAAGAAAATGCAGAAAAATTCTAGATATGTGCACTTGCCTCTATATAGCTTCACAGAAATTTACTGTGATATGTGATGTTTCTAGATAATCTTAGGTTTCAAGATAAACCATCTCGATCAACTTGAGATGTGTTGCCACTTCTCCCTTTTCCTATTCTTTGTTTCTTGCTCAGAATCCTGTATATTCACTCACTCTTAACATCTCCACATTGTTTTCTCATTTATCTACCAGTTATGTCCACTTTCTATTATTATGTTTGAAAGAATTACATGATCATGAGAATAGAACTGACAGTGTGTGAACATCCTCTGCTGAGGTGCCTCAAAACTGATATCCCAGCAGAGCATCCCTTTGCTGCCCTGCTTATGCACCTCAGCCTTCGTGCACGTCAGACCTGGCTGAGGTCACCCAACTCTTTCTACTTGTGACCCATAACAGGGGGCTAGACTTGAAAGGAGAGCATATTTAAAGATTGCTCCTCCAACTATTCACATCTTTTTTTAGTTAGCCTAAAAAAGAACCTGTAAGTTCAAAGCAGGAATGTTTATGTAAATCAGGGAATACAGAAACTAGATTTCTTTACTGATATGAGGCAGCACCATCCTGGTCACTCCAATGTTTTATAAAGATAGTTTTTATCAGCTGAGATGTGCTCTTTCAGGATTTTAGGACACCAGTGTAACAACATTCAGATCATCATTTCTTAGTGGTATGGGAAGGTGCATGACTCTCCAAATACTGTTAAAAATTGGTGCCAATATGACTCTGCAGCACATTGGCAAAGCCCTAGAGAATGTCACTTCGCACCTACAATAATGATATCCTGAAGCATACAAAAGGAAATATGATTACATCTATTAAGCAGAACATGTGCAGGAAGACATGGCAATGCAAAGAATTAATGAAGTTCAGGAGACCCTGTGCCACTTTCAGAGGTGATGTGCATTTCAGTAAGCTGCTGTGAGCATAAACTGGCAGATATTTAGTGCTGATGACAGAAGAGTGGTGGCATCAAGTCAGCCAAGGACAGTTTTAAGAAAGAAAAAGTACAATGGCTCACTTTGCTGTAGGACTTTGGTCACGCTCCAAGTTACACATCTCAGAAGCGCAGAAGCAGTAAGCATGTGCTAGGTCCTCAGATGGTTCATGCTCTGGCCTATCTGTCAACAGCACCACTGAATGCTGAACAGTACCACCCCCCTTGCTGTACACCTCTACCTCTCTTCCCACCAGACAAATTCTCTTGGTGCATCACAATAGCACTCACTTGACAGCTTTTCCAGTCCTTAAGCAGACAGGAAAAAAACACTACATCCCTAAACACAGATGTAAGTAGCTTCAGGATTTCACTTAGTTGTGCCAGTAGTTAATGGCTTTGAAGAACCTGGTCTGCTGACACGTTCAGTCCCAGCTCCAGAATGAATCCCAGAACAACACACACCAGAAGCAGCTGACACAGGGTTCGTGTTACACCAAAGCAGGAATACCATCAGCTTAGATCTTGAGACCCTTTTTAAGTATTTATCGCAAAGGAAAAATAAATTGACCTGGCTTTTCACCAGAAAACATCTAATGTGCATCTCTCTTACTGACATGAACTCGCACAGAATTTACTGCAGCTATAGATTTTGCACTTAAGGTCCAAATTCTTTTCAGGACTATGAATTTCACTGTGACTAAATGCAGGAAATAAGAATACAGAAAAGTTGTGGACACATTTTGTCCCCGAGTTGTATTATATATTTATCAATCACCTTTTGGTATGTATCTAGAAGGACTAGGACAAAATCCTTTTTGTTGTTAGCAATGTTTCAAAGGACAAAAAATATTTACCATGAGGAGTCAGAGGGAGTAACGCTCCTTTGCTTAATTGAACTGTTTGGCCCGTGCTGAATGCAGCTAGAAATTATTGCAAAGAACATGGAGTGGAGCCAGCTTGAAATTTAAGTACAATAAAGATACTTGGGAGATGCAGAGTGAAGTGACCCATTACAGACATAGCTAATTCTTTCTTTTAGCTTGCTAGGGTTAAAGTACGAGGTTCAAACATCCCTGACTGTCTAGATTAATTGGAAAAAGGAAGCATGTGAGGGTTCTACTCCACAAAATTGGACTGATTACTGATTTCATTTACATGTCTAACTTTTAGTTAATGTAGCTGTTGCCGGGTTTTGCTCATGGTGCATTTGTACACAGTCTTAGTGCAGTTATGTAATAAATTGGTTTAATTTTGTGCACATGTTTCCCTCTTCCCTGGCTGTGCAGAGAGCAATACCATGCACTCACCCTGCTGATGGGATAATCATGCCATTGACCTCTGGGCAATAAGTTCTACCTTTCAGCTTGAACCTGTGAGACAGATATTCCCTACGCCACTTTACTCTATGCAAATCCATGCGCTGCCAAGGACAATATTACAGACATAATCTGCAGCATGAAACCAAAAAGGTGAAACCTCGAATGAGAGCTTTGTAATTGGAAATGGGGCCTTAGGTCCTTAAAAATATGGATTGTTAATGCAGAACAAGGTAGATTCAGAGAATATGCCTGGTTTGGAGAGGGAGAAAACAGAATATCAAGTTATTACAATGCACGTCACAGAAAACTGTGAAAAGTGTATGTGCTTGATAGATTGCATGTGATTAGAATGAGGGCCTTAGGCAGGGAAATCTAGCTATTAAATATCATTCTTTCTTTAGTCCTATTAATATAACTATCAAATCTTAGAGTAAACTTCATTTGTTAGGTGAATGACCCATGTGTCTCTTCTGCTTGGCTTTTTCACACACGCAGAGGTTACTTATCATTACACATTATTAACTGGTGGACAGCCTGCCACTCCCTCCATATTCACTGCCTGCTCATGCACTTGCTCTGCTTTACTGTCACTTAGGGAATGCAGTGACTGGCCAGAAGAATTAGTACATGGGCTTAATTTGTGTGCTCCACCCAAGACGACTGGCAGACATTCATGTTTGGGGTTTTTTTTAATAGTCCTCTAAACAAAATATAATTAAACAGGTTGTACGTTGACAGGGCAGGGGTACTGAATGCACCTGAGGGGACACACGTCAACAACTGCACAAGAATGTGAACAGACTATGAGAAAATAAAATATTAATTGGTGGACAGCAACTCCTGACTGATTTCTCCTTTTTAGTTTGGATGGGGGAGTTATTATTTTCCTCCTTGGTTTCTTCCCACCCCCTCTTCTCATGTTTTCCTTTTAGCACAGCCTACTGGCATTTCATTCCCAGAAATACATTTTTCCTCTGCCAATAACAAACACGCAAAGCAGAAATGCTCATTCTCCTAGTCTGTTCCCTGTGGGAGCTGGATTTTCTAGCTTCTGAGAAGGCACAGCTTTTGCTAGTCAAGGGAGATGGGGATATGCACTTTGCCCCTTTGATGCCATGCTCTGCCCAGATTTCTCTCAATAAATATTTGCAAGGCAGCTCAAAAAGCTCTAGGTCCATTCTCCACAGCTGGAGTACCAGAGATTAATAGAATTAAAGTCTCTTTAAATTCTGAAGAAATAGCTCAGAGGAGAGAGAACTGTTTTTCTGCTTTAACACCGAGGGAGTCATGCAATGTTTAGTTTTAGTTTGGATGTTTGATACATCATGGCATCTAAGCCAAATAGACAGCTGTAGAATGAGTGGCAGGTTAAAAAGACTGAAGAACAATAATGTAGAAAAAGCACTAGACTGATGTTGAGAGGGTAGAAAAAAGTCCTCAAAATGTCAGTGTTGCCAGTAAGATTTTATTACAAATCTTGCAGCATGTGGTAGGTTTTTATTCTAAAAATTCCAGTTGTGTTATGAGAAGATGACCAAATAAATCAGCTTTCATTTATAATTAAAATATCCCTAACCCCACGGGAAAAAGCTTGAAAACATGACCAAAGGTTATCCCTTGGAAATCAGGATGGAAAAATAAAGAACCCAAATCTTTAATTTTATTTTATTTTAGAATTTACCCCACCATAAGTTATACCCAATTTCTATGCATGGTTGGCCTTTCACCTCTAAATATTTCTGCCTGATGGCAGAAACAGACAAAGAACCATTCAGCTAAAATAGAACTACAGATGTTTCAGAAACTGCAGCCATTCTATTTTGGCAGCAATTCATAATCAGAATTTTCTGATTATGTCCCTTGTCACATTAAAACCCATAAACTAGAATGTGCACATGCTGATCCATACAATAAACTCTCTCCCTTGGAGCTCATTTAGTGAGGTCAACTTTCTCACGTACTGGCTTCTCAATAAAGGAATATCATAGCAAAGCAAACTGCAATTAGGAAAAGAAAAAAAAAAAAAGAAAAGAACTTCTATCCAGTCAGCTTATCTGACAAGTGTGGAGAGTCAGAAGTGTTTTTCCCTAGACTCACAGAATCAGGAAGTCCCACCTCTTTGTTTGATCCCCCTCTAATTACAGTCAGCAAAATAAACCCCCAATCAGAGTTAGAAACTTGCCTCTTTTTCCTGAATATCCTAAGCCCTTACTTTCCTTGTCTCTTCACCATAAATCAGTATTCTCCTATAGTTTCACATACAGATGATAACAACAGCATCGTGAGACAGACCCCCCAACATTTCTGTCAGCTACAGCTAACTAATAAAATTCTTTATCAATGAAGCTTTGAAGATTCAGTATCAGAAAAGAAGAAAATATCACGATATAACAATCATGAATAGAAAATCTTAAGCAGATAGAGCCTCCACAGGGACATTTTCAAAGAGAAACTGTATTTCATCTGTGTAATAACCCTAGGATGAGCTATGCACTGTAGTCTAACCATTAAATACTTACACAAATCTTTCAGAAGCTAACAGATGTTTCTTTTATGAGCAAAGACAAGTGCCATTCGGCCTTTTTAGACATTTATAAAAATTCAGATAATTTTAAGCTATTCTAATAGCTGCCTGACAATTTTATTAATGCACTCTGCTACAATATGATCCTGTTTCCTTAACAAAAAGACTGACTCATACCATGGATTTTTATACACACTAAGGTGCATGTAGCTAATGCCTTCCTCTTAATTAGTAAGAAAAGAAAGCCTATTTTACTGACCAGAAGAAACAGAAAGATCTCTGCAGGATTTAACAGAAACATCGTGTCAACCTGCAGAGATCCTGTCTCAAAATCATCTGGAAGCTTTAATGATTTACTCAGTGTAAACTGACAGACTGAACTACGGAACCTGCCCAGAATCAATTCTGTGGCTCAAATCCTGGCTTGAGCCATAGATGACAATGAATTTTAAATTTTAATCTTGGCAACAACTGAATATTTTACATCATCACAAGAAAAGCACACCTATAAAAAGCACAATCATTGCAGAAGAGTCAAGGGCTATGACAGGTATAGTTTATTAAAACAGGGCTTCACTGATAGAGCAAAATTCAGGGAAATTTATACAGCACCTGCTGACTCTGCCTGACTCTCACCAGTGCCATCAGCATCTCACTTTCTGGCACACTGAATTCACACACAAATGGAAAGTTATGCATGCGTTTGACATTACAAGCTTATGCATAACAGTTCTTGTAGGAACAAAATTACTAAAACCCCTACACAAGACGCTTGATTTTGTTAGGGTTATGATTTTTCTCAGGTTTTTGTTTTTTGTTTGTTCTTTTTCCTGAAGAAGCTGCAAAAATAGTATGAACCTAGATTGTTACCTCAGGCATTCTGCAGAGCAATATGCCAAAGCACCCACATGCTGAGTGTTTGCAAATTTCAAGTTTGAGATTGACTATGTGCCAGTCCCTCTTCAGCTGTGGGCACTTGATCCTGCACCAAAATCGCTGTTGACCTTTTCTGGTATTTATGATGTCAGTATGGATTTTTATCATTGTTTGAGCTCCTGACACAAAGCAAACAGCTTCTATAGCATGTTTTTATTCATGCAAAATAGGAATATGTGAATCTTGGTATTCTTGTCAAGTTTGCCATTTCTCCTTCCTGTATGCTTGATTAACGGAGGTTAGCTTTCCAGAGAAGACTTCCACAGATGAACACTAATTGTAGCTTATATTCTTCAGGTGATTTAATATACAAGTAGAGTTATTTGAAATGCACTAGTTATGTATTATCCAGTCTCTGTTGTTTAAAAGTATTTAAAATATTCATCGTATCAGCTAGCTGGATTGTGAGACTAACAGGCAGTAGTAGTAAGACATCACTGTTCAATATAGCCTCTGAGTTTTGACATGTACTTAGAAATATCATAATGCCCTTTGATGTAGCATTCAATTTAACACAGAGCTCCTCAACACTGATCTCTACAGGGATTATTCAGGTCTCATTTGTGAGTCTCAGCTGTGACTCATACATAGCAATGGCCTAAAGGAACCAGGCAGACACCAGAACTGTTACCTGACACTAGGGAAAGCACAAAGAGAGTCTCTTGCTATTTATGTGTACAGCACCCAGCACACAGAGTCTGTGATCCGGACTGAAACTGCAACCTGTGACACAAATAGTTATGATGACTGTAGTAGTCAGGTCCCAAATAAACTCACTCTTCAGAATCCATATTTAAGATACAATTAAATTAAAAATCAGAACCTTGAAAAAAAAAGAACCCACATTTCAGTACCAAGAGTTTGGCTGAGCAAGAATAATAAAACAATTAGCAGATGTCACCTTTAAAAGAACTTTAAGATTGCCGGCACAGAACATAGCCTTGGACTAATTTTTTTCTCAGAAGAATTTGCACAATTTCTGCAATAAAAGCATGTTGGTTACTAATCTTTGTTGTCTGAAACACTTCGCAGCACTTCATCCCAGAATGCACTATGATCTACAATCCCACTCTTTTGCCCTTAGGCTAGGTGCTTTCTCAAGTTTAGAACTGTCAAAATCCAGTGAAAGATGAACAGGAAACATAATCAAGGCCAACTAAGTCACAGAAAACATGCATGACAGGTTATCTTCACCAGACCGGCTGCAGATTCAAACCTTTGAAGTCAGTATTTTGGAGGTGTATATCAGTCCTAGAGAAAACAGTCTACCTATCTACAGAGCAAGAGAGAATGAGGCTAAAGCAGAAATGCCCAAATCCCAGCTGAAAAGCTGGATATGACTCTTGAAATTTAAGTTACTGGTTCCCAAAGACATATTTATGCATAGAGATTGAAGCTTGCATATAAAAGGATTAATAACTATACAGCCCCCACTGACTCCTAAGAGAAATCATTAAATGTTACATTGCTTGAGACACTGTTTCAGGCTACCAAAGAGAGGTGCGAATTTCTCCCTAAGCCTAAAGTTGCCACTTCAAAGCAGAGATTTTCAAATTTCTGCACTCAGCTACAGAACAGCTGGATCATTTGTTGTAAAGGTGTATGCAAAGAGCTTATCAGAAAAGGGCAGAAGAGCAAAAATTTACAAAGAAATCCTACTCCCATTTTTCCAACTACAGAGCGAATGCAGTAGTATCCGTACCACCTAAAATATTAAGTTACTATGTAAGGGTCTGATGTTTCCAGGAACGCTTAAGATGACTGGAAGTAGAACCTTTGCAGAACAAGGATTCTGAGTAGTGCGGGTACAGTAAAGCATACTGCAGGCCCTTCTACACAGCAAATTGGACCTGGTTAAATTGCAAGACAGTCCTGAATCTGAGTTTCTTCCAAGCACAATGTCCAAGAAAAAAGGAATCTGAGCTACTGGTCTCCCTTTACCACTATTTTTATTGGGAAGAAAAGTCTTGCTGGGGTCAGAAAGAATCAAAGACTCTAGGACCTTCTCTCTACGTGTGGCTGCAATTTGGAAAAGGCTGTGCCAGACTGCCTCATCAGTTATTCTGCAGCAACCTGCAGACAGAAGCTCTTGCCTTTCCTGCACTGATGTGAAAAATTCTTTTGTTTGCTCAAAAAGCATCCTGGTGTAAGCAAGTTTATAATGGTGGCTTCTAGCCAGCAACTGGGTGTTAGAACATTTTCTAAAAGGAGACCCAGCACGTGTAAAGTTGCCCTCCTAGCTGGGTTTGGGTGTAGTGTCAGATTCCTTTGGAGAGTAGCATCTCTTCACAGGAGTATTATCACTTTTCTGTTTATGGAGTATTTCAACAAACCTACTAGACTGCCCCAAAGAAATCTTCAGAAACTTACCTGAGACTTCTGAGACAGAAACAAGGAAGACATTAAAACATTAGTTCAGTAAAATATCCTTTGGATTAATATTTTGGGACTAATGACATGAGATAATTTTTGAATCTTTTGTAATGCTGGCTGGAGAAATAAAAAGACACCTACAAAAAATTGAGAATCATCACAGAATTTAAGCCAAAACGTGAAGCCAAAGCAGAAAAGAGTTTCAGTATCTCACCAACTTACTTGCCCTTCCTTCCATTTCCATTGAATCACAGAACAATATAATCATTTAGGTTGAAAAAGACCTTTATTGTCCTACCATTAAGGTAACACTACCAAGGCCACCACTAAACCCTGTCCCTAAGCACCACATCTACATAGCTTTGAAATACACCCAGGGATGGTGACTCCACCACTTCCTGGTCAGTCTGTTTCAGTGCTTTTCTGCTGGGCAGTTTTCCAGTCATTCTGCCCCAAACCTGTACTACTGCATGGGGTTGTTGTGACCCAGTGCAGGACCTGGCACTTTACCCTGTTGAAACTCACAGAACTGGCCTTGGCCCACTGATCCTGCCTGTCCAGATCCTTCCTGCCCTCCGAGATCAACACTCAACTTGGTGTCTACTGAGCGTGCACCTGATCCCCTCTTCCAGATCATTGATAAAGATATTAAATTGAATTGGCCCCGACACTGAGCCCTGGGAGACACCACTGGTGACCAGATGCCAAATGTATTTAGTTCCATTCCCCACCACTCTCTAGGCCCAGCCATCCAGCCAGTTTTTTACCCAGACAACAGTGCATCCGTCTAAGCCATGGGAAGCCAGTATCTCCAGGAGAATGCTATGGGAAACTATGTCAAAGGCTTTACTAAGGTTTAGGTAGACATTATCCATGGTCTTTTCCTCATCCACTAAGCAGGGCACCTTGTCATAGAAGGAGATCAGATGGGTCAAGAAGGACCTGCCTTTCACAAACCCATGCTGACAGGGCCTGATCCCCTGGTTGTCCTGCATATGCCGCATGATGGCACTCAAGGTGACCTGCTCCATGACCTTTCCTGGCACCAAGGTCAGGCTGGCAGGCCCGTAATTCCTCCATCCTCCTTCTGGCCCTTTTCATAGACGGGAATCACATTTGTTAACCTCCAGTCCACTGGGACCTCCCTGGTTATCTGGGTCTCCTGACTGATTCAGCCAGCCACCTCCCCTGCCTGGCTCCCTCACCAGCAGTGTCAGGAAATCATCTTACACATACACAATGAACTTCCTGGACTGTTACCTCTCCCCTGTGCTGCATTTCCAGTAGACATCTGGTAAGTTCAAGTCTCCCAAAAGATCAAGGGCTGGAGACTGTCAGGCTTTTCCCAGCTGCTTATAGAATATTTCTCACCCTGGCTGGCTGGTCTACAAAACACTCCCACCATGGTACCTGCCTTGCTGGCTTTCCCTCTGGTTCTTACCCTTAAACAATCAACTCTGATGTCACCATCATCAAGGTCATCTTTGCTAACGGAACTGTAGCCCATGACACAGGCTGTAATGCACAATACATTACAGAGAACAAGCCTGTGCTTGGACACTTTAATTTCTCTCTCCTCCCCAACATTTAGGATCCAAAGTCCTCTCCCACCCCAGCTCAATACCTGGAGCTACAGGATTGTCTCATCCGTTCTTTCTTTATGCATGACTGCCTGGGAGATGAGCAGATTTAGACACTGATCAATTTATTGCCAGGATTAAAAAATAGTGGAGAAGCAGAGGAATTGTGGTCAGCTGGAATTAAAAAGACACACCAGACAACTTACAAAATCATACATTTGGGAGTTGTACTATGTATGTTGTGAGGGCTGGCAATAGCACAGGAATTGTCCCCATGTGTAAGTTAGAGCTTTTCACAGCTCTAACGAGATGAACACTCTTGCCTAGCTCTATGGAGACTGACTTACACACACTTTTTAACTTCCATTAATTATTCTTCTCCACGCTTCCATATTTTCTGCCTGTATTTTCTTTCAATCTTACATCTGCCTCTGCTCCATGTTCCTCTCTTTACAAGCAATCTTGATGCTCAGTTTCATTCCACCAGTAAAAAAGCAAGGGATCTTCATTGAAATTACAACAGAAAATATAAGCAAGGAGATGATCTCCCTCATTGTCTCAATTCGGATTTTGCTCTTTGACCATGCAGCCCTCTAAGCCCAAGTTCAGTTTATCCACATCTCTTTTCCTGCTGTCATGCTATACACCAATATTGCTATTAATGGGACAGCAGCACACAGTGAGACAACTGTATCAATACACAATAACACAGCTTTACTTCCTAGATGTGCACATTTATGTTACTTATGGTTGTCAAGGTATATGTTTACATGAAACTCAAAGTTCAGTGGAGGAAAAGGCTTGGTGAAGAGGTCTGAACAGAACCTGAAGAGAAAGAAAAATTTTAAATTCCTTAATGAAGAAAACTTGTGAATAATCCAGTTAAGCGAAAGGGTGATTGCTTCTGGCTTGCTGAAAGGACATGGGTGTGTTCACAGAAGGGAAAGGAAACCAACTCCTGGAGAACTAAGGACTAGAACCCTGTCCTTGACTGTAGAGCTGAAGATAATAGGTCCTGCTCTATAGCTGGGTACTGGGAAAGGCAGGCCTTGTGGATTTCAGCAGGGGATAAGTACAGTAAATGTGCTCTTTTCTGGCTCTCTCCTAATGGAGTTTTTTTGTTATTTTGGCTTCTCTAAATAAATACTCCCATTTGCTTAGGCTGACTTTGCTTGACATGATTTTGAGAGAGCTGATGAAACCCATCAAGGCTACGCTTTTACGGGGTTGTAAACCTTTAAATCAGGATGCTGGAATGCCTCTGCACTTACCAGCACTGCAATACATACTCTGAGGGCAAGAGGAGAACAGTAGGGTACGTCTCTGATTCTGAACAGCTGACAACACCGGAACCTGGGAAAATTAAATGGTTCAGCACTGTGCCAGCCAGAAAGTGCTCTGCTTTGTGACAGGGTAGTGGGGAACTTATTTGTAATCATCTCCTTACAGTTACTCTGAAAGTCTCCATACTTGGTCAGACAATGAAGTATACTTTTAAGGAGCTGTGGGAAATGGGGGTAGGTAGAGAAAACTATTTTAGGTGGATACTTAAAATCCAGAATCCTTTATCAGCTTTATTAAGAGAAGCACATCCTGTTCACATGTGTAACTCTGCTCCCTTCATTTTCCTCCCTGGTTCAAGAGTGATCCTAACTTCATTCATTTTTAGTGGTTACATGGAAAAGTTATACTGAAAGTAATAATTAAGTTTTATTAGGAAAAAGAGAAACCAACAAAAAACTCTAAGTTCTTTCAAGTATATAATACCAAGAAGTACTTGAATGGTAAATCACAACAACATGCTCATAATTCTTTATCATCTACTATATTGTCAGGCTCTCACCTGTCCCAAATAATCAGACCAATAAAACAAATTACATAGATAATCCGTGTTGTCAATCATTCTATACAGAATATCACTGAGAAAAGAGCTCACAAAGAGAACAATTATATTCAAACACCAAAACCCAAAAAAGTGAAAACATTTAACAAACCTCAGATAGCCCTTTCATCCCCACTCTATTGCTTGCCTTAACATTCTCCCTCCCCCCTCAAATAAGGACAGTAAAAAAAAAATCATTAAAATACCTTTGAACTTGTGAAAGACGGCCCATAGCTCAGCAATGTCAGTGGCAAATGTAATGTCTGTGTCGAGGACAATAACCCGCTCAAGATTGGAAGGCAGAGTCTTAGTCAGAACCAACTTCATCAGCCCGTAAATCCCAGAGTAGTGTTTGTTGGGGATCCAAGACACTTCCGACTTGATAGGAAATGGGAAGTGGGAAAGAGGAAGAAAAAATAATCTTCATTAGAAAGAGAAACTTTTCCTGACACTAGTTTCTTGTAATAGTGGAAGATCTCTGAGGTGGAAAGTCTTCTAAAATCCTGTTTCAAAATTTACTTTAGAAGCTCGGAAATACACTAAAGTTTCTGAAAGATTGTGAAATAAAAGTTCTTTGAGGCAACCTCTTTACACAATATAATTAAAATTAGTTGAGCCTTTCTGGTCTGCTACAATTCATTCTGAGATATCCATGTACCCTGATAAAATTGAAATCTATTTTTAATCTAAAACTTCAGTTGTATTGTACATTACTTTCATTTTCAACCCAAACAAAAAAAAAATTGTGTTTGTCATTCTCAGAATTTTTTTGCTCTGATGCAGAAGTAACAAGCATAATATTTTCCTTATACTTTTTATAGATTTGGAGGTCAGAATTTCAAAAGGACAATCATTTGAAATAATGGGCCAGAAAACTGCAAAAAAAATTGTTTCTTACAAACTCCAATCTTCCTTAAGCTTTAGATCTTTAACTTAAAACTACTGAGATCACAAAGACATGTTCAAAAGTAGAGAAAGTGACAGAACATTTTTAGCCACATTTCTTGTTTGTTATGCATTGAAGCGGCAAACTCAAACATTTTCATCTCTTCACTAAGGGCTAAACAAAACATTTATACAGCTTCTAAAATAAGTTGGGAGACTAAACTCTGTATTTCATTGTGCTTTTGGCACTAGGACGTTCCATGAGCTGTTTAATTTTCTTTCTGTGAGACTCAAGTTCTCCAATATCAAAAGTCACTGCTGAAAGTGGGATACAGAAGTTTTTAAAAATTCCTGCTTCTCCGTCTGAAACTCCTCTTGTTTGTTTTAAAGGGCATGCACTACAATTCCCATTTTAAATTTTCCCTTGAGTCATGCTCTCATTAACTTCAATTTGTATTTTGTCTAAAGGGGACCTGAGTGAGACGGATTTCAGGATTTGCCCTGGCATGTTATACTTTGGAGAAATTAGGCAGAAACTAAGTGCGTTGATAGAACTGAGGAGATTTATTCTGTTGTTTAACTACCTTGTATCTATTAACTACCATTGTAAATTTTATTACATGAAACAGCATTTGCACAGAAAGACTAACTTCCTCCAAAATCCTTAAAGAAAACCTTCCTATAAGAGAATGAGTTCCTAAATTTGGAAGTTGAAAGCATGGTTGAAGAAAGGCTAATAATAGGTGCTTAGAGCACACTTCTTTTTGAATATAAAGCAACAAGACCTCTTGATGCTGTAAGCTGACCTGCTCTATTCCCTTTAAAATGGCACACAACTTTGCTCTGTATTCTCAAGATTCCTGTACCAGGGCAGAGCTTTCTCCCACTATGAAGTTCATTAAAAAGTCTGAGGGAAGTAGAGCAAACCTTTAAGAGAAAGACAAGACTTTAAGGGGAAAGGCAGGAAAAGCAGGTTATCATAGAACAAAACAAAAACAGAAAGAGCAAACTTAAGTGTGAAGTTTTGTTTGGTTTACTGAAAACTCAGTGCTCCCCAGAAATGTCTTCTGTGTGTAACTGAGATAATTTCAAATTCACACTCTCAAAACTCTAGTTATTTTTGGTCCCTGCTCTCCCACATGGTTGCTTTAGGAACGGACCATCACATCAAGATGCCAGCAAAGCAGCATCTACTTTGCTTCTGCAAACCATATTGTTCTGAACCTGCCACCTGACATCCTTGTGCCAGACCAGTCACACCTGATATGTTAGAAGAGTTACACATTTTACAGACTTGAGCTTGCTTTACCCATTGCTATGTTATTAATTTTGGATGGTATGTCCTTCATTTTATTAGTTCAAATGCAGTATTTCTCCAGGACAACACTCAATATGCTTATGCAAATAAGCCTAGTAAGGCAGGGGTTCAGATGTTGCATGAAAAGCCTGAGACAAGCAGGGAAGGTAAAAAGTGGCTGGAAAAGTAAATCACCTGCAAGGTGCAGTTACTTTCTTTGCTCTCAGGATTCCCAATTTCTGACACCACTGCCATGTAATACTGCAGGGGAAGAGATCCTTGCCTAGCAGTTCCTTCTGACCTGGCACACAGAAGCCAAAAGCCTGCCACCCTGAAGCCTGAAGTCTGAAAGGATCACTTCTAAAAATGAAAGGGGCAGCCCCTATTCCAAATGGTCCATGACAGCTGGCTAGCACGCATTTGATTTCAGGGTATGTTGAAGTTCGAACTGTCAGTTGGTTCAATTTATCTAAAGTTTTCTCTCCTGTGATGCAGAGTTGACTAAGACACAAACAGAGATCCTAATTAGTCCCCAGCATAATTTCTTCAGGCTTTGCTCTTCATGAATAATATAACAGTTCCAAATTCATGCTAAGGAAAACTCCTTATGCTACACAAGGGCACTCTGAAGGCTCATTCTGGGTACTACATACAGTCTTATGAGAAGAAATACAAGCACTATGTTTGAATAGGTACTTAGTCGTTGTCCTAGTTTTGGCCAGGACCTGGAGGTTA
Source organism: Ptilonorhynchus violaceus (assembly GCA_013397565.1). NCBI lineage: Eukaryota > Metazoa > Chordata > Aves > Passeriformes > Ptilonorhynchidae > Ptilonorhynchus > Ptilonorhynchus violaceus. Next base: position 87,179 of record VZRJ01007548.1, on the reverse strand, counting down.
TTCTGTACCACCTCAGGTCATTGCTGGAGGCATGGGGAAAGGACCTTCTCTCTTCTGAGAAGAAGGGTGTGGCTTCTGGTTGAAAAACCTTTTTCTCTGAATACTGTCTAAATACTTTCTGCAAGTTTTAAAACAATTTTGTTTCTCTAGCATAGTTAAAATGGCCCATACATGGCATGTTTGTGAATCATCTGCTTAACAAGCTACATCAGGATTGCCTTCAGAGAACAAATATTCCTAGAAGATACATCAGGAACATTAAAAAGTAGAGTTAGTAAAAGAAGAGAGTGAAACAAAACAGTGTGACATACTTTGCCATTTGCATAATTCCCAATGCAGCAGAAATAGCACACCTTGCATCTCTAGCTCTCAAGATCTGTATTTTTGTTCATGAGAGGAGAGTAAAGAAAGGCATTTAGCTGGTGCTGACAGTGATTCTTTTAAGTTAAGTGAAATAGCATCTACTCACTAAAGATCTTTCATCAGAACCTTTATTCTTTTCATAACTGAAGACTGAAAACACACGAAATTTTCTAAATTATTTGGAGATAAAAGTTACATGCCCATGAGTCTGCCTGCAGCACATAACGGATCACCTGCTAAACGCCAGAGAAGTGGGAGTAACAGTCTCCATGCTCAGGTATATTTTACCAGCAAGCTCTCTTCCCTACCTATGCTCTATCTCTGGGAAAAGCTGACTAAAACACAGTTGCTGTACACAGCCTGACTCAGCTTTCTCACAGTTGCTACCAAGGCATAAATGTGCATTACAGTTAACAGGAGTGTCATTTTTAAAAGAGAAGTCTGATATAGACACAGAGCTTAAAATCAAGTTTCCCTGTTTCCGTGACTGAGAGCGGGGGAAAGGGTGGCTCATTCTCTGTTTGTGAATGAATTCTATAGTGACTACATTCCCAAGTATTCAGGTATTTCTGTTTTTAAAACACTTGAGTCTGGTTGCCCGCACATGGCAATCACAAAACACAAATCTTGTACCACGTCATCACAAATATATTCAGCCAGACTTCGACTTTTATACTGTTCTTCTTTAGGGATTGTGTGATTTTTTTTTTAATATGCTCTTTTTCCCCCACAAACAGATGATGGGGAAACTTGCCCAGGCTTCCCAGCTGGATACGGACTGCTCCATAGCTGTAAGTGAAGTATCTGTAGAAGGCAGGTCACCCGAGTCTCTCTGAAAGGGATGGACACTTGAACTTGTAAACTTAGCAGAAAACAAATTTGGAAACAGTACCAATACGAACAGAATGACAGAGACCAACACAGAGGAACAAACAACTTGTGAGTGCCTGTATTGTGTCAGATCAAGAGTCCACGGAGCTCAGTAGCTGGCATCTGATTGTGTGATGTGCCTACTGAAGGTGCCTACTGAAGAATATAAACCCAGGGAAATTCTACAGCGATACTGCCCCCATATATATTCCCATCCTGCACCAATTTGCACCAAATTTTGGAGCTAGAGGTAGTATTTTGATTAATAACTTTTGGTGGAGTTTTCATCTGTGAATTTGGCTGAATTAAGATACAGTTTCATATTTGCCAGAAGTCCAATTCATTAAATTCAATTATTATTACATTTCTATTTAAACCTCATGCTCTAAAAGGTTATCAGTCTTACATACCAAGATACTTTGTTTGCAAATATGATTTTGCTGCACTCACCTTTCCCTTTTCCACATTACTAAAATCATGATAAAGAGAGCAGTGAGATGAAGCACAAGAAAAGAGATGATCTGCTGTCTTACCTTAGTGCTTGTTTACATAAACACAGACTGAAGCATAAAAACAGTAGCAACCACAAAAGCAGAGGAAAGCTAAACTAAGGCTATCTGGGACTGTAGGACTGTACATGTTTCTCTCATTACCTACCATCCTCTCTGAAGCACTGGAGGTTGACAGATAGCCTAACAACCTGATGTGCTATGTGCTTCTTGGATTGGGAGCTGATATATAATATTACCATTAAAAAAAGCTCTCAGAAGTTTTAGCTAGCAACTGCATAAACTTAAGACTGCATTTCCCTTCTATAAATAAAAGCTTCCCTTCTAAAAGCATTTCCCCAGTTAACCAGTTCTGATTACCTCCCTACCGGAAGAACATGTATCCTGACTTTTCCTGATAAATAGGTTGTACTCCATCACAAAAACACAGAATGCGGTTGGAAGCGACCTCCAGAGGTCGTTTGGTCCAACCTCCCCCTGGCAAGCACAGTCATCCAGAGCCAGTTCCATGGGACCAGGTCCAGATGGCCTCTGATTACGTCCAACGTTGGGGACTCCAGTCTCACTGGGCAACCCGTGCCAGGGCTTGGTTACCCTCGTAGTAAGAAAGTGTTTCCTGATGTTCAGCGGGAAACTCTTGTATTTCAGTTTGTGCTCATTGCCCCTTGTCCTGTCACTGGGCACCTCTGAAAAGAGTCTGGCTCCATCTTCTTTGCACCCTCCCTCCAAGTATTTAAATAAAATGATAACATTCCCCTCCAAGCCTTCTCTTCTCTCGCTGAACAACCCCAGCTCTCCCAGCCTTTCTTTGTATGTGAGGTGCTCCAGTCCTTTCACCTTCTTAGCAGCCCTCGGCTAGACTCTCTCCATTATTTTCATGTCTGCCTCGCACTAAGGAGCCCAGAATTGGACGCAGCCCTCCAGGTGTGGCCTCACCAGTGCTGAGTAGAGTCCAAGGATCACCTACCTTGACCTGCTGTCAAAGCTTTGTCCAGTGCAGCCCAGGATATCACTAGTCTTTGTTGCAAAGGCAAATGTTCAACCTGGTGTCCACCAGGACCCCCAGATCCTTTTCTGCCAAGCTGTTTCCAGCTGGGTAACCCTCATCATGTCCTGGTAGTCCATGGGATAGTTCCCAGGTTCAAGACTTTGCACTTCTTGTTGAACTTCATGAGGTTCCTGTCAGACCCTCTTATCTGTTAAATAGTATTTTTTTTCTGCTTTCTTAATAAAATTCCTCAATGTACCACAATATGTAGCACCACAGCACCCTCTCAGCTACAAGAAGTGCTTCTTGTTCAGCATGGTAAGACGGAATTTTGGCTGATGAAGTGTTTTCTCTGGCAGCATGTCCTTAAAACACATTACTCTGGAAAAATGCAACCTTCAATACTGTATTGATTTTGTCACTACATTCCCTATATCTTCCTAGATATGCTTGGAAAAAAAAAAATCAATCAAAATAATCCAGAGCTATGACATAGTATCCCCTTCCCCACTCCAAATAAAAGATGCCCTTGCTGCTCAGCTGATTTCACAAAAGCACCACTAAGGTCAGTGTCTTGCAAGTTCCTGTGGGCTGATGCACCAGGCTGAGAAAGAGCAACCCTGGAGGCACAAGGTGCCACTTGTGTCCACCCCCACCCCTCCCAGAGGTGGGCTCATAAACAGGATCAAACAGAACCCAATCCCACCACCACCCACGCTGAACGGCTGCAGGTTCCCTGTGTCAGGGAAACAGCCAGCAGCAAATGGAAGTCAGAAAACAGAAAAGGCGAGGGGAAGTTGAAAAGTCAGTCTGTAGATTTCGCCGCCCCAGACCTCTCACGCCAGGTTTTGCCATAAAAAAACTTCTGGCATCTGGAATATACTGATTAAAATACAGAGAAATGTGAATTAGGTTTTGTAATGAGTGACTCGATGGAAACATGGATATCCAAAAGTACTCAGCATCTACTTGGTCTTACCAGCTTCAATATAGGCACTATATTCCTGAAAATTGCATCAGTCAGGTGATAAACTAACTTCAAAATCTTTGAAAAAGGCAAACAAAGCAAAACTTCCAGGCCACAGCAAAATCACAGAGTTTTAAATCTGCACACATTGTAACTGAATTGTATCTTACACTGATCTGAAAACCAGTGCAATCTATATGGTGAAAAAACTTACAGCAGGAGACATTTCTGTGAAGGAAAACCAGCCAAAGTCTTCTGTAGCTGCTGGCTTCAGGCAGCCCTTACAAATGTCCCAGGCATGGGAAACAACCGGGAAATTCTGATGTGTGAATCAGATACCAACAAAAAATTGTTATTTCCTCAAATTGGATAAATAACTTTCTAGACACAGCTGACAACTTGTTTTCATAGCTTTTTCATTACTTGCTTAGTGCTTTGCTGCTACTATGAACACTAGAAATAGGAAGATATTGGGTTTTTAAATCATGTGACCTTTAATTAAGACAGAGCTAACAGAACTGGGTCTTTCATGTCATTTCTAAACTGCAGGAAAATACTGCCACCATTTTAATCATGACCATATAATTAAGATTTTTTTGCAACACAAAGCATAAAAAGAGGGGGTAAACAACCCATACTGATTTGTTGGCATAGGACAGAAATTTTCTTGATGCACAGTTTTTCTCACCACTGTTTTTCACACAGGGAGAACTTCATCCTGCTGTGAATGTATGCCATACCTCTTCCCACACTCCTGAAACTTGAGTCACAATTCCAGCAGCACTAGCAGCGATCAGGAGTAGTTCCAGGATAATTGTTCTCATTTCACATTGACTTTACCTCACGACATTTAAACTCTTTGCAGGGACATGTGACCGAACCCCTTTCACACCCTTTTGCTCCCAGAAGAGCAGTAGCAATACCTAGTTGCTGAGACTGGGTTAACTGAATCATTTAAAAAGGACACGAATAGCAGGTTAACATTTAAATACCTAAACATTCATGCCCCTCTTTTCACATTTCTGTTTTACATATGATAATTAAAATTATCATATGAAAAATAAATTATTATGTCAAATAATAATTATAATTAAAAAAAAATCTAGAGAGAGAGAGAAATTCAAAGTCACCAAAGAACCTGAGAGGAAGAAGGTTACTGTCATCTGCAATAGTTTCCTCAGAAAGAATGCCAAAAGGAATCTCTTTGTATCTCACCTTCAGAAAATCACCGCCTTTGCCCCATCCTTGTCAGGCATCCAGCAAACATTAACAGAAGAGCCCTATTTAAGTGAAAACAGACTCTTCTATTAATGTTTGCTGGATAACTTGTAACTTCAACATTGAATTTAATTTTTTCCTGGGTGATTCACAGATTTTGATTATACTGATATTCCCTCCATAACAAATCCTTACTATTTATATGAATGGTTGTCAAGGAAACCAAAAATCCAGTAAAGCTGGGTAACTTTTCTAGATTCAGAATTTCTGGTTCCTGAGTATTTTAAGAAATAATAATAACTCCTACTAAGAAACAAGTATAAGGAGACGGGAATTTATACATCTTTGCTAAAATAATTTTTCTATTTCTGCTGGCCTTTGCTGCTCTTGTTTTTACTCATCATAGAAGCACTGGTGACTTTAATAGAATTCTGTCTCATCTTTCACTTTAAGAAACAGATGATATCTTCCACACATACATGCAACAAGTCTGGATACAAATAGCAGTGGGTAAAAAGGTTGAGATAGAAATGGATGATTATTTGAACCTCTGGGTCCTGGATAATGTAGAGCAAATGCAAAAACCATGGAGCAAGCCACAACTGGAAAGGAAAATCAGATATTAAAAAGGGAGAACAAACAAAACCTCCCAAATCAGCATCAGCATACAGCAAAGGAAAATAACTGCAAATTAATTCTCATCTCTGTAGCAAAGTCCGTAACACAGTCTGACTGATGCTGAGGATATTTTTCTTTTTTTTTCCCCCTCTTTCTTTCCAAATCTCTCACCAATGCACACATGCACACAAAGGGCAGACAGGTGGGAAAAACCTGATTTAAGGAAGCTTCTTCAAAACAACTTCCTTAATAACAAAATTAACTGAGGGTGCCAAGAGCTAATCCATGCTCTGTGTTTGGAACCAACATGCTTTATATGGATGAAACTGCAGACATAAAGTAAAATTGATGTGGTTGTTTTTCGGTCTCTCCCATTTAGGTAACAAGACATTTAGCCATACAGCTTCTTCAGAAAGAAATGACCAAAAGGTAATTCACCTACTGGGATCTTTAAGGACTATTGCCACCCCCTTAGGTATTTGGCTGGCTTTCCTCTCATCTTGCTTAGCCCCATCAAACTCAAATGGCCAGTTTCCCTTTGAGTCCTTTTCTTAATTCTCATTAGAGATATTCTAAATTTTCTTCACTGTTTCCTGCTAGCTCCAAAACGCTGAATGCCCTCTTTGTATTCCTCTATTCATTTGTGCAAGATGAGACCGCAGAACAGAAAAGTTTGGCCAGTCTGAGTTACTGCTGTTTCTTCTTCCTTTGGGGGCTTTGGCCTCAACTCCAGCTGTTTTCACGCAGCAGTCAAGGGTGGAGGACCTACAAGAGTCTGAGCATCCTGAGAGAGGTCAGTGAGAACCAACCAAACACCATCCGCCCAGTCCCACCTCTCTACAAGACAGAAAAGTACAAATCTTCCCTAGAAGATAAGATAAAGCCTTGATTTTTTTTTTCCCCCGTCAGTGAATGAGTGAAAAGAGACAAACAAGCTGAATAGATAAAATGGCAAGAAGCCAGAGCTTTCTGCTAAAAGCTGACTGACAGGTAGATCTGGCCAGAATTTGCCCCATGGTGAAAACTCATGGCTGCCCTTCTCGCTTCGTCTGTATGGAAAGATAAGAAAGATCAATTGCCCACTTTAATTGCTAGTGAACTCAATCAACAAGCTCTTTGTGCTAATTCATCAGGGAAGATACAAATCCATGGAAATATTATCACTGTCAGCTTTTTGACTTTAGTAACTACGCAAATACATGCACGTTAGCTGCAGCCAATACATGTTCTAGCAAATTTTCATGCAGCTCTGGGGGTCAAAGTCCAGAGGCACACAATCTGCATTTTGCATGATGTCAGGATAGCAAGCAGCTGTCATCAAGATGCGCTGCCCAGAATAAAAAGCAACACCATATCCTGCATAGACACATTATGTTGGATAGACAACAGCCTCAACTCAGTGACAAAAATTTATCTGAAGTGGGGTTTTTTTCCCTACTGGAAGATTTGTGCAAAAGTCCTTTTTTTAAGGATAATGAAAGAAGGTTGCAGAACAGTTACAGTTACTATTGCTAACCAAGTAATGCCTGGCTGGAGATTGCAGGTTGAAAATATTAGTTAACATGTGCAAAAAAAATCCCCAATCAAACACCAAAAATGTTGAGGGGATAACTTCCCACGCTTTTAAGACTGAAAGGTCTCATTCTGTTTGTATCCATACAAAACAGTATTCAACAGCCAGAGCTGCAAAATAAAGAATCATAGATTATCTCAAGTTAGATGGGACCCATAAGGATGCTTGAATCCAACTCCCTGCTCCTCACAGGACTACCTAAAACTAAACCATATGACTAAGAGGGTTGTCCATCTGATTCTTGAACTCCGTCAGGGTTGGAGTCATGATCAGAGTTCAAGAGCTTGGTGACATGACCCTCGGGAGCCTGTTCCAGTGACCAACTACCCTCTCAGCGAAGAACTTTCCTGATGTCCCAGGATGATTTGTGGAAAGGATGTGGGAATGCAGCTTTCACCAGACCTCTGACATCCTAATACAAAGTCAAAACATAGCAAATACATAAGACAAAAAGGATCCAATCTTCTATTCAGAAGAAAATGCCTACCTCCTACTGGGCTTCTCACCAGTAGAATTATTCCTCTCCAGACATAAACTTTTACTGTTTCTGCCTGAAGAGTAAGAATGGTAAAATTTCAACAGCTGAAAATGCTGCACCAAAAAAGAGGCCACTAGTGGGTGGAATTCACATCCAACTAGTGGAATAAATGCTATATCCCATAAAGAACCATTCTTTCTCTTATTTTCAGCAAAAGCAAAGAATTTGCAGGAAAACGAATCATCCTCCGTCCTGCAGAGTTGGAAGCCAGGTGAGTGGAGCTTCTTAGATTGCAATTATTACTTCATGGGAACAAAAATTACACGAAGCAGTGTTCTTTTCTCCAATGGTAAGTATTATAATAGATCAAAACTCCTGGGGACTAAAAAGATTCAGGAATACATCTGGAATAAAACCAATAAAGCATAAAAAGTATTACAATTATGAACAAGTAAAACCAACAATAAGCTAGTATAAGAAGTGAATGTGGCAAGGGGTGAAAAAGTGTTCTTTTTCTTTGTTATTAGAAAGTGCTAAGATGTCTCCAAAACAATGCAGCACTAGCTAGAGAAACAATCTGAAGAAAATAAAGACATTGGAAAAGCTGGGCTCCTCCAAAGCAAGAAATTCTGAACTTGAAGTTCCTATCAGTCTAGTTAATTGCCTAGGTTCTGGTAAAATATCATCAAATTACTTCAGATAACAGTGAATTTGCATGTGCAGTGTTTAAAGGAAGTGTCAACGTAGCAGGCATGTAACTCTTACACTTTTTGAAACACCTGGTTTGAGGGCTAAGACCACCAGTATCACCCTAAATCCATGTAATCTTGTAGCTTCACCCCAAGGACCATCAGGTAAAAACGCAATCAGATAGACATAGATCCTAAATGTCTGATTAAAACAACACAGATGGAACTATCTTATAGGCTTTTATCTGGGTCAGCTAAAAACTGTGGAACCCACTCAGCTGTGAAAGGGGTCAAACCTGAAGTAACAGAGGAGTATGTGGGAAAATAACCAGGGGATCAAAACACTACTCAGTTTTCATCCTTGTTTCTGAAAGGGTGAGACCTAGGCACCATCAACTTAAGCTCAAAGAATGAAACTTTCAAAAAATTAAATCATTTGATCTGAAAAGTGGTAACCCCACTAAGAGAAATGACTCAAGTCAAATTACCATCAGTGGCATCTGATTAATAATCTTACTACATATCTCAAAAAATGAAACTTTGTAGGATTGAAGAGTGACCTGAAAAGTGATAACTCCACTAACAGAAAGAAAATTTCTCAATTTAGAAGTTCAAATGTTCTCATATCAAGTTGACTCAAAAAGAGGTACTATCAATGGCATCTCATTAATAATGTTATTACATATCCCCCCTTTAAAGCAAGTACTCAAACTCAATCAGCCTGAACAGCCTTACCCAGATGGAGATGGTTTCAGAAGACCTGTGAGAAGAGTGGCCTCAGTATGTGCTTGTGCTGTGCCAGGCACACAGCACAGCTTGTCATTTCCAGTGCTGCGAAGAAGTGTCACACAAAAAGGTGTGCCTACACAAGATGAACATCATTTTTCACCACAAGAATGACTATTTCAGCCCTAGTCCTTCAGAATACCTTGTGCCTACACTGCCTGCTGAACTGCTCCATGGCAAGTAGCTCACATCTGATCTGTTGTCCAACACTTCCCTGAATCTCAGTTGTCTCTCAAAAATAAGCCAATGCCAAGTACTTTACAAAAGAGGAATTCTAACCATTTCAGCTCCCTCGTGGTGAATCAAGAATATTCTTGGAGTCCTTTCAGCCTGCTATCGTTTTCAGCTTATGAATCAGACATGGACACACATACTGCAGTTCGTTGTAAATCTAAAAGCAAGGATCACTAAATATTTTGGTAAGATGCTCACATCAATACCGATCCTGACTAGGAATGCCTTGAACACTCACTGCTGTTCTTCTACGAGTAATCAAATGCCCTTTGACAGGGAGCTGTCCTTGTGAGCAAGTGAAAAGCCATTAAGACCAAAGACCATCTAAGATCTAGTCATTATATATCTTCCCAGCTTTTTACCTGCAGGTGCCAAAAAAAGAAATTGTGCTGGAGCACACAATGACCATTAAGTCTCCCCAGCAAGTACAGGGGATAGACAACCTATACCCCTCATGCAGATCAAAGTGTTAAAATAATTTCTGTATGTCCAAGGTTAGGACAGCAAAATGCTTTCATTTCTCATAGATGGATGATAATTTTCTGAGAAAGCAGTTGCTGTAATGGGGATACATGGAACAAGCAATAGTTGCAGCACTTAGTTCGAGACATTGTCTTTTTTAGTATTTTCCGGGGCACATTTTAAAATTTTTGTCAAACTGAATAATTTTTGGAAAATCTCATGTGCAGTTATTCATCTTTTTCTCATTCTCTGCTAAAATTGCCTTCCCTGGAGGTGCAGCACATGTTGCTGCAATGAGCAATGTTTAAGAAGCTGAATGCCAAACAAAAATCCTTGCTATTGAAATGTCATAGTCAGCTACTATGATACAAATGTGGGTGATGTTATGTGGAACATAACACACTTATTCCTTACTTATTCCTCACTTCACATATGTTACAAAAAGCAGCTACCCCGCCTTCCTGGTGGAGGTAGAACAGAGCAACTGTACTGTTTTTCCCTAAAATCAAGAAAAAGGTGGTGCTACAGAGTAGCCCACAGCAACTAGAAATAAGTTATAAAACTAACAAAGAAGTCCAACGTTTTTTCAAAGCACCAGCAGCAGTAGGAAAGTATAAGGGGTTTACAAAGCCAGACGAGGCTTTCTTTTGGAATAACAGTAGAAGCACTGGACAATGTAGCACAGTAGGCAGACTGGGACCCTTAAAGAAGGCCCACGAAATACTGCACCTTCTTGTATCACACTGGGCTTCATACCACTATACCAAATTCTAACAGTTCTAAATCTCATAGTAACTGACTAGCTTGTAAATCTGAAGAGAATTACATAAAAATCTGCAAAAAGCTATTCCATGTTTGGTATCTTGCTTCCCTCCCCAAAGTCAGAGGTGAGGCTGCTCATGAAAGCTACATGTCACTAATCAGATAATAACTGCTAAGTCAGAAATGGCACCATGACTGTCATGATCATGACCAATTTCTGACCAGACCCACCGATTTCCATGGCCACTTCTTTCCTGACCACCTGTTAAGAATAGGCAGAAATTTAAGACCCAGTTTGATTTTACGTAAAAATTACTTTCTTCATATTCTAGGTCTTCTGAATAATAATGGAAAACACATCTAAATAATAGTCTGCAATGTTGCATGGCTTTTTATTTTGTGCAGAAGTGGGACTGGGAGGGCAGAGGAAGTACTGCTTAGGCTACTCAGTCTGCATGGATAGATTCTGACCACTTCACAAAGGTTCTACTGTGCTGGGGAGTTTGAATTGCTATCTGTTTCTTGGTGGATACTAATTTCCTCCCAAACAGTCTGAAGGAAAAGATCTTGGCTTACAAAACCTGGTCTGTTAATGTCCAGTCATCTGTACTGAAAACCATGGATAAAAGACCCTGTTCTTAACATGGTAGCATTGTATCACAACGACAAGCATATTTTATCACCTGAGACTTTAGGTCTCTAATATTCAATATGTGTCCCTAGTGTTTGATATGTCTAAAACTAAGCCACGCCAGTTCTAAAAATCTGTACAATGTTTTGATTATAGACTTTGGTTTTCAAAATCTTAAATTTGCATATTTAAACAAAAATTAAAGAGAAGGGGAAAGGGCCGGAAGAAACAGCAGTCTATGCCTGTTATTTCACTGACATGTGCAGTAGGACAGTTTACAGAAAGACAAAAGGTGAAATGCAGGAGCACTGCAAGCCCCCCACAACACATGACAGTGTCAGATCAAAACCTCAGTGCTGTAGAAAGACTTTAATGGAATACTTACCGCTGCTTAAATGAATGTAAACATAAACAGATGCTGGGTTTCTCATTCTGTATTGCATCAATAGCAATTAGATCTTGCATATGAAGTGGAAAAGAAAAGAAGGAAAGTAGTGTACTTCTGCTTTGTAACTTTGTGTGTTTGCCTCTGAGGCATACAGTGAACTACTTAACAGATAAACAATCATGCACTACCCTTAACAATATCTAATCTGCACGCAGTGCAATGCAAATACAGCCAAACATTACAATCTGATAGTTTAAGGGTCAGTCACTATTAATGTGAAATAAACTGTTGCTTCTGCAACATCCAGTGGAATTTCTTGACTAGGAAGATGGTGGATGGCAGGAAATGCTGACCAATTTTACTGTTCACGGCTTTATCAACACTGCTACCATTGTCACCCTCTGCAGTTGGTGTGAAAAACACCAAGCTAATAATCTGTTTATGAAATACACTCTCACGTCTTCCCAGCTGCCAGTCAAGTCTCTCTCCCATGTTCAGCAGGTGGTATCTGCCATTCTCTTGGAAGTATTTGCTTAACCATGGCTCCAGAATTGGTAAATGTCGATGTACAATACATACAGTCCTATCACTGCCATCATTCACTGGAAAAGCTTCTGCTGGTATCCAAAGATTTAATGGCATTTGAGTTGCTTTTGGTGTAATTTGCTGCAAAGACACTTACAAACTGAGCATACTTTAAAACAGCTAACATTACTGGGATTTTGACTTACAAAATAATTTTTGCATGGACAATACAATGTGCCAGACAGGACATTTGGTTGCTGTCCAGATGGTAAAGGGAGTCTCCATAGTAAAGGTTCTTACAGGGTCATCTTAGTTGGATTGGCTGAGACTCCCTAAAACACGTTTCTGTACAATTTTTGTAACCCAGCTGGCCTGTGGTCCTACCTGCCCACTGCAAGACATGCATAATGCACCATTATAGATCACCTTAACCCATATACAAAACATTTCCTAACTATCTTAAGTACCTACAAAACGTTGTCCCACATGGTAATTTCTACACATCCAGGAATTGTTTCTATTGATTGTCTTACCCTTGTACAATTGATTAACTTTGCAGCAGGAACTGTCTGTAAATATCTGGGACAACCAGATCCTTTGACCAGGATGTTAATCGACATGCTGAAGCATACAAATTGGTCTAGGCACAGCAGGGTCTGCCTGGGAAATCTCAAGAACTGTCTGAAATTCCCACTGGGACTGCTCCTGTAACAAGCTGTCAAATACTTCTTGTGCAGATGGCCAGCAGTTCCATCAATCACCTGGTTTCAGCTTGGTCTGCTGTCTCAAACCAGCCCTTTATCTCATCTGTGCAGACAACAAGTCTGGGAGTTCCTGGACCACTGTGGGAATTTAAGTGCATTGGGAGTGCACAGAGGCAGAGCCCTGAGAGCCAGCTATACACTATGATTATAATTAAATAACTAAACTTTAGTTTTCTGCTTACATCTCATAGCCCTTGCCCACTAGCTCAGTTGGTTAGAGCGTGGTGCTAATAACACCAAGGTTGTGGGTTCAATCTTTGTATGGACCCTTTACTTACCAGTTGGACTCGACGATCCTTGTGGGTCCCTTCTAGTTCAGAACATTCTGTGATCTGTCTGTCCAAATGATGTCAATATCTGACCTAGTGAACTGTCTTCAAAGTACAGATGAAAGTGGCTAAAAAGTAACTCATCTCATGCTTAAGTAAATGCCCAGAGTTAGGTGATCTTTATGCCATGCATTATCCCAGCTTGGTTTTGCTCTCTGGATCAGACCACTGATTTTGACTGAGTATGCAAACTACAGCAACATTTCTGATACGATATCACCTGATGCAGCACTGGTAGTCAGATTTGTGGTCTATTGTTTCCGAGAACAATAAAAGGTGGAATCTTGTCCATATATGCAGCAAAGAATGGAGCTTTTCACAATTCACTTTCAGGTCAAATGTTCATCTACTACAAAGACCTATTCACTATCCCTTCAAGTTCATAAATCAACTGCAGCACACGTGGGCTAAACTATTTAAAGGAGATGGCTTTTCTGCTCTATCAGTGACAAAGCGACCGTGTGTATCTGGGCCATCAAGACTTACTCACAGCAGAGCAGGCAACTGCTCATTCTATATTCTGCCTTCTTCAGTTCACCTGATATTGTCATCAGTCTGTCAGGCAACAGCTGGGAAAACAAACTCACCTCATCTGTATTCCCCACCCATCACACATACAGTTTGCTTTATCAGCTGTTCCTTCTGCTCTGGGACAGTGCAGATCACAATGGGTTTAATGTCTTAGACTTGTGAGTGAACTGACACGAGATTCCATATTAAACAATTACGTGTAGAAGCCAAGTGCTCATGCTGCCCATCTTCAACAGTTCATTCTGGAGTTTCTCCATGTAAGACTGAACTGAAAAGACCACAATATCCTGCAGCCTGATATTTGCAAGTCACAGCTGTAATGGGTCTTTTAGATCAATGTTTCGCAGGTATGTTTTTTTCTTTTATTTAATGTCCAAAGAAGACAATTTTCAGTTTCCAGTTATTTTGTGGGATGCATTGCTGTAGTAGATACATCTACTGCATTAGGACCAAAGCTGACTAACACAACTAAAGTGATCATAGAAAGTAAATTTACATTGCCAAGTAACTTACCAGTTTGCACTCACAGACATATGTGACCACATACGTTTGGAAGAGTTATGTGTGGGTCATACTGAGTAGAGCAAGAATGAAGTATGTAGCTGTGGAATAGTTCAATTACTGGCACCATTATCAGCAGCCCACACTTTAAGGATGCTTACTGCTGATTACTAACTGCATATAGCAAGTTTAGTTAATGGGAGACAGTTCACAATCTGAACAGGCTGTAAGCTGAGGGAGAGCTTTTAAGCACCCATCTATCTCCATTGTGGTTAATGGCAAGGCAATGAGGAGACAGGCCAAGTTATGTTGGGGGAGGTTACAAGAATCTTAGTACAACTGGCTGTTAAAATCTTCAAACTAACTGGTTTAAAGAAATATATCCAGCAAGATGCCATCTCAACTATGTCTGACCCTTTTCCTGGAAATGCTGTTATCTTGGCTCAGCTCCACAGTCAAGTCTCCTCCTCTTCTGTCCCATCCCACTATCATGTGCCTCATGCAACGATACACCTTTCCCTCATCATTCCTTCCTGTGCTCCATCCGTCTTTCAAGCAAGCTGCTGGTACTTTGGCAGCACCTGCTTCTAGGGAGAAAATGAACATAGGCTCTTTGTGGTGCAACATGAATGTGAAAAGCTGTGTCACCTTGCAAAAGGAAAAATAAATCTTCTCTAAATTTTAAAAGGAACATTTGACATGCTTAATTCACAGCAGCAAAGCAGACATACTAGATTACTTGCTCTAGAAATTTTCATCAGTGGTACCTTGTCTTGCCTTTCTTGCAATGAAGCATCCAGTTCTCTTCTAAAATCTGAGGGAAAACAACAGCCACAGCTGAGCCTAATTTTCTGCACCTTCCTTCAGGACACTGGTTGCTCTAAGCTAAACAGCACATATTTTAAGAGCTGCAGGATATGTTAAGAAACATTGCCAAATATTTTAGTCTCCAAATTCTGCCTTTTAAAAAATTAATATGCTAGTGGAAACTGTTGCCTGAATTCTAAATAGCTACTTGAAAAACAAAAAAGCATCCATACTATTTATGGAGGATCTAATATTATGTGCTTCCTTCCACTGTTTGAGCAGGAACAAGAGCAGAAGCAGGACTTTTCCCCAGGACTTAAGGGCTTAATCTAACATGCCAGCTACTGCTGCATTAGAAGAAAGAGGCTGGAAGCTCATACATATCCAAGGGGAAAAAAACAAACACGAAATGAAATGTTTTCTGTAGCAGCTAAAATGTGTTCCAAAACAATTGAACATTGGTGAATGAAAGCTGAGCACAAAATTCTCATGCTATTGTTCAGCCTAAACCCTTTTAAGTGTCAGGAATTGGTATTGATTACAGGTTTAAAAAAGAACTACCGAGGGTCATTTAAACCGAAACATAGAATATACTGTAACAGTGGATTCATAGATCACTTTAGAGAAAGACAGACTTTCTAGTAAACATCCAGCATCAGCTCTATGTTTTCTTAACACCGGGCAGCATAGTATAGCTCCCAAGAGAGCAGGTGAAATACATGAACCCAAACCAATCATTAAACCCTCTCTAGAGGCTACATCGGAAACAAACGAGATGAGCTCCTACAGCTGTCTGTAAACAGCTCCTCTGTCTTCTTTGCTAAAACCTGCAGAATGATCTGGATATGAGCCAGCATCATTCCTGGCTTTTTAAGACTCCGTTTATATTTATAACTCTTTGCTCTCCTTTGGCAGTGTCTGCCACATTCCCCTATGCTCACTACTATATACTGTGGCTTTTTGGATGCTGAAATCAGGGAAATGGCTTGGTATGCAGTATGATGAGCTCTGAACAAGTGTGGCAAATCTGGAAAGATGTATTTATGCATCAATACCTGCATCCAGTAAGAAAGTGGTCTTCAGCCTAAAGCCTATGGGTTACATGCAAGACAGTCTAGTGTTGACTTGGGTCACCAGTCATACAAAAATTAAGGCTGAGTGAAGAGGGAGGGACAAAACCAGTTAGCCTCATATCTGTACAGTGCTTTGCCTATGAATCAGAAATTTGGGGATCACTGAAGTAAGCTCTCTTGGTTATTATTTACTTAACTAGATTGGACCATACCCAAATGACCAGAAGGAAAACACTAAGAGGTCTGTCTTCCCCAGCTGAGAGGCTAATTAAAAATCCCACAATTTGCAGAAAAGCACATGTAACATAGACACGTACAAAATTTATAAGAACAAACTTCCTCCTCGCTATGAAGTTATAAAGAACAGAAGGGAGATCTCTGGCTAATTAGGTTAATATCAGCTTATGGCTTCATGTAGAAGAACCAGTCAAAAATGAAAACAGAAACACAGCATTTCCTCAAGAATCACTTTTTTGCCCTTTTCCATCTCTTTCTAAAGCTTTTTGTATTCAAGATTCTACAACGTGGTGTGCTTTGAATTTACTCCTTAATTAATACAGCAATTTGCTAAATTTTGGGTTTTTTTCTTGTTTCAAGGTGCTGTTCAGAACAGTCTGATAAGTCATACAAATTATTGCCACCAACTCCAAATGCTAAAATCTGAATATTTCATATTACCTGCACAGGTAAAAAACATGAAGCTCAAAATCAATGTTGTGCCTCCATGTTCTAATTTAAACTTTTTAACTATGAAAATATAATTACTTTGAGTAAGTGATTTTTTCCCACTTTGAACTCTTTTCATAGTCCTTCCTTTTGAAAGGGCATCCAGATTAAACTATTTCAGACTGTAGTACTGATACCTCATCAGAGTGTGCGTACTTACGGTGTTACACACCTATGCTTACGGAATGCATGGCAGTCGAGTGTTTGCAGTAACAGACTTGGGCTTATTGAACAAGATACTTAAGATTCCACCATTGCTACTAGGAAGAAGTGTCCTTAGCAAAACATTACTCGATCAGAAGAATAGCCAGAATCCTCTTGACAGCAGGTAAAACTCTAAGCTGCTAAGCAACATATTCCATTAGCAGAGAAGCTGCACTGATTTTAGCCATTTAGTATCTTGTAGTTAAGTGTAATTGGGGTTACAATCATATGAGCTAGAATTAGTGGTGATCAGGGAGAATATTTTAGCCAGTAGTTCCTCTGCAAGTCACCAGTTAAGGGAGATGAGTAACAAAGGGATGACATCAAATCAGAAGTACATGACTAACACCTGTGTCTGTCTGTCTTTACCTTGAGCTCATCTGCATCATAGAAGTCTATGCGCACAGCAGGGACCATCCATGTCTGGAACAGAGTGGCCAGGATCTGTTTGGCAATTGCATCTGCGATGAGGTGAAAGTGGAGTGGGTTTCGCCTGATATGAGAAGGGAGAGAAATGCATTAGTTCAAAGGTTTCTAATTCCTGTTCTTAAAGGACAACATGAGAATTTACAAAGCTTTATCTGTGTCTAAGATGTCCAGTTTTGAGTGTACAGCAAGTTTGGTGAAGTCCTGCTCTGTGGCCAAAATGCTGAGATACAGTTTGAATACACATGACAATAACTATTTGATCAGTTTCTGGTCTGGATGGTTGTAAACAAATACAGATCATTTGACTTTAGTGGAATGTGATGACTTGTAACAGCTAAGAGTCTTGTCCCTTCCACTGGCTCCTTTAAAAAAGGCCGAGTTAACCTCCCTTTGGGGACTTCAGTTGTGAAAGTGATTGCTTTCAGTTTCTAGGTCAATCTGGTATTTTATCTTTGTGGTAAGAGCAGTTGTCTGTGGAGAAGTGGGGGTGCAAGGAAGGTTAAAATAAAATCATTTGAATGAGGTGAAATTCCAGGACCATTGAGTTTACATGGATCTTTTCTACAAAGCAAATTTGGGGAATCAACAGCTGTCCTACAGGAACCCAAAACTAGATGTTTCAGGTGAGTGCCTTTTAGCTATTCACTGGCATAGTGAATAGAATAGAGATTGCAGATCTCCCCACATCCTTGCTCCTAAGAGGGAGGGATGGTTAAAGACAGGCAGTAAGAAAGGAAACATTTTACTTCAAAACACCAGATTTGGGGTTACCTCTGTAGTTACAGGACTTGGGCTAATTGGAAAGCTTCAAAACAAGACAAGTGAAGCCAGTATCAGCAAGAGTGGCAAGCTTTGACAAAGTGCATGGATTTCTCTATCCTAATGTGAACCTGGACATTACGAATACCTTGCTTAATTCCCTTAACCTCCCTCCCTTTTTGAGGGACTGTAAGCAATAAAACTTGATCTTAACTTCTGTGTAAGAGTACAAAAACCTGCCAGTGGAAGTTAGTCATGAATTGTAGTCTTCCGTGTTTACCCCTGGTTTAGCAACTTTCCCTGTCAGCAGAGAAGGACAGAGTTTGCAAAACCCTCTAAGAAGACAAATGGTTTGTTCAGACCTTAGCATTGGCTCAACCTCTCTTTGATCCCTAGGGTGGAATAGTGGATTCTCATTTCTACGGCATTTATAAACCTAAATGAGCGTACTTGTTAAGTGGTATTTTTCATCTAACAAGAGAAGTATTTAGTTTCAGGCACTGATTAAAGTGGAAGATGACTGATGCTACTACATTTTTCAGTGTGAACAAGAAGTGAGGAGATCTATGCCAGTTCAGGCCAATGTACTTCCATTACATTTTTGGGCTTAACCCAAAAGATGAAGGTTATTTTTTCTCCATTTTCTACATTAATGAGCAATATGTGCCTTTCTCTTTAATGTTCCTCTTCTTGCTTTGATGAGTAATACTGCTTCTCACTGAACAAAGTCGACAGAAAAATGTGAAAATATATATAATGGTTCATAGTATCATAACAGATCTCTCAGCAGAAACAGGGCATTGTTGTGAGAAGAATGTATGGCTGGATTTTACACTGTCAGAAATACTGCACCTAAGATCCAACCCAAACCCCAGGACTGCCAGTGAAGCTGCTGTATTGGCTTCAAGGACACTGTAGATCACATTATGTGCTTACAGGAAAAGCAGAAAAGGGCTGGGTAGAAGCCTTATATATGAGATAATCATGATGGCAGAATAAACCCACACCTGATCTGCATTTAACGATACCCAAAACATTAAGCCACAACATGCTTTTCAAAAAGACAAAGGTCTTTCAATCTCCAGCTTGCCCTGGAGGGAGGAGGAGAAAGGGAGAGGCATAAGGTGCCAGCTGCTGAGTGTCCCATTACCAAGCTAAAGGGATCACAGCAATTACATCTGCTTCACCAGCCCAGCAGGAGAGTAGAAGAGGACATCCTGGCTCACGCAGATTCCGCAGTAACCAGGCACCTTGCCAAGAAAAAAATCAGGAAATAGCAGTGATCAGGAAATACATCTCATTAGCAGAGACAAGGCCAAGAGAAACAAAGTACACCACCAGTGGCTTTGGGTACAGACAGAGCAGTATCTCAAGACAAATAAATGTTGAATATCAACATACACATCCCACATAGGTCCCTCTGCTAAGCAGGGGCTGAGCCTGGATTCTGGTAGGACTATTTCCCAGCTGGTGTTCTTCAGTAATTTCCTTCCCTTTTTTTCACCCCCCCAGGTTTATTTATCTTATATTGTAAAGTAGAATAAAAGGAGTAAAAAATCAGTTAAAAAAAAGAAAGCTCCATCTTCTTTGAAACAATCATTTAGTTAAATGGAATTGATATAAAATATTTCAAGATGAAACACACTAGTTGAAAAGCAAAATTCTGACACAAAGACACTCAGATGTTCAGTAGCAGTTTATACTTATCTGAATGACGCCGTGTGTATGAAACTTAAATGGGAACAAGTGGGTGACATTTACTTTAGTTCATCTCCTACTGGGAGAAAGAAAAAAGGATAGCTGTACTCCCACACAGAAATCTCTTTCAAGTTGTTAGCCTCATGGTAAAGATTCAGCTGGAAGGAAAGTGTGTGTCAGAGGCAAAGCAGAAGATTATCACTTACAAAAATATATCCCCAAAACAGTATAGTGACCTGATGACATCTACAACTAAATGTGCATCAGCCCTAGAAAATTTTACTCCAGACACGATTTTAGTTCCGTGAAATGTGAGGTTTAGCACGGTGCTAGAAGCCAACAGAGCACAGATTCAAAGCTGGAAGACCTTCTGAAGGTAACAGTACTAGGATACACACAGATGACATCTTTCACCTCTTCTGGTGTCTGCAATATGCGAAGTCTTAAAGATATGGATTGCTTCAAAGTGTTTATGAAACAAATTTAGAAGCTTAAAGATCAACCAACATCCATTATAAAAGAAAGAGAAGAGATCCTGCAAGATGAGAAATCTTTCTCAAGAGATATGTGAAAGGGATGCCATAATTATCTGACAACATGAATCACTGGCTCTAAGAATCAGGGGTGACGATCAGGATATTGTGAAGGATTCCACTGAAAGCTGAACTTCATTAGACTTGGACATCTTGCTCATTTTCCACTGGGCACATCAAGAGAACTAAAAAAACACATGTAGTAGAGGCTGGTTGTATCTTGTACTGCTAGAAATCACTATACTGAAATGCTGACAGTATATGCAACTATGGAGCAAAATGGGTCAATATAGAGCAATTGTGATAAACTTCTCCTACAAACCTAGCAGCTTTTGGGAAATTCCTAGTATTTACGTGAATTCATACGTTTGGAAATCGAGGTTTCTAGTGTCTCAGGTTTCAGAACTCAGAGCCCCAGGTCTTCCAGACTCCTCACTACAGAAGCAGGTATTGAAACAGGCATAGAATTACCCACAAGGTCCAGAAATACTTAATCTCATTTACTTCAATGATTTTCAACATTTGAATTTCTACCAACTACAACTTTTCACAGTTTCTGCTACATGGAAAATGCTGATGCACTAATGTCTCACTGTGGTAAAATGTAGTTCCAAAATATGGGTATTTCCCATCAAGTGGAAACTCAAGGTTTTAAGTACTCTATTCAGAAAACCGCAGATCTTCACATATTAACTTATTTCCACTTATCTTAAGACCAGAACGCTATTTGACAAAGTAAACCATATGTAAAGAGCACTCATTTATTTTCCTAAATTACTTTCCTCAAAAGTGACCGAAGAGAGATTCTAGCCAAGATTTTCAAGCATGGATGCTTAAATACAGGCTCTTAGACCTAAATATAGGAGTTTGAATGAATGCCCTCATTTTCAGAATTGCTGAGGTCCTATAAAGTAAGTAAAATGAAAATAAGTCAATAATTTTAAAAGTCAGGCCATGAATTTAGAAGTCTATTCCAAGGTACCCATTTCTCTTTATATTTTTTATCTTGATGTCTTATTCTTGCACTTCAAAACTTCTTATTCTTCATCAGAGTTATGATCTGCTTGCTAAAGCATCTGTGGCCCTTTCTTTTCAAATAGCCACTGCCACAGAGTTAAATACTAAAATCTACAATTGAAAAAGGGAGTAGTGAACCAAGACTCACTCTTCCCTTCCGTACTATTCCATAGCTCAATTGTTAGTAATTCAAAAGGCAGCTGCTTGGCTGCTTGGTTACACAGTTCTCTCTGTGCAACAGAGGAATTTTATTTTCTAAGAATATAAAAAGGTCAGTAGC
Source organism: Ptilonorhynchus violaceus (assembly GCA_013397565.1). Classification (NCBI taxonomy): domain Eukaryota; kingdom Metazoa; phylum Chordata; class Aves; order Passeriformes; family Ptilonorhynchidae; genus Ptilonorhynchus; species Ptilonorhynchus violaceus. The sequence continues at coordinate 65,467 of VZRJ01007548.1, read as the reverse complement.
CCAGGGGGTTTATTTCCAAAACCTATACTTTATTAAGGGAAGCACAACAAGGTAATACCTATTATATCTGTAACAAATGGTTACAAGAACTTCAAACAGGAATTATGAAAGGCAGTTTGGGAAACTTTTTTCTTAATGCCCATATGAGAATCCCTCTCTCATACGTGAAGAATTTTAATGTGAAAATCTTCAAGATTTTTTATACCCCTTCACATCCAGTATTGATTAAAATACTCCCCAAACTACTGAAGAGATCTTAAATATGCACTTGCAGCATCACTCATGGATCTTCTCGTTTTGTGTTAATTTATAGAAGTTCTTTGAGAAGGAATAAGAGATTTCATGGGCAGATTTTTTTAAACATTGCTTTCTCCATTGTGCTTCTATTGTTAGGACAGCTAGAAAAAAACAAAAAGAATTGTGTATTATTGATGCATTTATATGGATCAGAGAAACCAGGTCATGCTTTATAGTTTTTGCCAGCATAATCTCCCACAGAATAGACTGACACGTTAGAAAAGTTGGAAACACTGACAGAGGTTTTGAATTCTCAAATTAACTCCATTAAGGCAAAGTGGTCTCCATGGAATATAGCCATTACATTACATAAGCTTTAATTACCAGCCAGTGTTGACTTGTGACTCTTACTTGGAAATTACATGTCATCCTTTTAATTTAATTTAGATTTTCATTTGGTTTGCCTTATTCTACTTGTTCTAAGGAAAAAAAAAGGAGTTCATTATTCATACAGCAATCTGTAACACAGCTTCATATCCTGTTCTCAAAAATCCCTAGATATAGGCTTCCCTTTAAGGTTACAAGCAGCCTTCTTAAAGCAAAGAGGCAACTTCATATTAAAAAGCATTTGTCTAGTTGTCTGGTTTTGTTTACATTCATTAAAAATCACCCCACCCTCCCCTTACTATGTCACTATTGCTGTAGCATAGATGGACAGTACAGCTGAAGAAGTAAATGCAATGTCTCCTCTAGAGAAGAGTGACTGACATAGCAGGGGAAGAAAAAAAAAGAGGGGCACAAAAACCCAACCCAGTACTTGCTGGCACAACAGAGAAATTAATTTTTCACAAATTGTCAGGTTGACCTAACTGCCAGCAACATGCTATAACTGTGTAATTCTGGTTTTTCTTTGTTTCCAAATGAAACATAGTGTTTAGTATGTCTTTGGAAAAGATTACATTAAAAACCATCTGGGGCTCTTACTCAAGTTAAGACTTACCCAAGCAGAGAGAGAAATTATCTTTTCAATATGAAACTATAATTGTGGGCTGTTTCTGTGGTGCTCTAAGCTTCACAATTTTCAGAAATGGAGTAAAACATTGGCAATCATCAATGAAACTTGGTGATTGGAACCAACGGAACTTGGTGCATGGAACCAATTCAAGGAAAGTTGTCAGCGGAAGGAAACTGCTTCAGCTTTGAAAAAGAAATGCAGGTGATTTTATCATACTACTATAAGCACTGTTTCCAAAAGTACTTCCATTTCATTTTGCCTGCTTGATCCAATATATTTAATTTTTAGTGTTTAGTCTTTCAGTTTGGAAAAACTAATGTTAGGTTGCTCTTAGGACACAGTGATACGAGATTGGCTTGTGTTAAACTGGCTCAGAGATAATTGTTTTAGCCCTGCAATGGATCTATAAAGTCTGCCATAACTTGGAACTAGATGTGCAAGAAGGGAAAGCAGGAAAGTTGCAGAGTAGGACTGAGTATTCATTCTACAAGCCTCCCTCTGTGCAGCGCTGCCAATGCATATTTATCAGACTGCAAACCCTGCACTATCCCAGCTCTGCTGAGTCTCCTCCTGAGAACAGACTGTCAGTTATGTCAAACTGGGTGTTAAAAGCTGCTGGGATTTTGCAGCTGGAGCATACGTTTTCTGAAGACAAAACTGGAATCAAGCTCCTTTGTCGCTGGGAATGAAACACATTTTTGAACTATGGTGTTCTTATGTGGAATCAACCACACTACCCCTTTCCTCCCCTTTTCCCACTCTCTGGAACCTGAACACAGATATAGTTTCTCAAATGGTCTGAACAAGCAGCTTGCCTAAGTCTCATAACATATATGGTATGACTTGCATCAGAAACTTGGTGTTTTAGACCCGTGGACAGCTGAAACGTTCAATATGCAGGATTTGCTGTACATTTAGGCAAGAAAGAAGAGAGAGCATGCTCCATCTATAGAAAATTCTGTTGCTTTTATCCTTAATGACCCAGCACTCCTGCTGTTTTGTGTCTCTATCTAGCACTCTAGCTCAAAGTTGGGGGTATAACAAATATGTTAATGCTCCCTGGGATTAGACTGACATGGCCTCCTTTCTCAGTGCTTTTCTATTAGAGAAGTAGGGATTTCCTACAGAAGCAGGGAATTTAGGTATCTCATTTTGTATCAAAATGCACAGCTAAAACATGCTTTAATTACTAACCTAGACAGACATGCTAAAAAAAGCACATGACATCTCCATGAATTCCAAATGGATCCATTGAAATCAGTGCTCTTACAACAAACACCAAGTGAGGTGCAGAAGGACCAGTGAGGACGTTAAGCCTGCTTGCTTTGGGGGTCAGTTGTTTAACCAGTAGATTGTACTCAAGGAAAAACAAAATCTCCTTGCCAATATGTTTGGAGGCATATTTGTTCTGTTTTTGCAAAACTATATTTGAGATTGAATGTGGTGAACCTACAAATGAAGGACCAGTAGCCTAACTTATACATTACGAGAGCAAACGTCTCCATTGTTAACACGCAGTCCTTTCAAACGTCTGTTTTGCTTGGCTTATTGGACAATTCCAGCTAGGATGCACCCCGGGGTGACATTTAGGGGTCAGAAGAGACATCCCCATGCCTGTTTTCCCTGATGACCCTCAAGTCAGAGGTAAACTTGCTGCTGATGTCATGAAGCATTCACTACCCGAACCCGCCACTTTCAACTCTAACTCAATCCTCCTAATGCAGTATCATGACCTGTCTCCATCCTTCAGTCCTACAATTAAATCGATACTAGCAACTAAAAGAAGCCTTCTTTCCAATCACCACCACTTCTGAAGGGCATACTAGTCTCCAAGATAACATTGTTTGCACATGGCAACCAATGCAAGGAAACTTGGTTCTAAATCAATTTTCAGCTGAGTTTGTTGTTTCTTTGCTGTTTATTTTCCGTCCTTCTTCACAATTGCCATTCCAAAGATAAAGATCCAAGAAAGGAGCGCTCCCGAAGCATGGTCATGTAGCCATAGCATCAACTGATGCTTAAGAAGCCTGAGTTTTCTAGAAGATAAGGAAGAAATGTCTGTAAGAAGCTCTTGTCTCTTTTTTGAGAATATCCTCTCTTTCTAGCAATTTAGTGCCTAGTGAGAAAAGCTAGTTCTAGGCAGGAATGGACTCTGATTTGTCTTTAAGTATGTTTTGAGCAAACAAGGGAGATAGGTTATCTCAAATGTAAGTAACTGTACTAAAGTTTCATTAGCTATACTGGACTTTATCTTGACCACCTCTGCTGAGTTAGACAAATCCTTTGAGATGAGCAGTAGTTCAGGCCAAACAACAAATGTGTTCTTGACAAAGGCAGAAGCCATCAGACTTAGAAATACCAATATTCATTCCCTTTGGTTTGTTTTAATATTTTAATTATTATTTAATAATTTAATTATATGGCAGAATTGTTTGTAAATTTCCTAATAGCTCAGATGAGTGGCTTATGTAAAACAGGGACATTTCCTTTAAGTAACACAGAAAGAAGCTGTTTAAACTTTTGAGCTGTGAGATTCCTATTATTTGTAGAACATTTGGAAACATACAGATCAAAGTCTTCTCAAAATGGATGCAAGTACTAGGATGGAAAAACGGGGAGAAGCTAACCACTAGGATAACTCGTGCCACCACAAAAATGCAATTTTCCATGAAATCTCTTAGAAACAACAATCAAAATAGACAAAACCTCCCCACATCCTTGCAATATAAAGCCAGTTTGCACTGAATAATTCAAACCTCTAATTGGAAATAGATATAGTTTTAACATTTAACAGAATTTTAACATTCAGAAGAATTCTGCACAGAGAATGTCACAGATTTTTACTTTTGTTATGTTTATTTTAGCATTGTTTTTCTTCTCCTACCCCTCATCTAACATGAACATACTACTTCACAAAAGACTGCAAAGACTATGTGTTGCTGAGGGAAGTTGCTCTCATATTTTGGAGATTAAACAGTACTTACTGAGTCTTTTTCCATACTGGACAAGGTAAGCATTTATCTTATGAAGCTTACCAAAAATTATGCAATGGTGTACTAAAACCATTGTCAGGGAGTGACTGCTAAGACTTCCAGAACAAGACCAGAGGCAATCATAAGGAGCAAAGTGTGCAACTGGAATGCCCCACTCATGCTAGCTGCAAGGAGATATCAGTATGTGACATGAACAAGAGTCATTTCGTCTTGCACAAAATTGTATTTCAAATAAAGCAACATATTGAAACTATCTCCTTAGTAAATTGTTTGTACTGTAAGCATATTTTATTAATCTGTTTGTCCTGTTTGAAGCAAACAGTCTGATCACTTCCCTATATTAATCCACTTTCTGCAACATTATTGGAAAGCATCTCCAAGAGACATTTCTAAACTGGACAAGGGATATACACATACACCCACACATAGTTTAATGTGAATTCTCTTTTTCTGGAGTGCTGTCTACTAAGGTTATTTTGTTTTCATTGCACACTTATGCCTCTCAACTTTGGGAGCTAACTGTGCTCCATATGCTAAAACCAGGTTGCAAAACCTTCTGAGGGTCTGCAAGCAGCCATTCCATAGCCTGAATAAGCCATCTGCATTTAATGAAGTAGTATATACTGACTATAATAACAGGTTTACTTCAAAAACAAACGTCAAAATTGGAAGCTGGGATAGTCAAGCAACTGGTGTGAATTCATCATCTACACCTGTGCCATAAACTGATACCAGAAATAGGCTAAATGACTACAACGCTGTTATTGCTATTATCATTATTTTACAGCATTCAGAAGTGTGCAGATGCTTAACAGTAAAGACAGACATTGTCCCCATTCCCACAGTGCAACAAGGGTAGGAGGTGGGTCTCTCGTCACTCCAATTCACTGCAGAAATCTTCCCACAGGTGAATCTATTTGTGATAGTCATAGATTTCATGCTTTCTTTCTTTAAAAGCAAAAGGAACCAGGGAAGGGAATCCCACTTTCTTCTGAAGTATGAGAGTAAATCTAGAAAGAGCTCACTTAGTCATAACCAGATATACAAGAAGAGAAAGCTACCTTTACCTGTGAAACAAGACAGACTTGACAAGCGTGACAACATCCCGACTGGCATTGTACCCCGCACAGACGATGGCAACGTGGATAGTCTGTGGGAGAAACGGAACAAAAAGAACAAAAATTAAAGCCTGCTCCTGTATTCGTCACTCATTAAGGAGGGCACACACATGACACTGCTGTTGTTTAGTGCTGCAATTGTTAGAAATTTGAGTGGGTGTTTTGCAGCTGTTTGCAGCCCACTTGAGGCAGTTTGTTAAAAACATCTTAATTGAGTTATAGCACCATCATAATTCCAAAGTCATTACTATCGCTACATTATATCAGATGTTTCAACAGAATTGCATTTATTAGCTAAGACGTGTGCATGTATGTACACACACCCTCCCCAAGTAGGCAGCACACAAAATTTTGAGTTTGAAAACACGCAGACAATTTTAATCTTCTGAACTGAAGTTTTAATTTATGTCTGACAATTACAAGCAGACAAGAAATTAGAAATTAGAAATTTTAGAAATTTTGTATTATTTCTGTCTTATGTGATGCCAGAGATATTTTTTTACTTTTATGCTTTTTAGACTAGTAGCATTTTAGTTTTATACTTTTATATATTAGTACCCCTATAATCCTACAACCTCTATCCTACAACCTTGTATCCCTTTCCTATAGACAAAACAGAGCAAAGTTATCGGCCTTTAGGCATTCCAGAGTTGGATTCGATAAGCTACTGAAGTAAGCAGATCTCCCAATAGAAACCTGCCACAAAGAATAGTGTAACAAAATTCTGCTTTTCATTGGAGAATATTTTCAAAACTATGTAACCCCTATAATAGTAGAAGCACGAACACACTTGGGGCTCTTTTTTACCTTTTGGCACCTTTTTACCTTTGTATAACTTACACTTGCTGGAACCCCGCTCGGCAGGATTGGGCCCAAAGCCTGTGCAGCGGGGGTCCCGGGGCTGGCCCTGGAAAACCTTTGCTTTCTCCAAATCCTTTTAATAAATTTTTACTTTTATCCTCTTATTTCAACCTCAGCCTGTATTTTCAAACATAAATAAGGCATCATATGCACAGCCACTAAGGAGAATGTGAGCAAGCTCTCATGGATGAACATAACTAGGACAATTGGTTTGCCAGGGCTGGATGCATCCCAATGATGTGATGGGACACAAGCTGTGAAGGCAGGTAGCGACCTCCCTGCCTGGGACTACTAGTGTGGGCCGTACTGGGCAGCATTAAAGTGAAATTAAATACAACGTCCACAAACACATTCTCTCCACCCCATGACACTGGTAAATTAACACTTATTCTGTGCCTTTTTACTTCCTTTTTAACATGAGGCAGAGGTTTCCTCATCTCTTCAGGAGGAAAGGGAAAACTGAAAAGCCACTACAAGTCATTATTTAGGCAGTAAGTACTAATCTGAAAAATGCTATTACATTACTCTGCTCTGCTTTTAAAATTAGCCATTTCTATTCCCTAGAGACAAAAGAAAATTAATCCTAGCAAGTTTGGACTCCAGGTTTCGTAATATTCTGTTTCTTAGTGGACACAGAAATTAAGCAGAGCTCACCATGCTGGCAGCACAAAGCTGCCATTGGGGACACAGCTGTGAAACTGCAGGGAAGCCTCATTTGGCTTCCATTTGAAGCTTGGTTAGCTGGTTTCTCAGACACACAGCTCTCATTTTCCACAGAATGCCCACTATGCTGAGAACAAATGAGGAATTCTGCCTCCTCATATGGTCACAGATTCCCACAGCCTGGCTTGTAACAGAAGGAGGTTTACACAAGAATGTGTAAATTGGATGTGTTGGGCACATCTGAAGAGTCCACAGCCCCGTCCATTAAGATCGCCTGGTACAGGGCAGAATTTGAATGATACAACTGCCAAGTGGCTGTGCCACTGTAGAACGCCCACATGAACATCACAGCTGCCTCCAACCCTAGTGTGCTTCAAAAGCTCAGGAGTATTTAAGGTGATCTGACGTTTTAAGAGGACGTGAATTAATAAAACAACTGTCTGTCTAGAGAGGTGTGAGAAAGAAAAGATATTGCAGTACATTTTGGCAATAGCTCTGTGAGGTATTAGCACTTTAAATTCATGTTAAAGTCAATGGGAGTTGAGCATGCTCAACACTTTGCAAAAATTTATTGTGTTTCTCTCTTGTGATAAGAGGGGAGAATAGAGGCTGCTTATTAACGACATTTATTGCAGCAGGAGTTTGTACTGTACTTGTGGGCATGGGTTCCTGTGGATGCATCGATTCCTGATCCTGCACATCCTGCCTCTGCTCTGATTGTCACCTGGTCTAACATCCCTCCCCTCAGTGCCAGTGAAAACCAAATTAACTGAGAATAGTTTCATGCCTGCTTTAAACATTTCACCTGAAAGCCCTGGACCAGACACAAACATTTCAGGGGTTTTGACAGAATAGCACTGTTGTATCACTGTCAACATTGTTTATACTACCTACACTTGCCAGAAAAGCTCTCCTCAAAGCTTCTCTCTCTACCTTACAACTCCTCTCCAAATCAGAGTTTATTCTGTAAAGGACTTGCCGACATCTGTTCTCCTTTTACTAAACCAGTTTGTTTCAGAAATGAAAGCATGCATTCCTTGCTGTCCTCTAGTAGCTGCTGTTGCCTTGGATGCTGTTTCAGCCAGGACACAGTGAGAGCAGCACTTGCTACTCTTCTGAACATTCTTCTCCAGTTCACAGACACAGGCATCCACCTTCTGCTCAGCCTCTCTGCAATACTTGATATTACATATCACTTCTATTCCTGCCTGCAATCAATTATACAAAAGAGCAATAATCCTCTAAGAGAACAGAAATCTAGACCTTTTTTTCCCAAGTTTTTGCCTGCAGCATGCTGCAAGACTCAGTCTATTCCTCTCCTTTTCTGATTCACTTTCCCATCTCTCATTGTTTAACTGCTAAACAAAGTCAGTGGAAAAACAGATAAGCCAAAAGGAAGTCATCAACCTGAACTGTCTGCAGATGTTTGCATCCTAAGGGGAAAAAACCCATTATTTCCAGTTTTCTTCATGCTTGTTCCAAATGCATGTTTGGATCGAGAGCAGCTGGCTGTACCCAAATGCTAGCAAGATAGGACAATAGTGGCTGGAAGAAGGAGACACTTAAAGAACTTTCACCCTCCTGACTACACTACTGTAAGCATAAGCTCTCAGATTCTGAAAACTATCACCTCTCTCAAACTCCTCTTTTCCACCTGCAGATGGCTAGAAGATTATATCCTCCACTACACCAGAACTGGGCACAGTGATTCACACAACTTTCTGGTCTAACATCCTGAGATGGTCAGGATGTTAGACCCATCAGACTCAACAACTGCAGCTAACACCGAGGAGCAAAGCCACATAACCAAAGAATGCTCCAGCTTCCACAACAAGTGTCATCCTGCCTGTTCGGTTCAACATGTCCCACCAAATTTCTCACACCAAGGCTTTGCACGCTACACTTGCTCCTTACTGTTGGCATTCCACGATAATTCTAGGTAATCCTAGTCACACTCTGTCCTGCCTATTCAGAAGTCACTGCGGGACTAAACTGAGCTCCTTCAGTGTCCATCCTCCTACAGTGCTCTCTTTAATCCCAATGACAGATGTATTCAATGCTTGCTGCAAGAAGTCTGCACTCAGGTCATTCACTGGAGATGCTTTTGGATAATGTAACTCGTTGCAGCAACAAATGAAATGAGGATACACCTCCTTTCCAGAGTCAATGAATTCTTCCTCTGGTTATACACAGAGATATGAACAGGTAATCAAAACATGAAGAAAATATCCAAAACCACACAAAGAATTGGGTCTCAGATCCCATACTGATGAGGAGTATTTTAAGGAGGTGCCTTAAAAAACAGATGTAAATTTTTTTCCTTCTTGGGTTACTTTTTGGAATGATAAAATAATGAGTTTTACAAACTCTAAAAATAATCTTTGGTAAGATGTTTCATACTTCAATAATCTTCCAGAAGTGCTAGCTAGGCTTTCCATTGTAGATATTTAATCCTTCATAAATAATTGTTCAATGTGATTACGAGATACTAAAAGTAGGTTACAAAATGCTTGTATTTGTTTCCAGGGTTTTTTTTGCAGAGGCAGGTAACATCTGCTTTTCCTGTGTTACACTGCTGAAGTTGGTGAGGGCCTGTTCTACATGGCTGTGGAGCACTACACACTTAACCCTATTGAACAACACCGTTGAAAACAGTAACAATACAAATATGCCTGTAAAAATGCTTCAAATGTTAAGTATTTTGCAAACCCACTAAAAGCTATACTGCTAATTATCCATTTCCTAATACATAATCTCTTGCAAAAATATTTATAAATGCACACTTAATTCAAGTAAACGCTCCATTTATGGAGGCACAAGCTGGAAAGATACTGGGATAACACTGTAAGAAAGAGGCATATAGTTTTGTTAGCTTTCATTGGCATTATGCTCTCCTTCTGAAGGCTGCTGTTAGTGCTGAAATCTGCGTAAGGACTATGCTTATATTTCCAAGGCTTGTATAAAAATTGTCTACTACTGGGATGACATGACAGGCATCTGCTCCCTCGAGGGAGAAGCCCCTTCTCTGGGCCTCTGATTTTTTCTTGCAGTAGAATGCTGGTCCGTTTTACAATATCGGAAGAGCTCTCCTGTGATGTAACAGAGTAGGAAGCTGTGGCTGGAATGCAACAAACCCACAGCTATTTGATAGAGATCACAATTATTATCACATAGATTATGCTTTATCAGAGATTTAATGTTCATTCATTGTAACTGCATTTTCAAATGTTTTAATCACCATTAAAGACCATCCCAAATTAGATTCTGAAATGCTATCTTCAGTAAATCTCTAAGAACAGACTCAATGAAATGAACAACCTGTTCCTGGCACTCTTAGTCTCCCCCAGAGCCACAGTCTTCTTCTTAAGAACCCTTGTTTTTCACTATCCCATTTGCTGACTTGCTGTGATATATTCCAGGGCCATAAGCTAAAAAAAATTGCTTACACATCTGAAACATTTTAAAAAACAGAGAGTGAATGGCATCAAGATGCCCCTCATGCAAACACACGACCAGAATCTACAACAACAGGCTAAATGAGGAGACCCTTGGCAAATCTGATAATGGGGAAGTTTAATTTTAACTTCCATTGCTGTAACTGAATTACTGAGCAAATTCCTTAAGAAAAGAGTAAGAAGTTTTGTGATCAAAATAGTGTGCGGTGAGATAGGGGATGGCAAATAACGTGAAATTTCGTATTTTATATAAACATTGTTGCCAGCACAGTGCTAAACACCAGAGAGCAAGTAAACTCATTGGCAAAACACATTATAAACTGTAAGGCCACTTAAACTATTCCTACTTTAAGCTGCTGTTTTTCTGTCCCAGATTGGTCGGTACATTGAACAACCAAGAAGTGAGATTCAGCTCATCACTTCTTGATATAATAATAAGAGAAAAGTGAGGCTTGCTGATTGATGGTCTGATTAAAAGAAATGCCAAAAAGCTCACAGTGAGGAAAATCAGACCCTCATTATCTGGAGGAGGAAAAATGAAAAACAAACCCCTCCTTTTCCCTCTCCTTACCATAATGTTGCTTCCTTTTTTCTATACTGATGGACAAAGATATCCAACTGGAAAGCAGTAACTCATTTTTAAACTGTATTTGATATTTTCCCATTAAATAGAATTTATCTGAAGAGATAATTAGGACTTCTTTTCCCTCTCCCACTAATTTTCTTTCAACTTTTATCTTCCAAGTGGCAGAAAGCAAGATAAAACATGGTACGGTATTACCTTCTTTGTAGAAATAAATGGAGGAAGTTGTTTTTGATAACTTTATCAGCTGAGATTGGCACAAGGCCTTTAAGCAAGACTTTCCGTTTTGGATCTATCCATACTTGGACCTGTCATCATTTAGACATCTGAAAACTAAATATCTGGATGACATCCACAAAAGTACTGACATAAAATGGGAAAAACCAAGCCAACCACACCAAAACCTCCTTAGCAGCAGATCTCCTGCTCCCAGCAGCCAACCACACCGCTTGTGCACAGCTCACACAAAGCACACGCTTCATTAACAGTAACATCCAGATACATTCCTGAAAGTGAGTCAAAAGCACAGGCTGGCTCCATAAGCTACAATTTAATTCATCATAAACCTCGAACTGTTCCAGTACAGACACCGAAACACAGAAATAAGGCTTTTCTAAGCACTCTGGAGTCATTATTATTTAAAAACACACGAGGTCAGTTTGCCACAGGTCTTTATCAGCAGAGCTGCACTGAAGTCAGCTTGAAACAAGGCTTTGATTTTTATACCAGCTTTGGGAACACAAGAAGGAGAAAGACAAAAAGCTGTGATGAAAGAGTAACTCAGAAGATACGCCGATGACTAAATGTTTTAAAGTTTTTTAAAAAACCCAGTAATTAAAAATTATCTAATATGATGCACCCAGTAGACCTTCAAGAGGCGGGTTTCGGAGAAGAAAGTTTCAGGGGGAAGGAGACAGGGATCTGTCCTTAAAGGATCAAATCTACGAAGCTTTGTTTCTGGCATGTTCCTTTTGTTTATTTACCTCACACTTTTCCACCGCGGGCTGCTGCCCGCACTCGGAGCTGTTCCCGGCCACGATGCCAGCGCGCAGGCTCTCGCTGTCGCCCGTGCCCTCCTCCATGGAGTAGGTTTTGGAGTGGTTGCCGCGGCGGTGCGCGGGGCCGCGGCTCTGCGCCAGGCTGAGCTGCTTGCGCAGCACGCGGTTCTCCTCCTCCACCTCCCGCATGCGCACTTCCAGGCTCTCGCGCTCCCGCTGGCTCGACGCCGCGTACCGAGGGCTGTGGGGCTGCGACTCCAGCGGAGACAGCGACACCGGCTTCCCATCTGCACGAGAAGGAAACAAACCACTTCCGTCAGAATACGCTTGGAGCTGCATTCTCCTTTGATGTCGGCGTCGCGAGGCAGGGATGTGCTTCAAAAACAGCCACGTTTTATGCGGACTTGGCACTTCAAGGCCATGCCTTGGTGTGTGGTAAACTTGGACAAATGCTGAAGTTATACGAGCTACAGGTGCCTACTAATTTTAAAACCGCTCTAAAAGATAAGCATGTGTTTCGTTTGTTCTCATAGGGCTGCCTGCCAGTCTCCAGTCTGGGAAGACAGTCAAGAACATGAGGGTTTAATTCAAAGACAATTAATATACAGTTAAATATATTTTAGAAATGTATGCAAGATGAAATAATTTTCCTATTTCCCATTTCCTCCACAGTCAAATGACAGCATTTTGGCAACCATTTTGTGCCAAATAGTAGCCCCAGCTGATTCACATGTGAGGAACAGATGGGTTTTATTCAGCAACATAGCATTATGTGCTTCCTGAGAAATAAGAGGTTCAGAAGGACAGAAATGTTCAATACACATGTGGATCAAATTCTGGAAAGCATTTTGGCTGAAAAAGACACAAGAGTATTTTGAAAAAAGTAAAAAGGTTCAATTCAACACCTTCAACTCAAAAGTTGTAATTCAGAAATACGAAATGGGTATTTTCTTTGTTCAAGTAAGCATTAAAAATGAGCTAAAGTATAAAACAGAGACGTTACCTGAGGAAGGTCCATAACCAAAGCAACATATTCTACCATCACTTCTCAGTACAGTATTGCTACCAAATTTCAAAGGAGCAAATAGGGCTGCAGCTGATGTATTTTCAAAGGAGACACATTTTCACATAACTTTAATAAAGCTATAACTATATACACAGAGAGCACAAATGCTTGAAAGCTGGTAAAAACCCTGCACCCTAAACTACTGTTCAAAAACATTCAATCAAAATCAAATTGAAACAAAAGACAGTGAGAGTTATCCAGTGCCATAATTAGCAAGACATTCCTTTACAGTGACAATATGTGAGTATCTTAAAATATTTCTCTGATGTAACTTTCTACTTGCATGTATTAAATCATAGAATCATAGAATTGTTAAGGTTGGAAAAAACCTCTAAGGTCATTGAGTCCAACTGTTAACCCAGTATCAGTGTGTTAGCATAAAACCACGTCATATCCATGTTTTTTGAAAACTTCCAGGGATTGTGATTTGTCCACTTCCCTGGACAGCCTATTCCAGTGCCTGACCACCTTTTCCATTAAGTCATCAGATACACAATTACAATGCACATCTGCCAAAGACTTCACTGGCAATCATAACTCCCCACTTGGTGATTGTCCAGCTGACACAGATGTTACTCATCACTTCCTATCCTTGTCATTGAATTCTGCTATCTTCAAATAATTACTAGAAAAGGTAGCAAGTTCTGGAAGTAAATCTCGGAACAACATTCATCAAAATTTCAACCTATGGAAAAAATTAAACATCTCTTTAGCTATTCTACAGACATAAATCAATAGGTCATAAATGTTGTTTTCCCAAAATTAAAACTTTAGAAGTTTTACTTATCTTTTAAAAAAGATTCTATTTTGTACATCTAAGCAATTGTAGGTATATTCGTCAGAAAAGCTGAACTGTTTATACACAATGTTTGGAAGAAACAGCATGGTCTGAGAAAGGGACTGAAAGAAAATATCATCTCACTGCCTCAGACTGGAAGTTGCAGCAACTAATGGGATGAGCTCCATGTTTATGCAGCCTTAGCTTTAAATGCCAGTAAACTCCAGTACTGTTTCCTCAATAGCAAATATTTCTGCTGGTATGTAAAAGGCAGTAAGGAAATCCTGTCAGGAATTAAACAACTAGCTAGCTTCTTGATCTGAAATATACAACTAGTTGAAATGTATTGATTTACTATAAAAGTTATCCATGTTTTGTTAGAAGGTGCTGAGTCCAAGATATTTTCTGGAATGATCTCCTCAGGGTTCATGCAGCTGGACAAGTCATGTTTTGTTACTAATATTGTTCACTATTCTCAGGTGTATCATGATGTATTTGGTATATTCATGCATCCCAACTCTCTGCCGCAAATAATAATGTGACAATTCCCAGACACATTTGAAATAAAAGTATAAAACCAAAAGTCAACAGAATTTGATCGTAAGACTCAGAAATAAAATAATGTTTTTCACAAATTCTGAGATTGTGTAACTCATAATTTTTGCACATCTGAAGCTGGCAAGGCTGATGACAAGGTACTATTTGATTTTAATTCTATTATCATACTGGACATGTGAATATACAGACAGGGCAAAATGCCTCGGGGGAGCTATTGTCTAGTGGGTAAACAGCAACACACACTACCTTGATTCCCCTCCTACCTTTCTCCAAGGCAATACAAGGACTGTGTGTTTCATCTCATCTCCGAAGAAGGAGTAAGCGGACTAATGTTAGGGACCACTGATGTTTGATTGTGTGTGTTGCTTGGTAGAAGAGTTAAACTGATTGCACTGCACTTGAATTTTATAGTTCGTAGTAACTGGCAGAGTGCTCTGAGCTGGTGTCTAGGCACTTTTTATCTAATCTAAATCAAAATAAAATAACATAACACATAACGAGGTCTGTGTGACTTTGGGACTAAAGATCTCCCAGGGAACACTACAAGGAACATTGCTGTGCTCTGAAGCAAGTAGCACACCCTTGAATGGTGTAATAAATAATAATAAAGCTATTATTTTTTATTCTTCATTTGGGGTTATTGCTCTATTTTTGGACCTTGGCAGTTTCAGATTTAGTATTTTTTCCTGTGTCAAGCCTTTTACTTCAGACTTGTGCTAATACAACTGTACCTACAAAGACCTACAAAATTCCAGTGTCCACAAAACAAAACCCAAACACAAAGCTGAATAATTATTCCACAGTTGACAGCAGTCAATGACTCATCATCACACCATATCCAACAATTCAGGAAACTTGACAATATGTAAGTTATGAATTCTATGGGTTATTGAATACTTCTGCATATATTGAATCACCTGCATTTAAGGCAACAGATTTCATTAACTTACTTAAGCAGAGTGCCTTAGGACACTGGACAAAATAAAGCCATCCAGCATAGTTCGTTTGAAAGGAGAGGGACTAAAACAGTGGAATTTTCTCTCTTACATAAAAAGCCTAAAGGATAAGCATTAAAACCTAGTTTCTTGTTTTGTAGTTATCAGACTTGGAGAGGTGATAGTCCTGAAAATGACCCAGTGGCATTGGAAACTTGCTGGGTAAAGAGCCACAGAGAGAAGGAAGTTTATCCAAAGGTTAACCGGACAAGGGAGAAAGAAGCAGAGTGTAGGAAAGAAAAATTCACTCTGATTCAGAGAAGAAAAGGGCAGAAGCAGGGATCCTGAGTTTCTCAGACAACCCCAATCTGAACGACAATGCTTACAATTGTGTTAGGAACTATCTGAGGCCCATAAATTTATGGAGCATCTTTTGGGAGGATTAAAAAAAAATTTTTTACATTTTGTTGCTAGTAAGCACAAACTACTTGGGTTTTGGCATCTTTACAAGGTCTAGAGGTTTCTGTGTTTTAGCTATTATTCAGTCCCTGCCTAATAGCATGTAATGCCTTTATAATGAACTAACTGATGGCAGTGAGCTTGAGGCTGCTTCTTAGGCAAGAGAAGTTATGCTGCCCACAGACAGTGTTTCAGTCTGTCTGACTACAGATACAAGATACTCCTTCATTTCACATTTGTTCACATTTGAAAATTCACATTATCTGTGCACACTCTGAAGACTAGCAGTATAACAATTTTAACCAAAAGCCAGTATTTTGCAGAAAGAAAAGGGATCGCAGGCAACCACTCTCATGACTGTCCCCCTGTTAAGGCCACAAAATCATTTCAGGTTCATTGCACAATTCTTTTTTTCCCCATAAAGACTATTGTAGACAACTCCATGGACCTTAAGGGAAAAGAAAAATAAGACTGCAGATAGGACTACAGAGACATAAAAGCCTGATGTAAGCAGATAAACTATCCTTTCTGTTCTGGAGCTCTAACTCAGCTTTAATTACCTAACACCTTAGTACTCCCTGCACTTCTGCTCAGCTGTCTGCTCTGGTGGGTCCTGGCTATATGGGCAGCTAAGAATGAAGTCCTTTCTGCTACCAGTTTGGTGCTTTTAGATATATGCCTCCATGAGTAGGTGCTAAGGCATCCCAAAGTGCCTATTCTCACACTCACCAAGGCATTTTTTTTCTTCAACAACTTTTTGTCAAACACTGCAATGTGATCTCAGCTGGAAGTAGAAAACCTTGCCCAACCAACCATCTGAACAGTGAAACATAGTCCAAGCAATTTACTTCAGGTCTGTGAACACAGAACTTCTTCATCCTAACATAATACGAGACAATTACACGTTCATGCTTTTCAAGAGTCAGAGGTAGAAAGTTGTAACCCTGAAAGATGTCACACTAAGAGCACTGAAGGCTGATGTCCACTAGACAGACATAGAACAAGAAATAACAACCAAGCCTTTCCATACAGCCCAAACAAGTTTCCTCAGCTCTGACAGAGGAGCGTCTCCCATCAGTATTAAGTCCTACTCAGGATTCGGCATGGACAACATATGTGTTAAGTTACATGTTATTTAGTTAGGAGAGACTGTTTTCACTGGAGATGAAACCATCAAGCTTGGGCTTAGTCAATAGTAATTGCACTTAGGAACTTCAGCATGTCCTTTAAGTACTAAGTTGGTGTTCAATTCCACCGCTGTTGATGGTACTTAAGAACACATTAACATGGTTTATCGAACTCAAACCTGAAACATTCAATTCCACTGCAGGCCAGCCTTACTTAAAGAATCATGTTCCTGCTGCTCATATACAGAGAAATAATCTTCTCATTGTCCTTTCCTTGAATAAAATAGCCCTTTACCATCAGTGGATTCAGAAATTAAACATATCATACACAAAACATCTACACCCACAGAACAGCAGACTTGCAAAGTGCATTGGGTCTGTTTGGCCTGGTTTTGACAGCAGAGGGGGCCCAGGGGCAGCCTCTGTGTGAAGCTCCTGAAAGCTTTCACCATGACCTAGAGAGGCAATGCTAAGGAACTCCAAGCTGGAACCTGCTACTGGCCAAGGCTGAACCCATCAGAAACAGTGGTCGCCTGTGGAGTGACCATAAAGAACGGGAAGGAAGTTACTACACGGAAGCAATTGTACCAGAGAGGAAAGGAGTGAGAATACATGAGAGGAACAACTTCACCGGCACCAAAGTCAGTGAAGGAGAGGCAGGAAGTCCTCCAGGTGCCAGAGCTGAGATTCTCCTGCAGCCCGTGGGAAGACCATGGCGATGCAGCCACGCCCTGCAGCCCATGGAGGTCAATGGGGGTGCAGAGATCCATGAGGAGAACCATATGCCAAAGCAAGCGGCTGCCCAAGGGAGGCTGTGACCCTGTGGGGAAGCCCATGATGGAGCAGGTTTGCTGGCAGGATTTGTGACCCCTGTATAGGGGTGTCACCCTGGAGCAGTGTGTTCCTGATGCACCCCATGGGAGGGACCCATGCTGCAGCAATTTCTGAAGAACTGTAGCCCTTGGGAAGGACTCCCCTTCAAGAAGTTTGTGGAGAACTGTCCCCCACGGGAGGGACTCCACGCTGGAGCAGGGGAAGAGTGTGAGGAGGAAGGAGCAGCAGAGATAAGATGTGATGAATTGTCCCCAACCCCCATTCCCTGTCCCTCTGCACTGTTAGAAGAGAGAAGGGAGAGAAAATCAGGAGCAAAGTTAAGCTGGGAAGAAGCTGGGAAATACAGTGGGGTATTTAGATTTGGGGTTCTTTCTCATTACCCTACTGTCATTTGATTGTTAATAAATAAAATTAATTTTCCTGACTTGAGTCTGTTTTGCCTGTGACATTAATTGGTGAGTGACCTCTTCCTGTTCTTGTCTTGACCCCTGAGCTCTTCATTATATTTTCTCTCCCCTGGGCAGTTGAGGAGGGAAAATGATAGAACAGCTTTGGTGGGCACTTGGTGTCCAGGCAGGGTCAACCAGCAACTGAAGTCAAAAACTTAGAAGTTTGGAAATGTGAGAATCATGGTCTCCTCTTCCATCTTTGTTGTCATTCCCTTGTGTCTAATGATAGGATCATTATTTGCACGATCACCACTTTATTTCCAAAGAATACTGGTATCACTGTGTGCACAGGATGGATGGTGCTCACAGCTATTTAGCAGATTGTTTCACCTCATCATTGTGTTTGTGACCACACATGTACACCCTGCTACAAAAAAAAGACTTATTTATTCCCTCACTGGCCTATGATGTTCATTACTATATACTTTAATGCAGCTCAGGGATGAGTGACTTATTTTTAGAAGTTATGTAAAGGAAAGCTGCTACTATCAGTCCCTCTTTTACAGTCAGGCAAGAAATTTTGGAGTCATTAACACTCACAGAAAGTACCAGTTTTGGATGCAATTGAGATGGGTCTGAGTATTTCAAAAAATAATCACCTTTTCTGCACTACATTTGTTCAGAGGACAGCTACATATGCAACAGTATACGCTTAACATTTCTGTAATGAAAGAGTCTGCAAGTTGGAAATCCAGGAAATGTGGGGAAAAGTACTTAGTTTTATGAACACCATGTCATGAACTTGGTGGTAGAGACAGAAACAATTTTCCAGGGCAAATTTGGCTTCATAAACTACAAAGTTGTCCCTTTTCTTTGTATACTCCCCTGCCTTGTTCATGACACAACTTCCAGTCTCTCAAATTAACTAAATGGAGTAGTTCAAGAACCACTTTCACCACATTGCTGCATTTGCTCTGCACACAAAATGAGGAAGGGGTTGTGTTTCAGAAAGGGTGTGCAGTTGTTCCATCAGTGATGGCATCGTGGTGCAGAACTGCAGAGAGCTGTTTATGAGTTGGCTGAGTGAACGCAATTCTGGTGCGTCTAACAGGGATAATAGAGATGGCAAACAGTAAAAGACACTAGGTAAAGAAAAAGCATGTAGTAACAGAATGCAGGAAAAATAAGGAAAGAAAATCTAAACACACATCTTTCTTGGAAACGGATGTGCCTTTAATAGTTTGTTTTTTCAAAAGAAATATTGGCTCATTAGCTAGTTATGAATGTTAGCTTATTAGCATATTCAAAACAAGGGCCCATAAGTCTTAAAATATTTGCTCATTTCCTTGTCTAGAATACAGTAACTTTTTTTTGTTCTTCCTTCTCATTCTTTCCCTGTTTTGCATTGCCTTGGCAATATATATACCTCTCCAAGAAAAGAACTAAAAATAATATTTCTCTCCTTTCTACTGGCAGTGGAGATGTAAGAAAATAATATCTTATCAGAGTAAGCACTGAGGGGAAATAAGATTTTATCAGGGACTTGGCTTGACAAAGATAACATGTTATCAAGAGGGGAACTTGGCAAAGATAACACATTATCAATATCAGGAGTAAAGCCTGGGGAAAATAATGTCTTAATACCTATTAGATTCTAAATAAGCCATCTGTGCTCTTGACAAATTGTTATTTTCTCCAAGTCCCATTCCTGTAAAGATGTTGAGTTTTTGGCAAACCACTTCTTTAGCAGTTGGGAAGCGGGGGAGAAAGAGAAGAAAAGGAAGCTCCTTCTCCCCAAAGCTAGAGGGGTATTCTCTTTCTTTTCAAAAGCTTTGCATGCAGGTCAAGACTGCCAATGTGACAGCCTGAGAGACTCACATGTTCAGATACCGAAGGGGTATGGCAGGGAAATCTCCTACAACAATGCCAAGCAAGCATTCTGGAGCAAATCCCATGTCAGGAGGAGAGGGTCAATGCCCCTTCCGTCCTCTGACCACACTGCCCAGGGTCTGAGGTGTTGCCTACAGCATTTTTGGCAAACACACTTCTCTACAGCGGCAATGACTGGCCATCCCTTAGGAGTGACTTTTTGTCATAAACCTCATCACAATTAGCAGTATTCACTTGGGGTACAAATAAATGAGGCCTTTTAGATCAGTTACAGACATAATCACTGTTCAGTTAGAGGTTACCACTCCCACAGCTTAAGATGACCCGAAGGGTCACGCAGTGCTTCTCACCTCCTGCAGTGCAACACATCCAACTCAGTTTCAGCTGGTCTGAGCCAGCCCAATTGCCTCAGCCCTGAAGCACTCCCCCCTACCACCTCCACTACAGGGGTGGAGACAAACCACTGTCTAGTGGGTGCCTGTGCCCTGAAGCTGAAACCTTCTGCAACTCAATTATAAATCTTTAGAGTTTCAATCCGGATGAATTTAAATAAATTGTGGCACCTCCTGGAAAAGGAGAAATCCAATTCATAGTAGGACGGACTACTAACTGCCTTAAATGGCAGAATGTGGGTGAATGCCACTGGTTATTCATAGGAATGGGCAAGCAGGGAATAATTAGAAGGGAAGCTGTGGAGGGCCTGTAGGAGTGTGATGTGAATAATAAAGCACGCTTAGGAAAAGGCATATGAATGATATCTGCAGGGTAAGTATTTGTAGCCAGCTGAATTTCCCTGGTGTACAGTAGGCGTGGGAGGGAAAACAATGGGATTTGTTAATCTGAAAATTTCCTATGGAGAAGCAGCATGTCTTTTTTCGTTAACCATCTGGATATCTTACGCCCAGGTATTTCTCTATGTTCAGGTGTGAGTTTTGTGTTAAGGTAACTACTGATATAGCAGAATATAAAATCAGCAGCAGGCAGCCATTACAGCTCTCTGAGGTAAAGCATGTGCCCAAATGTGTCACTGCAGCTGTACACAGTACTGTGACTATCATTCATGGCAGTGGGATGTAAAAGACTGGAGCTATTCTATGTTGGCTCATGCTCAGTAATAAACTGTGGAAGACATAGGAAGGGGAAAAGTATAAAATACAGCATTTTACAGTGTTTTTTTATAAGGACAGAGAGTACAAGAAATAAATATCTATAAGGTTAGAAAATACATTTATATCTAATTCTACAATTGCCACAGTAACCACAAGCAAGAGACAAGCATGCTCAATCAAAGCCTAGTAGTAGTTAATTCCGATTCTGTTGCCGATGATTAGCCTCAGCTGCTCATCAATAGAGACTCCAGCTGATAATTATTAAGTTAAACTTCTGAGCAGTATTTGCATATGTAAAGCACGCTTTCCCTGCTTAAGCAACAATGGATGCTATAATGCATTTCCTGATTGTACAGCTCTTGGATTTGGGGAACCTAGGCAAGAGTCTGCTTTGCATATCCTTCCTTACCCTCATCAGGCCAGCCATTCAGAAGGAATGCACTTGTGCACACTGGCATCTAAAAGCTACAGCGAAAAACATTCCTAACCCTGCATAAGAGGAAAAATGCAACCATTCATTTCAACCAGAATAATAATATGAAACACAGTTTTGCAAATTCCTCTAAACATTTACCTAAGCTTCCTTACAACCCAAAAAATGTGCAACAACTGGTCTGTGACAAGGCAGCCTGGTCACCTTAAAAGATATGCAGAAACTCCAGTGGACAGAGTCGGTCCATTAGTTCTCAGTGACCTCTAGATGTGGGAAAATTGAGTATCATCATGTGATTCTCTATTTAGCTTTTTCTCATCTCACTTTCTCCAGATCAGAATTTCATTTCCTGAGAATGATTCTTGGTCATCAGTATTTCATCAGTAACAGCCATGCCCCCCTGATTAACTATAGTTTCAAGAATACAGATAAACACACACAATGTGTAGATTACATTTATCTGTTCAGTTTTCCATGTTTTCATAATTCCGTGAGAGACAAGGCATGCCCAGATCTACTTAATACCTGAGGAGTTCAGAGGCACAGTCCCTTTAGGGATAAGGAAACATGAAACAGAATTGGGAAGATCTTAATGGAATCTCTAACAAAACTACCTGTGCCTCCATTTAGCTACCTTATCACTTTGGTTTAAGAGTCCATTATAGGCTTACTATTAACAGACCGGAATGGTTTTTTTATCAGATAACGAATAGTAAAGCAAAAGATCTATTCATTTATTCATAAAACAAAGTAAAGCAAAAGTTTGGCTTTAGTTAAACATGGGAGATGGGTTGAAAAAGGGAGGTCTAAGGGAATGCAGGTGGTCAGCCTCTATGAAAGCCACTCAGGCAACAGTTTAAAATTCAGTTATAGCAAAATTTATGTGCCTTGCTGGAAGTCACCTGGTAGGAGTGTTACACACAATCTCAAAAGTTGACTTTCAGCACACCTACAGAAATGCTGCAGTATTAGTTCAGGCTGGTTGATGATGCTGAAACCTGCTCAAAAGCTTGTTATATCCCTTAATCTCCCTTGGCACAGAGATGCCATCAGAGAACCATGTGCTGGTATTTTGATTGAGGCTGCTGAAAAAGGAGACTGTCTGAATACTGACTGAGCATCAAGGATTCTTCAAGGATAAATAAGTAAGTAAAAAATCCAAATTCTGCACCACAGCATTTCTTCCTTAGCAGTACCAAGATCTGTAAAAACCTTCAAATCTTACAGACCTCAAGCCAATAACAACAGATATGAACACACACACATATATAAAGGCAAGTAGCAAAGAACAAATTTTCAAATCAGTGACTTCTCTTCTTTATAAATCTATTTGAAGGTTACACAAGCAGACATCAGTGTTATTCCTCTGATGACATAACATTGCAAAAGTTATTAATATCTTTCAGTATTGAGTCTTCTCCCCACACATTCTCAGCACTTCATTTGCTGCACCTGTCATTTCAGCCACTTCAGTCCCAAAGAAAAGTGAAGGGAAAATGCAAATAACTGCATATTCAGGACACATGAAGGCTGATCAGTGTTATGACATTTATCTTCACTTATGACAAGAGATAAAATAACTCAGGAGTTAGTTCCCTGTCCTCCTCATGAAGAAAAATGTCATACCAGATCGTCATGTACTATATACAGCAAAATTGCTAACACACTTTGCAGAGGAAAAAACCATCTCAGCAGTGACACAGATGGTAGGTTACGTGTCATGGCTATGACATCAGAAATGAAACATCATTTTAAAATAGTAGATATAAAAATAAGTTATGGTAGAAGAAATACCCCTAGAAAAACAGTGCACAAATTAGCTAAGGGCAACAAGTTAAACTATTTGCAAAAGTTAAAATTATATTAAATAGCAATAAGTTGTTCATGGAAGTCAGCAGTGCTTTCAGAATTAGCTTCAGTGCGGCCAAATATCTACCCCAGGGCTACAATATAATTTTGGTGACCAGACTATATTGACATGTAATATGGAATCTCTTTTTTGCATTAACTTACTTAACATTTACCTCTTTAAAAGTATTTAGTATATTAGAGATGCTCCTTCTACAAAGATAAAATAAGTTTTTATAGAACTGATTTTATATCAGATATACCTGACAGATATATCAGGTAGACAGAGATTTAATTTCTATCGGTGACCTAGGTTTCCTATAAAACATGAGGAAATTACTCCTTTTTATTATATTCTTGTTTTGTTGCAACAGTGAAGACAGCATATCAGAAACATAATCCTATTTCAAGTAAGCCAAAGGCAAAACTCAGTGACTTTGAAGAAAACGAGCATAGGTCTGACATTTCATGATATGTGGATACATACAGCATGGTGGTGTTAGTCATTTTTATGTTGTACCACAGATGTACACAGTGCTGTACTGTTTTAGGTCAGAATGTGGGCCATGTCCCCTGTGCCCCATCACAAACCTGCTGAGTTTCCTGTGAAGCAAGCAAATGAAATTTTTCATTTTCGAGCAGCCAAAAGTTTATTAAGGTTAAAAATCACGAACTGGGAGCAAGACTTAGATGTTCTGCTTACTAAGGTTTTGTCTTGTAACAGATGAGGGTTATCTCTGAGACTAATTCACATGTCTGCTGTGGTGTACA
Organism: Ptilonorhynchus violaceus; assembly: GCA_013397565.1. Classification (NCBI taxonomy): domain Eukaryota; kingdom Metazoa; phylum Chordata; class Aves; order Passeriformes; family Ptilonorhynchidae; genus Ptilonorhynchus; species Ptilonorhynchus violaceus. Next base: position 41,347 of record VZRJ01007548.1, on the reverse strand, counting down.
AAAACATCTTAATGTACACTTAGGATCCTAAACAAGAATTCTGAAGAACATGCCTACTCTTGTGTACAACAACACTGAGGTTAAGCCCCAGTGAGACACTTATTTACTATTATAAAATAAAGTTGCTTTACTCAGAGCAGCAGTGCTCAATATTCACAAGATCTGGATGTGTTTAAGTAATTACTTCTCCCTTTTTTTTTTCTCAAATAGATCTCTTGTTTCCTAAGTTTTTATTATCTCCAGGCGTTTCCTCCAAAAGTAGCATATGCTATGTGAGACCTCTTTAGTAAGTACAGACAAAGTGGAATTTTTAAGGATGCTTTTTTTAGGTAGACTGGGTGCTGGGCCAGTGGCCCTCAGCTTTCTACACTGATGTATGCTATGAAGCAATTGATGTCTACGACAAGTTTTTGTGTTGGAGTGAAGGGAAGATGAAGGTGGAGGCATTACAAAAATTACTGCATTGTGTTGTGTCTAGAGGTCAATTACAGTCTTACAATTGTCCTTTTTTTCTGTAGACAGATTTTCACTAAAAATATCTATTCATATTCTTTTGTTAGTGTAGTTATAGATTTATTAACTTCTACCATTTGAAATATCCTTTATCTTAACATCTAGGCAGAATAGCCAGAGACTTGACCAAAATTGTTTCATATTGAAAAAACCCAAATCAACACACCTTATGCCCAAAGAACAACCAGACATGGAAAAAACCAACAGATCAGCTACATTAAAAAATGGTGCAACTGTAAAGTTCTTTAAAGGTCAAACAAAAGAAGAAACAACAACAGGGGAAGAAAAGAAGGGAGCAAAAAAGGTGGCTTCCTTTCTCACCTGCTCCCATCTTGTTTTAGGAAAAGGTAAGGATCTTAATCATTATTTTTAGTTACATATTCTGTATTAATTTGAACTAATGTAGACACAGGAATCAGCTGTTAAGAACTTACATAGGATAAAGTTGAGGAGTGAGTGCTAAAGGACATTCTTTACATCACCCTGTAAGAACCGGCTACTGCAATACAAAGTTGTACAGAAAACAAGAAATCATGGACTTTTCTAAATTATGACCGTTTACCCAGGAAAAACTGAGGCAGACAACAGACTAATAACACTTTATCTACTGTGCTATTACTATCAAGTTTACTTTCTAAATTATGCCTTCTTCTGGTCTTAACTATCATTAAGACAGTACAGATACTGAGTTATACCAGCTCTAACTTCGTGAGCTCCCCTGAAGAAAATCCTGTATTTCTAACATCGTATGATATGTATCTTGCCCCTTATGGTAAAACTCCAACAGACAGGATATTTGAATGTGATTTCTTATGTTTTGAGAGACAGTCTTTCCTCTTTTGAGAAACTGTAACTTCAGCAGGTACCTATTTAAAATTCATACTAGCACCTTCTATGGAAATGATTTGGTTTCTTATTTGATGAGCACAAATATTTATTGTGAATTCCATCAGACAATGCTTTCCTTTCTTTTCCTGAACAATCTGACTGAATCCAATCAACAGGGAAAGTTGTATTAAAACTGTATTTAAGGTCTTGCAATATTTTAGATTTATCAGAAAGTCAAATTTTGGACTTACATGAGAAATTATCAATGCTTTTTGCTTTTGCAGTGTTTCTTTTGCAGTAAGATCTAATTTTCATCCCTGCAGAAGAAAGCTGAAAAAACCATCACCTATCATGATGGAAAAATTCAGAAGACAAAGCTCTTAAAAACTTATAATTTTAGATATAGTAAATTATGCCTTTTGAACACTTCAAACTAGCAACACAAAATTTTTATTAGGATTGTTCAAATGACTTGTGCTTTACTATGTCAGCAGATATGTCAGGTGGGCATAATGGAAGGGTGGGCAAATGGAAGGGCCAACACCTGTGACAAGTTTGTGACAGCCATGGTGCAACCACCAATTCACCCTAAAGAGCGCTAAGACAATCCTAAGAGCTGTCAGGCATTTAAAGGAACCTAAAAACCCTGCGGTAAAATTCAGCAGAACTTTCAACGCAACAGAATTATACCTGATAAATAAATACACAACATTAACAAGTATTTCTCATCAATTTGAATTATTGTAGGTTTGTTTATTTTTGTTGGAATTATGCTTGAGAGGGCTCTGCAGGCGAAGTCTTGTACTGAACAACGTTATTTCCACTGATCTCTCCAGTACACATAATGGGGTTCTCTCCTTCTCCATACTGAGCACTCAAAAGGTGTCCAGATTGCAGAAAAAAATGCTCAAATAAAGGTAAAATGCTATCATTTCTACTCTGTCACACTATAGGGCTTTAAAAGCTGAAGTTGAACTCTGCCAAGCATATAAACCTCCAAATCTGTTAGCTATCAATTACCATGTATTTAATTTCACAGCTGTGCCTTTTCCCGTTTTGATTCCCCACACCACCTTTTTCTGCTTCTCTTGTTCAAGCATTTTGCATCTGGTTCATAATCAGGTCCTGATGATCCTTAATGCCTTAATTTCAGAGCCCAGCATTCCCCAATTCCTTTCTCCATTTCGAAATTTCTGCAAATTCTATCTTCATCCTCTGTGTGGCTGTGCAGACTGTAATCCCTCATAACAGGCTGATGCTGATCCTGCTCTATGGATTAACCAGTGTAAAATGCCCGTGTAATGAATTCATACCTTCCAAACTGAGCAGCCCAGGTATATCTAATCTAACCAACTGGCTTTTATCAGCTGCACACAAGAGATGTGAAAGTAAGCTTAATTTCAAGCCTCGCTCACATAGCTACAACCATGTTATTATTTATTGTATTAACAGAATGAGCATATGTGAGGATTTCTAAGGTACACTCTGTAGTTATACATCACTGGATTTGGTATGGCTCAAGTTTCTTTGAAAAATGTGAAATGACAATATTTTCTTGCCTGTTTTTGATTATTTCTCTTAAAAAGAGAGAGGGAAGAAATATTGCTGAACTTCAAGTGTAATTTTGCTGCTTTCTTCTTGTGAAATCTGTATTCCCATGCCAGATGGTGTCTGAGTTATCAAAGTTATTACCCTAAACTCAATTAGGGAAGAATGAAAGTAATTAAGTAGAGGATGAAGTGACAGAAGTATGCAAGATATAAAGCATCTAATATAGGTGAGGACTCTCTAAATTAGATAGAAATTCATCTATAAATGCAGCCTAAAACATAACAGCTTGAGTCTTCACTTTCAAATATTCTAAGACATTTAAGTGCAAAATTCAGTACTTGCTCAAGTGGGCACAATTCCCAGTGACACACTGGCGGTAGAAGGTGGGAGTAATTTTTTTCCTTCTGGAGAGTCTATTACTAGCAGTCACCAAACACACTCTGAGACAGTTACTCCTCAAAATGTTCCTGTATCCCTTGTCGCATGGCTTTGCAGGCTGTTTTGTCACTTCAGGAATGCTTGTTTCCTTTCTCAGTCCTGTCTGGTTTGTACTCACCACAGCAAAAAGACAATTACAGCAAATACATTTTACCATAAAAGCTGTAAAGTAGACACCACAGAGGTACTGTTAACACTTATTTTACATTTTTTTTTTCTTTGTCTATTTGCTTTTCCTCTGGTAAAATCTAAAGTTGGCAGTGAGCTACAGGTATGGCCAAGAACTGCAGCTACACGTTTTAAGATGAAACAGCCAAAAATTATTTTTAATCTACTAATGACAGTCTACTTATAGGAGAAATATGTTAAAAAACCTAGTGAAAACAAATCTCTTTTACTTACCAACACTCACTTCTGCATAGCTTCAACTGACAAGAATCATGTTTATGGATAAAACTAATCAGGATAATTTGTTAGTGCTCTGCAGGCTGTTCACTCGTTTTCTCTTTAACAGAGAGATATATAATCAAATTCTCAACATATGTGCAGGTGAAAGATAGTAAGGAAAAAATCATTGTGTTCTGGAATGCTCAGAATTGGTGCTGCATGACTGAAAGAAAAGAAACACTGTACTGCTTTAGAGAACAGGAATGTAGCTTGTGCTACTACCACAGGCCAAATCCCTGTCCGAAGAAGGAACAAATTAAATCCCAATAATGCATGCATCTCTTGCTCCACATACCATAACATACCAATACCATACTGTGCCATACCCTACCTAAAAGTACAATGTGGAAAGAAGATGAGATTTTCAAGAATAAGCACTGAAAAGTTAGGAAATACCAGAAGTACCTCTGCCTTTGTTTGCTTCGTGTGTGTACAGGACAAACAAAAGCACAAAGCACTCCTGCGTGCACTACCAGGAGAGATGCAAACACTCACAATGGTTCCAGCTTGCAGGGGCACTGGCCTGACAAACCACAGTGCTGTGATACACGTGCTTAAGAAACTCCCGAGCTCTTTTCCCCACCGCCATAAAGGACTATTTTTAATGCAGACTACTTAAATATTGGTTTTAGCACAGCCTCACAAAGGTCACAAACTCACGCAGAAAGGGAATGGAGTAGCTGCTTAGAAGCAAGCGCAGAAGTACAGGCAGTGAGTGTGAACTTCCTGCATGAGCTGGTGCACGGCCTCAGGGAAACCCGCCTTCAACAGCAGCGGCACAAACCTTCCCTGAGCAGGGCTGCTCTCAAAGGCTATGCTGGGACCAAAAGCAGAAATATTCTAAAGACTCAAATTTCTGCAGCTCAAAAAAGAGGAGGAAGAGTTGGAGTACAGTCACAGCAGAGCCATCACTCACAAGTCTTAGAAAATATGATCCATGACAAGTGAAGATAATTTATGCCACTGGGAACCACAAAAATATGGATCATGAAAAATTAGAGAAAAATTCACTGCTGGAGACTTATGTATCTCTGGGGAACTGATCCACCACACATGGGACATTTGGGTGTGTATGAGACGGGCACAGTATGGTATATGCATGTCTGTTAAAGGCTTCTAGAGCGGAAAAAAAGTCCCATCTGGAACTGCTATCACTTCAGCAGCAATGTTTCTGAAAATGCAGTAACATGATGTTTCCATGAGCTTTGCAAGTTAGGACAGCTGAGGCAATGGCACTTTCAAGTGGGATATGAACACTCTCCTCCTATGCCCCAAGGGTAGCATAAAGGGCACACTGCAAATTGTTCCCTTTTTGACCACCAATACTGCCACCAATAAATCACAATGAGTGTATCTTGCCAACTGAATTTCAGTGCTTGGAGAATTTTGAACCCAGGGCACAGTACAATGATAGGCTTATGTATGTCTTCAGGAAAAAGAGCTTAAACTATTAGTGCAATGGAGTATGCAGAGAGCAGTGAAGCACTGCTCCGAGAAACATGAAAATCTGTAACTGGAGGTCACATTTCATATCTTGCTTTGTAAAATGGAACTAGCAAGAAGGAGAGAGGCACAAATCTCATTTAGAGCAGAGAACACATAAATCAGGAAAAAAAAGCATAAAGAAAACCCAGAAACTGAGCTGTTAAGACAAAGATGTCAAAAATACCTATTAAGACAGGCATAGCAGATGCTGATCTTAATTTAAATTTTACTAAGGAAAAACATCTGGTAGACTTTTGGTTAATTTGTTGGAAAAAAGAGAGAGCACACAAACTCGTCAGACCACTCAATTTTAGGGAAACCTAAAGAGCACATATATTACTAAACTCACCTATCCTAGTTTCAGAGGACATGAAATGAAATCCTAGAAAACTAGTACCTCAAGTTTTTGTAATGCTGACTTACTCAGTTATGAGAAATAAATCTAAATCAGTGGATATATTTACAGAAAAGCAATTCTCCATAAGCAGTGACAGATCCATCAGCACTTTCTTTGAAAGAAAAAGAAAATTACTAACTTCAATAAAAGCAGTGGTGACTCCCTTTATAATTCAGATGAGGGAGAATCCTACCACACATCTAGTAGGCCAGAATTATTAAGACAGTGATTGAGAACTCTTTTCCAGAACAGCTTGCTCTGCCAAGTCTATATTTTTATCTTAATTTGAAATTAATTTATTCCCCAGCTGTCAAGAAAAGTCTAGCAATCAAAAACTTTCTAATATTCTTTTTTTTCTTGTTTCTCATTCCTAATTCCAGTGTAGACTGGGAGATGGAAGAATAATGAGATAGAAAAGTATTCATAATTATTGTTTTCATTTAGGTGATGGAGAAGATGAGTATTATTTAATTTTAAAAATCCCCTATATTGGTACTTCACAATGAAATTCTATTATCTACAATATTATTTTTTTAATATGTCTTTCTACCATTTTGTAAAAAACTAAGGTCTTGAAGATCACTTAGATGATTTAGAAGCACATTCCGTTAAAAGAAATAGTCACTGAGGAGCCTGAGAGGAGCAGACTTTCAAAGCAAATGCAGGTAGGTGTGCTTTTCGGCATCTACTCTTATTCAAATTGCTTAAATGGCTTTAAAAAGAAAGTCCTAACAGACTAACTTTGCTCTTGAACGTGAGATTTAATATTCCTTTGAACATGCTATCCCAAGAGTTATTATAAATCCATTCTGACGGGCAGGCACCTGCCAATGCTCTGTAAGCAGACAAGCCTCAGGAAATGCAAGGGCTGTTTAAGGGAGGGGGAGAAAACCACAAACCTGAAATACGTTTTTTATGTCCATGGCTGCTACTCAAGGGTTGGTTTCGCCATATCCAGTTTTCATTTCCATGTGTACTGCAAAAATCTGGCTTGGAAGACGTTAACTTCTGCTTTACATCTAATATTGCTAATGAAAATGCTGCCAAAATTGAAATCTGAACACTCTTTCCTGTTTTAATAAATGATAGAGGGTAGTGCCCTGTCCTACATAATGATGATTTGCTTTGTGCAGGTAACAGACCGAAGCATTTCAGTCAGCTCTTAAGTGTTAGTTTTGATAAATGTAGCCTACTTTTAGGCTGCTCCATTCATCGCAGTGGCTCTCAGGCTATTTGTGCTCAGAAATTTCAGAATCAGAACAGAACTTCTTCTGCTACCAATTCAAAGCCACCATGCAGCAGTCAAGTCATATTTGAGAGAAGAATAACGAGCATACTCACAAATAAAACATCTTTATGTGGTAGTGTACTGTGGATATGAAATACTAACAAAAAGGTTTGTTGAAGAACTGTTCATGAATTTCTTCTTAAGTAAGAATATTAATTAAAATGAAAATATTCCCTGTTTGCTTCACTAGCTCCAAATACAATAGGAGGTCCTTAGAGTACTTTTTTCCCAGCAGAGATCAGGAAAATTAAAAACAAAACAACAATCTGAAATCATTTTATATTATTATATTAAAAGTCCTCTTACTTTGGTAGCAAGCTAACAACCAAATCCTTGTTCAGGGGATTTTTCAGGCTTTCAGGCAGTACACCTAAGCTTCCGGAGAGACTTCTTGAGCCATGAAATGGGGTATGAAAATGTTTAATCCCTGACTGAACTGCTATCCTTGTGGAAGCACTGTGAGTACATACAATTACACCAGGAAAAAACTCATGTTCACCAGCAGTGCATTTCATTGTGGGGAAGCAGCTTATTATATCAATACAGAGGGGGGTTTTACTGGTACAGTTGCCTCCATGCTAGAAATGCTTTACCAGTACAACATAAAAATGATTGTCTACTGGTGAGGTGCTGAGAATACAGTCGTTAGACCACTGCAGTACTTTGCACTTTCCTTCCTTTAGATTTCTACAATGAGCATTTTTTAATCATCAGCAATTTAACATATAAATAAAGCTTGGGAGACAGAGTAGGATTTTTAGAATAGCAGTCATTTGCTACAAGAACAAATAGCCTGTGCTCATCTTCCTAAATCTCTCAGATACTTTTGAACCTGTCATGTAGGCCTATATCCCCCGCTCCTAAATCACTTGGGTACAATTCAAAAGCATATTCCTAGTCAAAATAAATAGTCTCCAAGACTTGCAAAATAGGATGGCCAAGATTTTGCTTTTTAGTTAATACTTAAATTCTGACACAAATTAGAAAGATATTCCAAATTGTTTAGCTGGTTTAGCTTTCTAAACATTTAAAAAAATAATAATTTTATTTTGGTATTAATAACATTTAGTCCAAACATAAAAACTACTGGATACCCAAAATCATTGATTTGCCTTTTTCTTCTAACTATAGATTTTTCAAAATATTTTGTTGAGTTTTTACATTTTTTCTCCAAGCTTTTGAGAGTATAAGGACAAGCTTAAGTTAAAAAGAAACTGGCCAACAATGTTATATTCATTTGTTAAGGTCTGTTTTTGTTTTTTTTTAAAAAAAAAAAAAACCTACCAGAAAGAAATTAGATCTAGACTGATTGTCTGGCTTTAGGCAGTGGCATGAATGGTAGAGACAAAGATCACTCTTTCCAGAAAAACAGCATGGCTTTCTGGCATTTATTGTTATTACTTAAATGAACCTATTTTATAAACAAAACTACAAACTGTATAGAGATATCAGATTCTGTAGAGCTCAGGTTAGCATTAAAAGCATATAAATTGGACACCTATACTGCCTCTCTTTTATTGTTTTTTCTCAAGAAGTTCAGTGAAGAACAGCAGTTCAAACTGCTATGATATGAGAATTCTGGTTATTGGTATAGAAGAAAAGTTGGAAGAGGGACTACATTAAGCACTTGCTATTTTGCAGCAAAAATTATATTTAAAAAGTCATCACAGATGGCATATACTACTGCAATGTGGTATTGTTTCGATGATGGGGTCAGCTGCCAAAATAAAGATTTGGACATGAAGTTGCACAAAAAACCAGATCAAGAACTGTGGGTCCAAAATTTCCTCGGCTGCAATCCACTTTAAAAAGTTATCCTAGCAGCTATAGTAAATATAGAAAATCTGTCTTTGATATCACTGAAAAATACAACTGAACTTTTGCACGACCCTCGTGGTGGGCTGTGGAGGGGAACCTACGTAATATCTGGATTCTCATCAGTACTTGTGAGATTCACTACTTATAAAATCGGAGTACAAGGAATCTCATTTTCTTGCAATGAATCAGCCACAAGTACAATACTCTTATCTTTTTAGTTTAAATGAATTTCATGGCAGAATTGGACAAAGCCATCTGCTGCCAATTGTCTTGGCAAGTAATAGCATTGCTGCTGGCTGCTGCCAAAGCGCAGCACATTGCCATACATCTGTTAGAGCTGCTATAAAACCAGCAAGCTTCATCGCTCCTCTCCATTGTTTCCTCCTCCCAAATCCGACTCCCAAAGTCGTGAAGGCTCGAACACGGCCCGACTACCACCGGCGTGTCAGAGGTGGGAGACCTCACCCACAATCCTGGCTACGCTGCTGAGCAGGCAGCATCGAGCTCCTGGCTTTGTTCCTCCCTCTTGGCCGCTGTGAAGGCAGAGAAAAACTGTGAGTGTATCCAGGAGACACAGCTTCCCTTCTGGTTCTTCACCACTTGTGATGTGCTAGCAAGGCTGCTGGTAGCCATGGGCTATTTCAGATTGCCAATGGCAGCGTGCTGAAGTTAGCTAGGCCATCCTCCTTCTAGAAGCTACATAGGAACTGAGGTCAGGCTGCCAGACCGAAGATGATCTGAGTTGTTCATCTCTCTCTCTTTAACTTAGGGGTTGCGACTTAGGCACCTAGGTAACTCATGTGAACTTAGCTCATGCTTTTAAGGAGGATTTTGATCACTATATTTTTAAGCATGCTGAGAAAAGCCTTGAAAGCTTCTTCAAGAACAAACACATGAAATTGTAATTTGTGGTGCAGTCAAGAGTGCAAAGACACACACCCAGTCCTTGTGTCTACCACTGCCAAGCATTCAGGAGAACCAGATAATAATGAACTGTCTTAGCAGGAAACAGTGGTGAAACATCTAGACATTATAATCACTGACATGAAACTCATATCAAAATACTTGGTGATGTTCTCCAGTCACTCACAACTGCCATAGTGGAATTATGTACGATCTCAGGTTCTAAATGAGAGCAAAAATACACTTAGCCCTGCTAATGGCAGAGAAAAACTGAAAAGCAGTTCCCCAAAAATTTGAAAATAAAAGAGTAAATAAACCTTCTACCTCACCACCTGTCAAGATTTTCCGAAAGAAGTCCTAACCCACTCATATCAATGGTAAAACCCAATTTTCTGATACGGTCTCTTTCAGTCTTTGCTAAATCACAAAAATTTTTTTTTTAAAAAAAATAAAGCAACATGCAGTCACAGCTGTTTCTTAAATTACCATGTTTTGCAAATATAAGCAAAGAGGTCAGACTAAGCTCTCTATATTTTGCTGCTCTGGTATGTTTTTAGAGGTTTCATATCAAAACAAGCATCAGAAGAAAGGTCACAAAATACACAATGAAATACTGATATGTTCTCAAAACAAACTTGTCTTAAGAGAAATGATGTCTTACTGATTAGACTGATTGGATGGATTAGAAGAAAATCAAAGTCAGTGTATTTATGAACTGGCACACTAAAACATGTCAGAAATGAACACAACAATATGTAGTTCTGATGTTTAACAGAGAATAAGTCAATCAAGTGGACACAGATTATTTTACAGTACACACTCTCTGAGCAACAAAGGGATGAATGGTGGGTTAAGGAGAGAGCAAAAACCTCAAAACCTATTACCTTTTATTACCAACGACTGTGACTAGAGCCAACAACCACTAATAGAAGAGACATTAGTCCTAGATGATTTACAGGCCATAAAGACTCTTAGACAGCATTAGCTGAATTAAGTTGATTCTCAGCCAGTATTAACTACTACCTAAAAGCAAAAATATCCACTCAAAGAGAATCCTTGATCTCCCCTGCTGCTCAAGGTGGGAAGTCCAGGAAGCTGAGGCCAAACTGATAAACAAGCAAGAATCTTAACCTAGCTTCCCTGAGTCAGAAAATGCACTTTGCATAACATATTCGCTTTCATTTCTTGGTTTGTGTTGTCTCTAGGATGTCAGTAACTAAGGCCAGTAAAAATTTACGTGCATGTGAACCACATGAGGAAGAAGTTACAGCAGGCAGTGTGGTTACTTAGATGACTGAATTTATGTAAGAACTTAAGTTTATGCAGAATCAAGGTCTTGTATTTTAGAATAGGACATAACTCATTCTGTACCTGACATATTCAGTGGGAAAATAGCTGTGAGTGAGTGCAGTCTTGGGGTTCTGTATTTAAAGTCTAGATATTCAAATTCATACATGGTTCCCACAGTATCCATTACTGTCTCCACTGGCACATATGTAGTGTTTTGCATTGCTGTTTATGCAAAGAAATTTATGCTCTGAAGTGTATGTAAATATTACCAACTTATGTTTCCCACAGCTGCTGTAACTCTAAAGTTCTTGGCTTCTGTGCATTTAAATTAACAGTTATAGCAATATACCAAAGCCTCTTCTTGCACTGAAATTCAATTCTAGGTAATTGTTTTACAGTATATAACCAAAACACTCCTATTGATCTCCTGCTGAAATAGCTTTCCTTCTCAGAACATTCTCAAGTAACAGTGGCAGGTCACTTAACTGCTACTCCTGCACAGCATCTAATCTTCATACCGAGAAGAACATTTTCTCAAAAGCATGGGGTTTTTTTTTTCAATGTCATGGTCACCTGCCCTTGTGAAAGGTCCTATTCATATCACCTGTGCAGTTTTCAAGTCTTGTTGAAATCACCCACTCACAGAAAAAAACTCTGATCAGAACAAGAGAGATAACATGTTGTTTATCCCCTCTCCTTTGTCAATCTGTACAGCATTTAAGTCAACACTCTTGCACCTGTCCCCTCCTCACCATGATATAAATAAACTAACCAAAGAAGTACGAGAAACCTCAACTCAATGGGCAACTTTCTTAAAGTAAGAATTGGTAAAAATGGGGACAAAAAATGAAATTATTTCCTGTTACGGTACAACAGTGATTGAATCATATTTGCAAGGTAAATTATTTTCTCCTGGAAAATAGGAAATTTTCTCAAATAATTAAAAAAAATCTTGCATGGGGTCTTCATCAAAAATACAAAATTTTATCCTGAATAGTCACAGTCTTTGAAAAACTGTAAGCCTCTTAAAATGGACATTAGGAATGGAAACATTCTGTCAGTCTCAATTCTTTATAAAACCAGTTCAATATTTTCCTATGTGTATTCATACAATATAAGTAAATGAAGAATATGGAATACGGTTCTGTTCTGGTGATCCTTATTAAACAAGGAACTCAATAAGATGAATTATGGGAAAACCTACAGAGTGGCCCAAGTGCTGGAAAACCTATTTCAGAATGAACTCCTGAAGGACTGAAATCTATTCAGATAAACAAAAGTATGGCTAATAGGCAATTTGCTTATTTCCTTTAGTACCTATGAGATGTAGTAAAATTAATTCCAAGAAGACTCTTCCAATTTTAAGAGAATGGTACAGGAACCACTGGTTTACAATTTAATTTTCAAAAATGAAAGACAGAAACATGGTCCAAATGTTGAGCAGAAAAAGCAATTAAGCATTGAAATAACTCACAGGAATCACAAATAATTTTGTCTCTGTACATTTTAAAATATGAACCAGGTTTTGTAAAAGGCAGTAAAAAAATCCTGCGGCCTATGTCATGCAGAAGACTCCAAGTGCATCTTTTTGCCTGGCATACTAGAAATTCCCTTTATGTCAGCAGTTTTGGTGAAAGACTGAGCACATTCAGAGCTACAGAATGTGCATCCCAGAGGTCAGTGATCTCCAGTGCACTTTAGCCCCTGCCTGGAGAACCACACTTCTGAAATTTCAAAGAGGAATCTGGAAGTGCATATATCCGAATGTTTAGGGTATGTGAACTGATGAAGCCAGCCAAAGCCAAACTCTGTATTAATCTGCTGCCATATCTCATGGCACCAAAATCTACTAAATCACACAAAACTTACACTTCAATATTATTGGCTACAACCAAAGTAAGAAAGAAGCAATATAAATGTTAATGAGAAGACGTCTGTTTCACTGGCTTTCTTTAAAAGCCAGACTAATCCCATAATCCTAACAAACAAAAATATTAGGCTCTCCACAATTACAACATAACAATGTCCAGATGGTGTCTGTCTGTGAGGAACAAGAAGAACAAGAGGCTTTACAAGTTAAATTCCAGGGAAAAAGTCCAAGTCCCAAGGAGAACTAAGACAGACCTACTTTTGGAGGTGTTGAAAGAGTGATTTGACCACAGTAAGTAGCAGCTATTGCTTATATAGGTATTCCATTTCATTTTTAAAGAGGAGTCAGGTGTATATACTCCAATATTACAGAAGAAAGAACAGTTTGTGTAAGGTAGTTTAAGATTTTTCAGTTTCCCTTTCTAAATTTGTGTGATTTATTTAAGAGCTATGAAAACTATAAATCAGCCATTGAGTTCCCAATGATAGCTTCATTAACAAAATAGACAAATAGAGAACTAGAAAGACAGAGAGAAGATTAGAAAGAGTTCCTAATTTTTCCCTTGTGAAGCCTCATTGTAGTGCATAGTTGGAAGTGCTGTTTTACTTATACTAAGGCAGAACTATTGTGCAAGAATATACCCATTCATTTCTTGGGACTGCAATGCCCCTTTGTGTAAACTCAGCCCATGATGCTCCAACACAGGCTTAAAATGGGGCTTCAGAAAAACTTCAAGAAGGGTCTTGCAGCTAGATTATTCAGGCTAGAAGGATAATCCCTCAAGAAAAGCTTTTGATACCTAACTAAAAACAATTAAGGAAGCTAATATGCTGATGGGAAAAGATGAGAAATATGTCTACTCATCACACACCAAAGTCTTGGAAAGCAGTGCACGTTTGGCAGACTAAGCGCACTTGAACTTAATGTGACCTCTTTCCTTACTTAGACATTTTAGAAAATCTGTAATTTTTGAAAACAATAATCACTGTGATTTTACATAATATAAATAACTGCATTGCAGACAACTTTAAGAATTGACTTTTGTTAATAGGAACATACACCAGGCTATCTTCTATCCAATGGTCCATACTAAATAACCAGGGGAAGACAGTGTGCTCAAGAATAAAGGAGGGAATTTGTGCAAGGCACTGCCAAGAACTCTACATAATACCTATCAGACAGGACAGGCTGTTTTATGGACTTGAGTATTTATTCTGTGTCAGTACTCAAAAAGGGGAAACAAAATTATCATGGTGACTCTTGTGCCTGTTGCACTGATGCCAAATGCACTAAATGCACTTAAAGTAATGAAAAAGTTAATCCAGAAGTCAGAAGATAGAAAATTAATTGATAGGAATATAATTAAAGATATACAGCTATTTTTTTCTATCGATCTGATAAGATTGATTTTATCTTTTCATCCAAGTTAAAGTTGGCAACTGAAGATTATGCATAGATGTACATATTAACATATTAAGGTATTGCAAGGTGTCTGATCCAGTAACAAGTTTTCATGTTGAAAAGATACAATACCAGGACATTCTATTTTAACAACTAAAAACTGGGTAGTTAACCAGATTGCAAGCACCAAGTGTCAGTTACTGAAACAGGAATACTGCTGGGATCTCAAAGTACTCAGTACTTTGGTGGCTCCTATTTAACATTTATTGATGCTTTGGAAATAAAAAACCGCAAAACTCTACATACAACACAAAGTTAATAGTGTAAATTATGCTAAAGACAGGGCCATCCTGTCCCTGTCATACAAAATGCATTTTTGTCAGACAAAATGCAGTTAGTTCATTATGTCCAATTGCAAATGATTATTTTTGAAAACAAACAATGCAGACTATATCTATAAAAGAGAATCATATATTTTGGAAAACAATGATCATGGAAGGGACTTAAAATCAGCATAGGTAAGCAGATAATTGAAAAAGTTTCAAGAACTGGGAGTGTAAGTCGTTTGGTACTTGGAAATATAATTGGGGGAGTAAAGAGCAGAAAGTGATAAATAGATGTAGTACCTCTTTAAAATGTAGTACTGATGAGAATGATATTTCATACCACTATGATTTCTGTCACATGTATTTTTAAAGGTGTGTTGAAAATCTGCAGAGGGTTCAGAAGAGAGCCAGAAAACAAGTTAAGACTAGAGATAGAGCCCCACAATTGAAAGAGATCAAACTGTTCAGCTTGCAAGAAAAGAACTGAGAAGTGAGTTGATTAAACTGCGTTGGTTCCCCCATACGAAGAAAATAGCGGGTACGGAAGAACTCTTTAATCTACTGGGAAATGATTTAGCAAGAACCAGCAACTGGCAGCCAAATTTCAAATGAGAAATGGGGCACACATTTTTGTCATTGAAAATGACTAATCATTACACAAGCTTTCCATCAAAGACCAGCTCAGACTACTGGGACATCCCTAACGGCCTTGAACTCAATGAACACATTACTTCCATCCAAGTTTGTAATTGGTCCTGAGAACCGCACACTGACAAAGCTCATTGAAGCTTTTGCTGCTGACAAGATCAGGCCCCACAGCACCCACCCCACCACTGCACGCGCAGTCTAAACAAACATATTCCCTGCTGTTCATCCACAAGGGCCTCTCTTGACACGTTTTAATCAGAAGGCAACCTAACAAACAGGAAGCGGACACTTCACAACTCTTTTCCTAAGGAAACACGCAGGCAATTGCCACAAACAGGGGTGGTCAAGTTCCATGAATCCTACCGAGCTGCCAGATGTCAGCGTGACCCTCGGTAGCTGCACTTTGCACTGCAAATTGCTGTGGATTATCACAGAATTTCCCAAAAGCTGCCAATCTCTGGACCATTCATCTGAAAACCAATGATTCCTACGTCTATTTTGGAGTTAGAGGGAAACAGCACTCGGCACTCCCATACTATAAGTAGGAAAGATAGTAGGAAAATAAGATGCATTTCCCAAGTACAACTACTGTCCGGGATAATTCTTCAACAAATTTTCCTTAGACCTTTAAGACAGATAAAAGAAAAAAAAAATCAGTATTCATTTAGATGAAAATCCCATGTACCTGCCTTACAGGTACAGCTTAGATTTTACAGTCTCAATTAATGTGAATGCACATGTGAACTCTTACTCGAAGAGTCTTGGTTTTCTTTTCTATAGCAAGTAGATTTTTTGTTCCTTAGAATGCCAAAGCAAAGCTTGAAATTGTTATCTAGTTATAAATTCTGATCTAATAATTCCTAAAGCAAATGGTAACTAATGAGGACTTATTTTTAGGAGAACAGATGCAGAGTTGCTTTAGAAACAAAACTACAAATTCAATGTCATGATTTTTGTGATCCAGAACACAGGATATTGGGACATTTGGGATTGACAATACTGTAAGTGATATTTTTTCCAGCCAAAGAGACACTATCAGTCAAATTAAATTCCATTAAACCTTTAAAAATTGAGAGTTTTTAAAATATTTAAAGGTTTGAGGAATTACATCCATTCTTTTCTCTTTCTGCCTATTTTTGTTATTTTATTATTACATTTTCTTATTTTACACACTAAGAAAAGAGAAGGATTTTCTGTTCACAGAGATAGACAGATACAATCTTTTTTATTTTTCTGATATTGAAAATAGGTACGTAATGAAGATTTCCTATGGGTGAGTTTAATTCATTCATGAGTTATGTATCACCTTGTCTTGCAAGTTTTTTAACATATCCCCCTGTTTCAAAAAACTCAATTAAAAAAATCCCAAACATTTAAATTGCCAGAGATAACATTTATTAGCTTCAGGCCAGGACTCACCAAGAAGCCTGAAGCTTAGTTAAGTATCCATCTTCTTACAATGAATCAGTTTTTTTCCTTTTTTTAAAGGAAGAAAAATATCTACAAAATGGAAAGAATGGATAAGACTTAGAGAATAATTACCCCTGAAGGTTAAAGATTTTCAAATACTCATTAGAGAAATGAATGGAACTGTTAAAAAAAAAAAAAGTACTGAATTTTCTTTTCTGATAAATTTCAAGAAAATTGAGAGGTCCATTTTGATTTATGTGCTAAAATGTATCTTAGTGTCCTCCCTTCCTTGCCTCCAATGAGCTGATAACTCATTCCCTTCCGTAAGTTTTACACTCATTTGATGGTACATACTTGGAAATAATCAACAAACTAAGCTGCATTTGTACAGATACCTGTGGAAACTTTAGTTGCAAATACACAGGTATTGGTCATGGCTCTCTCCACAACCTGGTGTTTTGCTATATGTTTATTTTTGACTTCATTATCCTGGAAAGAGACCCAGAAGAAAGCCATGAGGGTTCTTCTGGGGACCCCCTGTCTGGCTCTGCACTAAGTAGCTGCGTTTCACATCCCACTGTGCAGCTGACAGAAAGAATTCCCACTATAACCACAGCAGGTTCCAAGCCAGGAGCAGACTACATCCTTCTGCCATTTCATATACAGTACTGCTGTGGTTTAGAAATGATATTCTCCAATTTAGTACTCCCACTAAAACCATGTGCTGTTCTCCCATCCCCTCCAATTGGAGGCACAAAAGGCAAAGATCACGGGTGAGATAAGAAGAATTTACTGGAAATGGCAATGAGATATGAAAACAAACAGTAACAGCAACACTATTAATAACAAAAGGTATAAGAAAAGAAATGATTCACACAGAAAAACTCCCCGATAACAGACAATACCGGACAGCTCCCTCCACCACATTTTTTCGACCAGAAGGAACCCTTCTCCTCAGAAGAGGGAGTCCCTTTCCCTGGCCCCAGCAATGACATGAAGTGGTACGGAATAATCTCTGGGTCCTGGCCATGCCTTGTCCTGACTACCACAAAAACTCACCCTGTCCTGGCCGGAACCAGGACAAGCACATTTAGGGGAGTTTCCTACCTGCACATAGTATCTCCCCATTTGCAGCTGTGGCATGACACAAGCACACTTTTGCCATTTATCAAGCCCAAACTGCTCTTTATTCCTCAGGTAACCTGAACTTCTGCTCTAGACAGACTTTTGCCACATAGGCCCTATTGGCAATTCAAACAATTCAGAGTCAAAGGAAAGCATCAGACACAGGGAATAACATTTCTTCCCCTTTCAAACCCTGCTCCCAAAGTAAAATGCGCTTCAAACTTTAATGATCTATTTAAACCTTCATCATTTAAAAATATATTCTCTTGTCACTGTAGAAAAATGCACATACCTGTAGATATGCCACTCATAACAGTTCTTTAAATATCTTCTAAATCAAATTGCCTTTCGGACACTGGAAGTTTTACTTTGACTACAAACAGATATTAAAATTCCATAAAGTTCCATAATTACTAACAGTAATAACCCCAATAATAATTATTTAATAATTTGGGAGTTCTGTTGATTCTTTTGCCTCAAAGGCTTTGCAAGTTTTTGACAGTGGAAACTAGGAGGTAGGAGAGTAATTGCCCTCTCTGTGCTTAGCAGTAGCAGACCCAAACCTTCCCAGGAAGCAAACAGGTGCTGGCTGAGAGACAGGATGTAAGTGGATGGATCAGTCACTCAGGTCACTTGGAAAGGCCTCTGGTCTCCTCCACTGCTTTTTCAGTCCCTCTACTCTTAGGTTCCCTTCTTGCCTCTACTCCTATCAGGCTGACCATTATCTCTGTAACTTTGTTGATGGGTCACAGCAGCTTTGAAGTGCAGACACACCAGAGATGTTTCCATTAACTAGTTCAGACACTGACACCAGTGAGGCTGGATCACATCACAATGCACACAGAATCCCAAAATATTCATGTTCCACCTTACCAACAGCAGTGGATACTGGATATGCGACAGCAGTGCTTCAACTGTACTTCTAAATGCAATGCAGATGTACTTTGAGTTTTGCTATCCCGTCAGAATGAATTGCTTTCTTTCTAGAAAACATCTGAAAATCTCCCTCCTAGCAGCCCTCTGCCCTCCTATCATAAAGGACTGAAAAAGAGAGTTTCTTCTCCTTGTAAAGGAAAATAATGTCTTACCATTTATTTATTCTTAGTTGCAGTGAAATAACACTAAAACCATCTAGCAACTAGCTAACTCTAAGCTCAAACACCCTCCACACCACCACCATTAGTTCCACATAGAATCACAGAATCATTTGAGTTAGAAGAGACCTTTCAATGTCATGCAGCCCAAGACCCTTGCAGTGAGCCGGGGCATCATTCACTAGGATCAGGTTACTTCAAACCCTTGTCCAACCTGACCTTTAATGCTTCTGAATATGGGGTATGCACAGCTTCTCTGGGCAATCTGTTACAGCATCTCACCAGCCTTGTTGTAAACCTGCTAAAAAATGACTAACAGTAAGCAAAAAGAAGCAGTGCATGGATTCGGGAAGAAATTTGCAACTACCTGAAAATCTTGTTTTCTAGTTTCTCTTGGCTGGCCCTATGATTTCTCATCACAATTTATTTAGTGGAAGTCCTAAATATAAATGCTCCTAACCAGCATGTGAGTTTGTGCAAATAAAATAAAATGATGCAAAAAATTATGCAAAAAACCCATACAGCTGAAGAGTATGTTAGGAAAAAAAGAACAGACAGCTACACTGGTTAGGAGAAGTTTCCTTATAAAGGGGGTAATCAATTTTAAGGATGAGTCCCAACACAGTAACATAAAATGCAATCAGTGGTTGGGGTTTTCTTAATGTTAAGCACAGGTAAGCAGGTATTTAGAGCGCAGAATACACAGCACAGGAAAGCATTAGACAGGTGAACTCTGCCCAACTGATTTGCATGACTTCTCAATTCTGAAATGTCATTTTTGTATTGAAAGGAACATTCAAACCATATTGGATCTTATCTGTTGTAACTGGGGGGGATGCACCATTCTTTTCTTTTAGCTCCATTTCCAGACTCCTTGGGTCTATCATACAGAACACATTATAATTTTGGTGCACAATGTTGCTTGGTTTCACATCTCCAAAATAAACTTGTTTTTTGCTAGTGAAAATCCATTTTAAACAAAGGAAGCAAATGGGATTATTTCTTTAAAGACAGAGAACAAAAATTAATAATGTACATGTGGAGGGAAAGTAGCAGTGGTTAAAATTTTCTGATCACATCATCATTGGTGCTGAACAAGGAACATAAACACTATTACAGAAATACTAGAAGAGCAGCCCTTACTCCCGCCAGGCAGCACTGCAAATATGTCCCCAGGAATCCAGTAATGAAACAGAGAAAATTGAACATGTGTGACAGAGAGACAGAGTGAAATGGAGCACAAAAAAGAAGCACAACACAAAAGGCTTAAAAAGGTTCAAGGTGTGAAAACACTGAGGAAAGAGTGTGAGGGATGTGTGAACCAGCGCAAGTGCAAGAGGAAAACAGTTACAGGATTTGGAGTGAGCGAGGCTCAAAATGATAGAGGGTAAGCAAGCACAAATGTGAAAGAGAAAACACGGGTATGGATGAGCATGCAAGTGAGCAATGGAGCATGGCAGTGACAGGCTCTGATGCAGTAAGAAATGGCAAAAGTAGGAAAACCGGAGATAAAAGAGTTTCAGTGATGAATTTCTTCTTTGTTTGCTGCTTTTCCCTTCGTCATTGATCAGAAAAGAAAGTTATATGAAAACAGACCAGCCAGCAACGCAAGAAAGAAACAAAAGCCATAGTAGCCACTAAGAATTCTCAATAAACAAGAAACTGAGAAATCGCCTTCAATTTTGTCCACCAAACTGAGGTAGTCAGAATGACCATTCAGTGTGTTCTTTGGAAATCAGCAAAGTGGAAGAAAGGGGAACTAGTAACTTCAAAAGTGCAACTAAACACTTAAATGTTTTCTCCCTTCTGTGATGAACTGTTCTTGGCACAGTCTACTGTGAAGCCAAACACATGTATAATATCACAATAAAGTCTTCAGCAAGGAATTAGGGGCAGAGAAATTAGGGACTACAGACAATAGATAGGTACAACTATCTGTAAGACATAGCTAAATAAAAGGTCTACCACTGTATTGGGTTTGCATGACAAGATTTTGGTAGTGAAGTGACTCATGAGCCTTTTGTTAGTTTTCACTCCCCTGTTCAGCAGAGGAGGGGAGTGAGGAAGTGACTATAGTGAGCACCTGGCATTCAGTGAAGGTCAACCCACCACAACCCCACAGTTGTAGTTACATAAAAATATTAAACCAGGAAATATTTCTCCATTCACATAAAAGAAAGTCGAAAGAAATAGAGGTATTCCAGTACTTATCTGCATAACAACTATGGTGCTCAAATTACTCTGCTTTTTCTATTAACACTCTTGATGGATCACCTTTCTTCCTCTCTTTCACATTTAGATTACAGGATACCTTTTTTAAATGGGTACTCCTTCCAAGAGTTTCAAGACAATTTCCACCTATGTAAAATGTCAAGTACAAAAAAGAGGAAGCTACTTCATTTTGTGTGGTTAATGGCAGAGAAACTGCTTGTTTTGGTTTTTTGAAGATAGGCTCAAGTTTATTAGAATGTAAGAGCATTAAAGCCAAGAGGTTGGATGACTTTCCCTCGAACTTTCAAAAAGAGTTATTTGACTTAATCTTTTGACAGTCACATTTATTTTATAAAAGATTTAATTTGTCATATTCAGGAAAAATTGTAATAAAAGATTCCCATTGATTCATTTATATCTTGAAGGTTATTGAATGTCTACATTGTGAATAAATAACTCATTTGTGCTTATCTAGTCTAAATTTGGATTTAATGGACTAGATTTCATCAATAGCTTTCTAAAAAACTACATACAGAATATATTATAAATAACATGTAGCATAGCATGCTGTTAATGATTTCCTCCGGGATTATGGGGGTTTCATTCTGCTCCTCATCTGTCTTCCTCTCACATATTCTCTGTCCTCTCTCCAGCTGCTGGTTCTGTTGCATTTTGGGGTTTTTTTCCCTTCTTAATTCTTTTATCCCAGAGGTACTACCACTGTCACTGATGCACTCGGCCTTGGCCAGTGGCAGATTCATCTTGGAGCTGGCTGGCACTGGCTCTGTTGGACATATGAGAAGCTTTTAGCAGTTTCTCAGAGAAGTCACCCATGTAGCTCCCCCTGCTACCAAAACCTGATCACCCCCCCCCCCCTAGATAAACCCTGAACCACCCACTTTGAAAGAAATCCGTTTTCCCACACAAGTGCACACGAGTGCTTTGAGTTATTCACGTTACACAGTGAGACTGTCACTCAAAAGCAGCATTCCTAAGGCTTAACAGCATTCCTTTTTCTCCATCAACACTTCTTTTCCTTTGCCTAAAAAGGCTGGTGTGACTAATTAGTTCCCAACACTCCAGTATTGTTAACAATAATAT
The DNA here is from genome assembly GCA_013397565.1 of Ptilonorhynchus violaceus. Taxonomy (NCBI): domain Eukaryota; kingdom Metazoa; phylum Chordata; class Aves; order Passeriformes; family Ptilonorhynchidae; genus Ptilonorhynchus; species Ptilonorhynchus violaceus. Next base: position 19,203 of record VZRJ01007548.1, on the reverse strand, counting down.
TACTAGCCTATAGAGTGTTTTTCATCAGTAGATCAAAAAGTACTTAGGAAATAAGGCAAGTGTCATTACCTCGTCAAGTAATAACCACTAAATAATCAGCTCTGCTGCTGCTTTAATCCTTAAAAATGGTGTTTTAAAATCATGAAGAAGCCAAAACATAATCTCGAAATAATACACCTTCTCTAGCAAAGGAGATTATTTATTTCCTGTTCAGTGGAACCCAAGAGAGCTCCATGAAGCAAATAGGTAATATATTTGCAAGATACCACACAGGATTAGAAGGGACCTTTTCAGTTATTGAACTAAGGCCCAGTTGTCCCAGGCTGAAATATCATATAAGCCCTTTCTTAAACAGCTTGAGGTTTGCTTTAAAACTAGTGAGAGTTTTTTGCAATTCATTAACACCACTGAGAGACTGTGCCAGAAGTATACTGATCTGATGAACAGATATTTTCTTCCCATTTGCATCATAAATGCATTGTTAATCAGATAAAAAACATTTGTCTTGGTATTAAGAGTATCTGCTCATGTGAAAAGCTCTGCCCTGTCTTGTGTATTTAGACAGCTCTCAGTTTGGTAAAGGTAAGATAAAAAGCAATTAAGTGTCCCATTCTAATAACTAGCAAGGCCTATCAAGTTTTGCCCATGGCTATTGACATACATATGTTACCTACTACCCCCCAGTATCAAATTCAACTTTCTTAGAAACACTTATTGAAAGTCCAAGATTTAGTTCCAGAGAAGTGACAATCACCTAAGAGTCCACTATAGTGTATTAAGATTATTCTTTTTCAAGGTGCCTTACTTTACACTTACCAACACTGAACTTAATTTTCCACTGTATTGGGCTGTTTTAAAAAAATTCTATGGTGGAGATTCCACAACTCCTGGTCACAATCTATCAGGACACTTCAAACTCTCTTCTGTTTCGAGCTTGAGCTACTTTTTCTCCTGTCAAACTCTACCTAAATCTCCCATTGCTACAATTTCAGGGTGTACCTTGTTATGTTCTGATCAAATCCACTTCTGTATGCAATGAAAAGTCTAGTCAGCTTGTAGCATTGAATACAAATGTGCAGTTAAATTCTCTTTAAACAGCTAGAGAAGAGGTCTGACCTTCTACCATATGCTTTAGGACAGTACTAAGATACACTTCGTTCTCAACAAACGTCTTCAGAAACAATAATTCAAACATTTTGCGTTACTGCTTAGGTGAAGTTCTGATCTGTTTTACCCTATTTTTGCTATCTGAAGAAGAAAACACCTTGTTTTCTTCTTCTTTACCCATAGCTGACATTGCCATCAACTTGGTAACAACATTCTGCTGTTTTCTTTGGAGAGAAATAATGAATGGTATTAAGTAGGAACATGGTTTCGCCTGTATCCTGGAATCTCACAACCATTATCTCATGTTCTTGTTCAACAAGCCATCCTGGAACAATGTTGACTCTTTCAGTTCAGTCACTTGTCTTCCTTTTCTTCTGTTTTAGCATCCAGAAGTGTACTTGTCCTTTTATACATGAATAGAAAATAATTAGCTAAACCTTAAGTGTTACAGTTACTTCTTAAGTTTTTTGTGAGACATTGGAACTGTTGACTGGAGTACACAGGCAGAACATGACTTCGTTATCAAGTTGTAGTCATTGTCTTTCTGTTATTCTATTCTTCATGTTATTTTTAACCACACAACCATCACTAGTCTTACTGGAGGGTTGATGATGTATGGCCTCTGCTCTTGAGCCGGACTAATAATAGAAAGTGCTAGGAGGTCTAGAGAGACTTAAATTAGCTTTAAATAGTCCTTGCACCATCAGCCATCATCAAAAATGCCTCACTTACAGGATCACTTGTCTCTTTCCCTTCAATATATTGCTCATCTAATGTTGTATTTGTTCTTGAGAGGGCCAAATAAGCAGGTTATCCATATTCCTTGTAACAGCAAATTCTCTCTTAACAATTCTTAATGATTTCCTAAAGCTTTAAAACACTGATTCAGTTAAATCCACAAACACTGGATGACTGCCAAATACCAATCATCAATTTGCAAGTTTGACTGGTAGCTTTTATGTTCAGAATAGACTTCATATGGAAAAATTCCCTGTAATTTCACAAGACTGAAACCTAAAAGAATAATTTGGAATGGATAACATGCGCACGTTTTCACGATGCTGAATCTTTTCACACGTACATGATGCTCAAATACAACAAGGTTAGCGTGCAGCACAGTGAGGCTGCTTTTAGTGATATTGCAAATGGTGCTTTCGTAACAGAACTCACTGTCTGTCTGACTCCTCAAGATAATACCTTGTCTTTTCCATATGAATCCACTCTTTTACTATGTCCCACTATTTGCAATGTATGCATATCTTTTCCTTTGTCTTTTCTCCCTGCCTGGATTACTATTAAAAAAGACAGCTTGCAGGTATTCCATTCAGCATTTTACCAAGAAATTGTTTATGACAAGTGTCAGTAACACCCGGGCACTGTTCTTTCCTGACTCTCGTTCATTAGCTCCTCCATTCCTAATTAAACTCTCATGTTCTCAGTTTTCACCACACCAATAGAACACCTTTTCTGTGAGATTCACTAAAAACAGCTTCCAACCCCCAACAATTCTTTTTGCGATTCCTGCTCTCACTTGCTGAAAATCTGACTCTTCCAATAAGCACCACACAAAATTACTATGGATAATCTTTCCACCAATAGAAGCTTTCCATTACTCTAAGCAGAGTTTCTATTCCACCACAGCTCCTATATTATGTTACTTTGGTGCAACCAAATGGTAGTTAGCAGAAAAACATCCCCTGTTCAGAAATGGCTCATATTATTCCATTACTTAGGTGCAGTCAAACAATACATGGAATATTTATAAACAATATTCAAATAATATAAGGTCTTCCTACTCCTTGTAATGTACTGATAGATATGTAAGGTAAACAACTATTTAGCTATTACAAATATAAGTCTATTTAAATATGCAAATGTTTTTCCAAACAATTTGTTTGCAAGGGCAATACCTTGTCCTTAATAAAAAAATAGAGGAAATTATATGTCTTATCCTCCTCTGCACCTCAGGTAGGTTCATAGATTGCAGTATGGTGTGAATGGTTTTTTTCCACCAAATTACCATTATGCATTATTTCAGGTTGACAATACTATTCTAGATCCAGCTTCCCTGAATCAACCTGGAAAATAAATTATCAGGCCAATTGAAGAAAAACAGTACTATTTGTTGTAGATTTGTTGGCAAAGGGTTCTGTCCTTTCTTCAGTGGTAGCAATTGCAATGTGTAATATTAGTTTCTTCTGAGCTAATGTCTAGATTTACTTGCCTATTGTGGCTTTAGTCCCCAAGGTGAAAAAGACGCTATTAATAGCAGAAAAAGTTCTTTTGAAAAGGCAATTTCTGACACAGTTCAGGAAGTTTCTGTGACTAGAAAACTTAAGAGGTCTGCTGAAGTTGCAAGGCTCATTCCAAGTGAGCAATGTAGATAGAGGCCTTTTAGGAAGCTAAAATAATGCAGTTATACAAGAGTATGCCTGGCAAAATAGAATAAATCAATCCCCCCAGTACAGAAAAGTACCAGGCTGGAGAGCCATCTTTTCCACAGGGATTTTAAAAAGTAATGAGAGATTCTGGATTGAAGTTCTTGGGTGCTCAAATTGAGACTCTTCAAGTTTGATTTGTCCTGTTTTTCAGACAGGTGATCTGCTGATTCAAAACCAGGCACCTGGGAGCCAGTAATGCAAGCATGGCAGCATCCACAATCACAAACTGCTTAAAATGTTACTTAAGGTGCTTTCACAGCATACGCTGTTCAAATTAACCAGCAACCTCGGTGTTCAACCAAAAAATCCACTATCTAATACATGAAGTCTATCTGACACACACAGAAGAGTAACTACTTCTCTTTCGAGCTCTGTGTGTTGCTTTGTCTTAGTCTGATCTGTTCTTCTCTAACTTAGAAAACTGTAACCTCCTGCTGCTCCCAATGGAGAGCTTCTGCTTTTAAAACCACTTAGAAGCTGAAAAAACCCCTGAAATAGGAGGGATATGCAGATTACACATTAACACCTATACAGACAGTACTTCACTGTCTGATTGTAGTTAACAGGTGACAGTAGCAGAATAATCTCAGGAAAAAATTTTCTTAAATTTAGGTCTTCTCTGTAAGGTATGTTTGTGCCAGTCTAAGAGACGTGCCATTTTAAATAGCTATTGCTATGTCAACTAGCATAATATCCCACATGAGTGCTTTTATAAGTACAGATGTCATTTTGGAAGCTGTTTTATGAAGTTTATCAATGTGGATTCTTTCTTGTCATCCCCTGATTCAGTGTGCTCCACATCATCCACCAGACTTCTGAGGCACAAATAAATAAATGCATATAAACAGGAACTGAGGACAGGGAGGATATTAAATTCTTGAAGGGGAACAGGTAGTGAGTCACATACCAAAACAACAATTCCCATAGTTTTCAGTATCTTGATTTAACCCATCTTCCTTTGAATACAATAAAAATCATGAGTCCCTGAACTAGCTTCGTTCAAGAAATAACTTTCTTCTCTCCATGTCCTCACAGTGGTCTTCAATTAAAGCCTAAAATGATGAAATTCACTGAGATTGACAGAGGAAATAAAAGGAGAGAAACCACTGAAATGCATCTTCAGAAGCAGATTATTAAATGCCCCGCAGACATCGGTGCGAGCGACAGCCACCAGAGCTTAGTGAAAAAAAAGAAGCGGAAAATTAAACTTCTCATTGGGCCTGATGATGATTAATATCTCTTCTCTGATGAGTGAAACTGCTTAATCTTTGCTATTAATATTAAATCACTGAGGTGCAAGTATGGTAGCTGAAGAGAAAGGGGGCATATGCAAACGTTTAAAATTGCGAAGAGTTAAAAAAGAACAAAAATAACAGAGGTACATTTTGGTCTTAAGTCTCTTAAAAGCAAGAAATTCAGTATGAAGCTGAGAATCACCATGAGCGACTGAAGTCAGGTTACTGTGAGGCACCTCTTGGGCAAACAAAGTCATACAATTTAAAGGAGATAAATAGTAGGTTTCAATTGTTTGGTTAAACGACTGCATTTGTGTTCTACAGGAAAGACCACTTAATTCATCACATCTCCATTCAAGCGTACATGGACAAGCAATTAATACCTTCACCCAACTCAAATAAGTTAGGTAATTGTTATTTTCAGACTTACTTACCTCTGTGTATATTGGCAAAGCTTTGAAGAAAGTTAGCTGGAGTTCCTTGGAAACCAATAATTATGTGTAGCTGTGCAGATGGATTGTTAAACTTGATTTCTATAAGAATATTCTACAAAATGTAACCTCTGTTGAGATTTTTACCTTAAACCCTTGGGTTTGCAATGCACTGAAGCAAGAGGTGAAATAGCTAAATCCATTATCGTTAATACTGCTAGAAAACATTCAGTGTGTATTACATTTCAGACCAAAAGAATCCTTTGTTAAAGTCAGTGTACATCCCTTGAGACACACATTATAACAGATTGATTAGTAGAGAATAAAAAGCAGACTTCTATAGCATTCATTCATCCAAAAACATTATTCCTGCTGAAATTAACGAGCAAAATCATGGAGTTAGGTTAAATTAAATCCAATGACAGGCAGGAAATATACTGACTGTGAAATATTAAAGCAGTGGTAGGATTTCAATACGGTTCTGGAATGCTAATTGTCAATGTTGGGGAAAAAATGGATGATGCTCTAAAGGTAACTTGTAAACACCATACAGTGATTTTATGTTGTATTTGGAGAATTGAGAATACAATATTGATAAAGTATAAGTTTATAAGCCTTGATCCCATGAATAATTGGTTGCGAAATTAGTGCTCAAATAAATCTTCTTTCTTAAATTTAATAAATGCTCTTAACTTGCAACTGAAACTGTGATTTGATCCTTTCTGAAGGGTTATTTTTCTCAACTGAAAAGGTACAGCAACCTGGAGCCCAAAACAAATACTCTGCTTGGGAAATTAGCTTTTCTGGACTGGGAGGGCAACTGATCATCCTGATAACTACCTTCTATTAGCTATGGGGAGATTAGCAATTATGGTATAAATTTATCTCTTTTTTTAAACAGCTATATGTTGTGGTAGCTGTAGCACTGTAGACCTCTCATCTACAGTTCTCAAGGTGGTATTTCTTGCAGTGCACTTTATGTACTGCAATATCTCATAGTCACGATTACTTATTTCACATGAAACTGAAACTGTTAAAATGATCCTTTTTTATTTTTTTCCCCATCATCTACTTCTCGTCTTTCACTTCTTACCTTGAAGCCAGAAATATCTGGACAAGGATTAAAGCATGTATATTTTAACAAGGTGGAATAATTTATTCAGAAATGTGCTAGAATCCTCCACCAGCTTTAAAATCAAGTTCAGGAATCTGGCTAGAAGAAAAGCTTTGGTGTATCTAGAACGCACAGGTCAGATGCAGGCATTACCAGGCAGCAATATTCTATCAACTCTACAATCTAATACAGCTTGTACAATGCAAGATGTAAGAGACATCGATTGTTAACAGTCAGTCGGATGGCAAAAATCTACAAATCTTCAGAAGCCAATAAAACATCAGTAACTGTTCTGTGTAATTTTGAGAAGAATCTATAAATTTGTCTGCTGGGTCCATTTTGAAACACAAATTAAATAAGGACTGCTGCAACTACTCTAGGAGAGATATACTGATGTGTAAACAAGGAAAGGTGAAAAATAAACTAGGAAAAATTGTAAAGGAAGAAAATGTTGGGGAGAAACACAACTACTTTGGGGTATTTTTTTTTTCAGTCTACTTATCACATAAGAAACAGATAGCTTTTGTGGTTTTTATTTCAGCAATTTCTTGAAGTCCAACATATAAGAGTAATTCTGTCTTATTAGCTATGGCTTTATTTCAGCTCCAGAAATAATCCTCTATATATTACACGAATGGTATGCAACATTCTTTGATATTAAACTACACCATGACAACCTCAATCCTGTGTCTAGAGAGCCAAATGAAGATGCTATTGTAGCACCAACAGCCATAACTGCACTGGTTTTAATCTGCTTAGGAAGAACAACACTCACTTCGAAGATGTAGGGGCCCAGGCTTCACTGACTAGAAAACAGTGCACAAGCTGCCTGGGCTTCTTCTGCTTCTCACAGTGGCGTATCCCTGCCCCTGACTGTACCTGTGCCTCCTCAAGTACAGCCAACACAAGCAGGTATGATTGTGCTACAGTCACACTTTCAGTTTATTTTGTAGATACACAGTTTTGGTTTTCAATTCAGGACTTTGGTGCGCTACTAAATGCAAGCTGTAAGCTACTCCAGATGTTTAAAAGCATACACTGGTGATGGTGATTTCACTGGGCATTTACAGAAGTTCAGGAAGCAGTATGCAAAGAGCACATCACACACCTCTTCGTTAGAATAGGTACAGACATTATTACAATTTCACTGGAAAAAGTATCTCATTGTGAAACACTTTATTTAGACACAAAAATATTTTAACTAGGCCTATACATTTTTTTAAAGGAAATATACCAAACACAAACACATTCTCCTTTGGATTGTGAATTTAACTTAGGAAAATGTGATGATTCAATGATTATTTTTTGGTAAGTTTAAACTTCACTATTTTCAGTTCTCCCCCCCAAATTCCTCATCTCTGCAAACTCTGACATTTAGCAATTTCAAAGATAAACAGAATTATAGGGGGAAAAAAAAGGTGGTTTAAAACCTTGGTGTTTACATCCTGGACTTTGACCATTTCACAGAACTATAGAGAAGGACAGTCATGTCACAGGTTAGAAAAAATTACTACTGCAGGATAGCTCAAATGGCTTAAACAGGGTTAAACTGGAAGAGAATCTCAGGCTAAAAACATATCAGTCTCCAGGTCATCAAGTTTTTCTCTTTTTGTTGGTATCTACACATCTGGATGACTGCTGTAAGACCATGTTTTCGAAGTCAGTTGTGCATTTCACTCAATAGTCCAAGGATATCTAGATACATTAAAAAAAAATCCCTTTCAAGTCGAGAAACAAGAATTGCAAAGCAACACAAGAGAGGTAAAACTTCAAGGGAAGGAAATAATTACTCAGCTGAACAATTCAATGGCTGTCATGTCTGAAAAATGTCTGCAAAGAGTATGGAGGGAATAAAAGAGATGTGTTGAAGATACTGGTATTGTTAAGCTAAGCATACCTAAAACACGTCCATCCAATAACAGGATATAATCCTTCCCATTCAGTTGCTTTTCTTAAACCATTCCACAGCATTATCTGCAGAACATAAGAATGACTATTCACAATGTGTGAAGTAATTATTTCAATTTATTTTTGACTTGACTCCTTCTCCTTCTAGTACTATACATATTTAAATAAATATTCAAAACAAAAGTTTCGAAAGTACTGGAAGGCACTATAGATGCAATTTGCTGTCTAACAAGACAGATTTTGATTTCAAACTTTTTCCTGATCTGAAAGAAAACTCCATAAAAAATCTCCACAAAAATCGAACAGCCTAAGTTAATTGCTCTGAGAATCAAAAACTAAATTTTCCTTTCAGTCTTTTAAAACATCTCTATTTCATGTATTTTTTCATTCTATTCATATAAATTTGTTGACTCGCTTGCCTGTTTGCCCCCAAAGCTCATTGATGAATTTCAAATTACTTTGTTAGATGGAAAGAAGTCAGAGGTAATGAAGCTTCTACAGTTGCAAAGAACACAGAGAGAAATATATGCCAAACATTCTACCATTGAGAAATAACTGCAGCATGAGCTCAAGATTTGTTTAGATACCAGGAGATCCATATTGGAGCTAGATTTTATAAATGCCCTGATTGTAAGAAAAGCAACTTTAACATCAATCAGCTGCATGACATCAATCACAGCAAGTCAGGCTACATTAGTTCCAGCACTCAAAGGAGTTCCGGTGCACTTATAACTCAACATTTTGTTTCAAAAAGACAAGCACTACTTCTTGGGGTTTGTGGTTTTGGTATTTTTTAGCAAGACATGTAAGCTGTTTTTCTCTACAGAAAAACATGTTTTGACTAGGAAGTCAGTAAGTACCTATCTTTGAAACAGAGAAGGAGGAATAATCAGGAAATAGCTCTCCTACTGCTAGTCCTCTGTGCAGCCCCAACAGAATTTGAATATCCAGATGTCCTTTCTTCTTGGGAGAAACTTGCTCACCTTTGTGTAATGCAACTTTTATAGAAGGCATTTTTCCCAAAAGTTTGTTAAAGAATGAGGAAAAGAAAGATGAAACAAAAACCTTGACAAATCCCTCAGAGTTAGGTGCTGTTCCAAAGAAGCTGGTCCCTTAAAGAAGCTGGTTCCTGTCAAAGAATTCCTTTTCATTCTGACCTTTATGTTTCTGCCAGAAATGACGAATTAAGAGCTCACTAGAAAAAGAAAGAGAAAATTGGTGTTCAGAAACAAAAACATTCCATCCAATCAAGAGATTGTACAGAGAAGAAAGAAGCTTACTTTACTTTTCTGAAAGAACAAGCGTGTACTTAAAAACATGAGTGTCAAAAGAGAACATGTGTGCCCTGTACTGGCATTCCAAAAGCAATGAGGACTTGCTTTCATTTGGCACAGCACACTGACAAAAGCAGTACCATTGCAAAATTCATGGCTTTTCCTGAGACAGTAGGGTATTGGTTTAAGGATGTGAACTCCTGGCAAGCTAAGGAAGAGACAGCACTGACTTCAGCATTTAGGGGCTGAGCTGCAGTGGACCTTATTAGTTAAGGACAAAATTGTACTGCAGGATTCTAAGTTTAATTGAAAAAGTGGTTGAGAAGAAAAAAACCTCATGCTCCTCACTAACTCAACAATTTGACCTCCAAAAGCTTCTCATGACCATGGTGTATTTTGGCTGATACTCTTGGCATAAGGCCAGTCTTGTTTTGGTAGAGAAACTACTTTAAATTTCCTGTCACAGTGCACAAGCAGACTGTTTATTTATATAATGGGGAGTAAAACGCTTTTTCATATTCACTTATTAATTTTATTTTCTTAGATGATGGACGGATAAGGTGTCTCAAGTCTGTAAAACAAAATAAACGTGGGATCACTGACTTCTAAGTTAAAGATGATGAGCAGGGAACGAGACTCAGCTTTCATAGCATGGGCCTTCTGGTCCTTCATGAGCATTGAGCATAACCAAATCACAAGGGTTTCAGAGGACAAGTTTTCCAGGATAATGCAACAAAACTTCACATAAGCTGGAGTCTTTACTATCATGATTTGTGTTACTCTTGCAGGATCCCCAAACATATTTAAGAAGGTATAGTGATCGCAGTAGAGATAGAGGTGCTCAAGTGACAATCCTCTATTGCCTGAAATAAATGTAACAAGAGAGGAGTAAACCACCATCATTTACTCCAGAATGCAAATGAAGGGGGTGCTTTTTAACTAAAGATAGCCAATCTTAACTAAAACACACCTCCTGTAAACCTGTTCTGGCACTAATCACAGTAACACCCCCTTACTATATGCAGAGGCACCCTTTCAGGACTTCTTTCCTCAGAACTTTATTAAAAAGACAGGATCAATACAAAGGTTGAAGCTTCTATTTTAAATGGACACTGGATTAAGTTTTCTTGTTTAATCCTGTTGAGACACATACCAGATAAAGTTCAGGCCAACTCAAGGCAACATAATAAAAAAGCCATTCTAGTTTTTGCTCCTTTTTCATTTTATTGTCTGTGAAGGAATTATTTTCTGATGTTTGTTCATCAGTTACAAGTGTCTGATAGACATTTTAGTAATTATTATTTGTTTGCCTCTTCCTATGAGCAACTTACTGCAAGCATTAAAAATTCAGGCAGTTTTCATCATGCACATAGATCATGTGATAAACTTTTGGCACCCTAACTGGATAAAGCTGAACTCCCAGAATCAGTTTTTTGATTCAAGTATTCACAAATATGATTTCAAAATCTACTTCCCATGAATATTAAAACTGGATATTCATTGTTTCCGTAGACAGTCTTCCCAATTAACATATTCACTCGAATATTTATGGAAACATACACAAAAAGAGTGTGAACAGCATCAAAGTGAATCCATTTAAATACTAAGATGAATATTTGCAGCCTTCCTTCAATTCATTTTTTTGTATTTTATGAGGTGTTTGCCCAACTCTGGCTTCAATCATGTCTCTACAGATGACTTTGATTAAAATGAATTGTCAGGGAATGATAGGTTCCCAACACTGGATTGGAAAGAGGACAATCAAGGAAACCAAGTCCCAGGAAAGAAGGCAGGCTCTGTTTTTCAAAATATTACCCAAGCAGTTAAAAGAAACCAGAGTCAACTGCTCTCTCAGACTCCCTACAGGATCTCACACAGCTTTTCAATTTTTCATCTTAAGGTTACATTACTGGCTCTTTCTTTCCTGAGAAATATGTTCTACACGGGAGCCCTACACACATACTTTAGGGCTTTCAACTCAAGTGGATCTACCACACAGGGACTGGTAACTCAAGTGTATGTTCATCCTGTCAAAACGGAGGTGACTGTAAATCTGCTGAGGCCACAGAGGCACAATGGATATTTTTAGGGGCTTTTTTTTGAGAATCAGTAATCTAGAAAGCATGGTCAAATTACAGTTCCAAATCTCCATTTTACATGACCTTCATGGTAAAGGGGATAGAAAACTGCTGCTATTTAAACAGCAGTTAAGCTATTCATGGGGCTACTGCTAGTTAGTGAAATTGCTATTTTCTTTTTAATGAAAATTCATCATGTATTATTTGATTATTTCCCCTTCCCTGTTTTAAATGCCCTCCACCCTTCCTACTGTATTACTTTGTCTTTTGAACATAATCTAAGAATGTTGGAACAATTAACTTTTTCATTCAATGTAACTGATAACTGAAATTATGCTGTCCTTGTGCATTATTAAAAACAACAGTAACCAGGTACGTTCAAAGGCTATACAATATCCAATATCATATTTAATATTCTACTTCATAACATTAATAGACATTTATACATGATTAATGAGGCTTTTAGTAGCTATTGCTGCCACAGCTTCGGTAACACCACCTCCAATGAATATTCTAAGGGAAGGGTCTTACTGAAAGTGTCTGAGCGACAACCGTGAAATAGCAGGCTGCGGTGTACTCTCCAACAAGAGAACAAACCCCAAAATAAAACAAAATTCTGTCTTAAGGAACTGCAAACTATTTAAAAAGCAGAACATGGGAACTGACTGTACTAAGGCATATTTTATGTTACAAATTCACTAACAAAGCTTTTAACGGTTTTCTAAATGTGATCCCACTCCCTTGCTATGGCAAATGAGTAACTTAAGTTCTTAGACATAAATACATGGAAGAGTAATGTAACTCCTAATTACATCAAGAACATATAAGGCAGACACAGCACTGCAGATATCATACCAAACAGAGATATTTGAGTCTAGAGTCCTGAAACATGCAAACAAAGAAAAAAACCCACAAAATAACAACAACAACAACAAAAACCCCACAAAACTTTTTGCTATGACAACTCAGCTGGGTCGACCTTCTTACCTAGTGAATAAAAGACCAAGGTGATTTTACTACTATATGTAAGTATCTTCAAACAGAAACATACCCAGGCCTGGCCTGGCAGGGCAATAATTAACATGGTTTCACCAAAGGTAAATCATGCTTGACCAACCCAACTGCCTTCTGTGATGAGATGACTACGAATAGATGACCAGTTGATGTGATCCCTCTTGAATTTAAGCACAGCACCCCTGTTTCCAAGCTCAGATTCTACAGTCTATATGGGTGAACACTAGAGGGGTGAAAAACTATCTGGAATGTTGTGCTCAGAGGGTGATGGTTACTCACTCATGCTCTGTCTGCAAGACAGTTACATGTGTAGGTACTAGGGGGCTGCCGTTAAGTCCCACAGCACCTTCTCTTTTTCAAGATGAACAAGCCTAGGGCAAGCACCAGCGCTGTGATTAACCAAAGAAACTAGTGCCAGAAGACAGAGAGGACTTTCCACACCTGTTGGTTTCAAATCAAGGCATAACGCTGTTGTGAGGCAATTTTTACTCAACTATAGAATCATAGAATGAAACGTTTATGTTGGAAAAGGCCTTTAAGATCATTGAGTCCAACCATTAACCCAACACTGCCACGTCCACCACTAAATCATGTCCCTCAGAGTCATATCTACATGTCCTTAAAATAGCTCCGGGGATGGTGACACTTCCCTGGGCAGCCTGTTCCAATGCTTTTCAACCCTTTCCACAAAGAAATTTTTAATATCCAACCTAAACCTCCTGTGGTAAGACTTCAGGCCATTTCCTCTTTTCTATTGCTTGTTACCTGGGAAAAGCAAGTCACCCCCACCTCACTACAACCTCCACAGAGAGGTTAAAATAAAGCAAATTGTGTGAACCATTGTGGAGAAAAAAACCACAAAGTCATATAAAATAAGAAAATGGCTTCAACTCTTTGCCCAGAATACCTACAAGTTAAGGAAAATGCTAGCTATAAATCGCTTAAATAAATATCTAACTGACCTTAATTTTTAACCAACAAAGCTTAAAAAATGCCCCATCCAAAATTAAGAAAAAAAGAAAACAGATACAGAAAAATAATTGAAAGAGTCACTAACTTTATATAATTTCCAGTCCTTTTCCAGTGCAAGGCTTTGTAATAGGTAATGGGCTTTGCTCCCTGGTTTGCATTTAAGATTAATTCACACTGAGAGCTTTAAGTCACCTCAAATACCATGTAACAGCAAATTTCAAGATTTATATTGAGTGCTCTGTAAAAACAAAGGATTTTACACACAGAGGAATTTAAAACACCATGACATTATCAACTGTGGACACAATTAAAATAGTCATTACGACAAAGCAGCACAATATTCTTCTAAAAGGAAAAAGGTGAGGCCTGCATTTGTTCAGCTTTTAAAAATCAAACAAAATCAGTACTGTTCTGCCTCCCAGAACATTTTTTTTAAGTGTGCAGCCAGCACCCCTTATATTTCCAATTTAACATGAATCCTGTAAGTGTTTCATTCTAGAATGAACTCATAGAATTACTGCACATTAAGGCAGAATTTTAAGTACTCCAATAAATTTGCATAAACAAATATTTGTACCTGACATATAACTAATTCAGAACCCTATGTAATACCCACTGAAAGTCTTTACATGTTCTTATTTGTAATTTAACTTGGAAACCCATTTTGTTTTAAAACAAAGCACAAATTCATCAGCCAAGGTTACATGAAAGAAGCTTGACATTTTAAACACTGCCTTTTTAAAATCATCAGACTGTAAACGAGTGTCTGAACAGTTTTTACAAGGTTGAAACACCTTTCCTTGTGCTAAGATAACTACAAAGGCTGACCAGCTTTTTTTTACAGTTGCCAAAATAACGTACCTACTGCTCAAAATAAAATGCTCCTTCTCCACAATACACCAACCAACCAACCAACCAACCAAAGCTACAAAGTAACAAAAACCAGGAGAGCCAGAATCTTCGAACCTCACCTAACTGAAGTATTACTGCTGAACGTCTCTAAGACCAGAAAAAAAAATTCATCAGACAGGCAATTTAAAAGACAAAGTAGTGATTATTCCAAGTCTTGTGCTCATTATATAGCTGCAAGTCAATGTACCTATGAACTGGAGCAGATTCACCTAAGAAAAGAAGGGGCAGAAAGATATTCCAGCTATAACAACGCACTGCCACTCAGATGGATGTGGATTGAAACTAATTTTATGTAAAGAAACATTATAGAGATATTCATTGATTTTCCGTGTTCAGCACATCTGAAATGAGAAGTTAAAAATCTTACAGGGCATAGGATAGATCAACTTTTAAAAATTAGAAAATAACGGGAAGAAATTAGTAAACTGCAGGTTTTTTTGTTGCACTTTTTCAAAGTTCAAAGATGAGTGGCAAACCAAATAACTGTGGCCAGTACTTAACTCAGCATCCTCAGCAGTGAGAACATGGAAAAGGCCCTTTGTTGAAATCTGCACCTTGGGAACTATTTTGTATGCTAGCCAAACGAGATTTATTCAAATAAAATCGATGATGACTGATCTGCATTTGTCTGCCCAGATACAAATCATTCAATATCCACCACCCCTCCCTGGCCATTATTCCTCTCCTACCTTCAAAACTCCCAGCAAACAGATAAATCCACGTAATGGCTGGGACAAAAAGGACAGTCAGAGAGGCAGCCAGGAATTTCCGTCGCCCTCTGCAGATTCCCAGCATTCTCTCAGGAGAATGTGGATCTCAGGAGTGCAGATTCCCAATGCGATGTTGTTCCTATGTCGGAAGCAAATAGTCCACAGCCTCCCACATATTACTCCCTGAAAAGGAAAGGAAAAAAATATTTCAACAGCTTATCCCTTTACAGAAAGTTATAGAAAATTGTAGAGTTAAAAGAACAAAGTCTACTCCAATTGCAAGGCAGCACCCATTGCAAAATTATCCACAACTACTTTATAATAAAACAAGTTTCAGAAGTCAGATTAAGACAGTAATTCAATAAAACACATCATATCCCCTAACTACACACACTAAGCTCCATCTTACCAAGAGTTATCTTTATTTGTGGTTTTGCCCTTGTTTTACTCTACAGGAACTCTGAGTTCTTTGATGTCCATGTGTGCTGGGGTCCCATGGCAGATAAGAGAAAACCACCCACATTCCTGGGCCTGCTCCCAAAGAGCAAAAGTCACACCACTGAATCAGTGATCTGTCTGCAGTTGATCATGAACTCAAGAGCGTGAACCAAAAAAGGAAAGGTAAAGTTTGGGGGTAGAGGGATTTTATTAAAATGACCCAGTCAGCAAATCAAAAAGCAATGCTGATGTACTATGATATCAAAGGGAAGAAGAGAAAATGTAAAATGGGCAAGGAAACATCCTTATTCACAAAGGGGATATCAGGAGCTTTAGACTGTACGCCATGAGAGAAGAAGCGGATTCTGCTGAATTATACAGGTTTTTATTAGGAAAAAAGTAATTCTGATCTTAATTTGAAATAATTGTTCTGCATTTCAGAGGGGCCAAGAAGAAAAATTATATGAAGATTTTTATTCCCACACCAGTGCAGGCATGCAAGGCATAAAAATAACGTTTCATATTGATTGCAGGGTTTTCTGAAAGGGAAGGAAAGACTAGTAGTACAAAAATTAGAAAAGGGAAGAGAGATATTAAGTCCACGCAAATTTAGTTCAGGTTTTGTGTGAAAGGGCTTAAGTTTTTTAATTCTAAAAATAGAACTGGTCTAAAAGAATGACAGGGAAAGAAATAGATTCTGGCAGTACAAGGTGTTTAATAACAGTGCCCTTTGACTTATGCGTAAACCACCACTGGAGCTGAGATAAGCAATGAAAGCATTTCCAGAGTGACATGTTAACAATGGCTGCTGTGTGTCTTGAAAGTGTGTCTTAGCTCTACAACTCTATATACATTGCAGTAAAAATCAATTCTGAAATTAAATTACAGGAAAAATGAGAATGTAGACAAGAGAAATAGGTGCAGACACTCTGGTACTGGAGATACCTGGCTGCAGTAATCAGGCAAACTTACAGCTGTTCCTCGAGCATTCAATAGAGCCCACTTTACCACACTGCAGTGTAAGAGCCATGATAGTACTCTGACCCTGGAACTAATAAAATGGACTATAATTTGTCCAGAGCCAGCACAAAAAGCATTCCATTGTGTCAGCTTTTCAAGGCAATGAATGTCTCACCACAGAGATTTTGCACAAAATTTGTGGGCAGACTTAATATTAACAAGTGTGGTATTAGAGTCACTCTGTGTTAGACAGAGACACACATTTGGTAGATAAATTGTGGAGAACTCTTATCTTTATTCACTGTATTTGGATAATGATTACATTTCATTTCTGTTCTTTATATCACACAGCTTGTACAACTACTCTGAAGAGAGTCCTTTACATGCCTACTTGAAAAACATTGATAATTTCCCTGCCTTCTGTGTTTATAAGCATGTGTATTAAAAAGTGCACAGAATCACTTATTTTAAGCAGGAATTCTTTTTTTTTCTTTTTTCCTTGAAAGTACTGGCATGCACCACTGACATCAGCCTGCACATGGAAAAATAAACCTTTGAAAATATAAACTCCCAAGCACAGTCACTGGCAAATAGCCACATCTTGCCCTGCAATATGCACTGGCTGGATACTGCTCCTATCAATGATACCTATAAAACCTACAGGTAACAAAGTAAGAGTCAACACCACATGTTTCTGAAATCATGCTGTTACAAGCATACTGATTTAAGTTTTCAGTGCAGTGACACCCAGACTCTGAAGCCTGGAGTTACAGTGCTGGAAATGGATCAATTCAT
>VZRJ01007544.1:3552-16262 GCA_013397565.1 Ptilonorhynchus violaceus | reverse complement strand
GGTATCAAATAACATTAGGGTCTTTGCCACAACCCCTCCCACTGACCTGGGCCGAAACCAGGACAGTCGGTTATGCTAACCCAAAGTTGTTTTCAGATTACATTTTTCTTAACCCTATTATTATTCATGATCCTCCATTAGCCAAAAGACTACTGCCAATATCAAATCCAATACTTCACTTTATGCACAGGTATTCTACTGTATGCAAGAAACAGTAATTTCCTTCATTTTATAAAGCCTAGAAATTATAGAACTTTATTCAAGTCAGAAATGTGTATTCTCTATAGGAATACATTTGTCAGCAAAGCACGATACATTTTTTTTTAATATATCTTAAAATGATGCAACATAAGATTGCATCTAGAAATCTCTAGGAAATATTTGACATGCTTCTTCACATAGGACTGTGAAATATTTGACATTGCAACACAGACTATAGATACATTAAAGTAAATCTGAATAGGATTGTTTAAAAATAAAACAAAGGAATGAATACTTTATTAGATCTGGATAACACAGCTTGTACAGATGTCTTCTTATATATCATCTTCTAAACTGTATTCCCATTCTTTTCACCTTCTGTACCAGTTCTATTCTATCTGTCAACTTATTGCACTGTCCTGCTTCTAGGTCTTCCCCACAACTTGTTTTGAAAGAATATATCATAGCATGCATAAAGACATAATTTCATGCTAAGTCCTTTTTTTTTTCCAAATCTCTCTCAGTCATGTCTTAAAACTTATAAAGATAGCTAAGTTTTTATTTGCCCCAAGAATTCAAATTCATAATGATAGGAGGGTTCTTATAGGAGCACTTTCTACCAGTGAAGATTATTCTCCTCATATTCCTTTTAAAATTACCCTATTCCAATTATTATTATAAATAAATATCTTTTGTTAATCACTAAAATTAATATCTATAGTGTAAGGAGACAACAAAACAGTGCACAAGCTGAATTTATCTTCTTTTTGCTATTTCAGAGACTAAATATTAAAAATGGGAAATGAGATGAAATGCAGTAGAAAACTAGAGAAAAAAATGAAACTACAAACTAGGACATTATAAATTGCATCCAACACAGATTTTATTTACCTTAAGCCATTTATCAACACACTTGGCATGAAACTCGTGGTTACAGGGTAAGACTCTAAGTAGCTGCCTTGCCTCAAAGTCACACATACACACTACACACCTAAAAAAAAGCAAATATCTATAAACTTTCCCATTTAATAACAACAGGCAATTTATAAGGTGTGTCTGCAAAAGTGTTTTTTAAAACCACTGGAGTATCTACAGTGATCAAACTTTTGTGGGTATAGATCTCTAGTGGACCAGTGTAAAATGAGAATTTCTTTTCTTTTGTTCACCATGGTTTCAAATCCCAAAGCAGACAAGGGAGCTCACTGGCCCAAGTAGTAAATAGATTGTATTACCATAATTCAAAATACTTGAGTTCATGCCTGCTGATAGAAACAGGCAGTGCAAACCCTATAGCATATTTCTTTCCACTTTAATTTTAGCTACATTAAAATAAAAAAAAAAAATCCCAGAAAACCTGCTTTGAGTATTTCTCAAAGCCATAGTTGATTAAAGATCACACACTCTTACTATGAAAAATTTCTCCTTAAATTACATCTATATTCTGTTGTACATATTTTATAAACACATTTCTTCCCCAGGGATATCATCAACTTAAGTTCTCTGGTATTTTTATTTTTCTTATTCCCTACTATGTTAAAAACAACATTGAAGATTGCTCTAAATGGAACATCAGAGAAAAAAACCTCTTCAATTTTAAACATTTGACAGCACTGTATATAACTTTTACTGCCTCCCACCTGTATCTCATTTCTCTGTTGTGTAGATTTTTCAAACAGTTTGTCTTAAAAATAAGAAAATATAACTGTAAACCTCAAAGACTGTCAAAAGCTCTTTCAGGAGCACTTTAAACTTTAGTAATTGGAAAATATTTCAATATAGGCTGAATTCCAAGTTATCTAGTATGCTAAACAAAAATTTTGAAAACTTTTTAAAAATACTGAATAACTAAATTTGGACACATAACTGAAGTGAGATTAGGCAGAATTTTGAAGTCAAGAAAAATTATATCTGATTTGAAAAATGGTTTAATAAAATTTATCTTTTTCATTTGAGTGCTTTTAGAACACTTGTATTACCGTATTTGCCTAGTTTAGGCTGCAGTCTGAAGGAATGGAAAGTCATGTAAAGTATGTAATTTTGAGATAGATGTACTTACAATGTCTGCTCTGATTGATGATTGCTTGGATTGAACCTGTAAGATGGAAGCTGTTCAATGTCTGTCTTTGTCAGTCCTCGAGGTTTGGCTTCTCCTAGACGTTCTGCCAAATTCAACAGTGCCTACGAAACAAGGAATTTGGACTTTTTAACATTCATTGCCCCAACAAGCTCCAGCTCTACCAGAAGTGATTTCTTCTGCCATGTCACAGGTGGCAAAACCCACCTCATCACAGAATCTCCTGAGTCAGAAGGGACCCACAAGAATCATCAAGTCCAACTTAAGTGAATGGCCCATATGGGGATTGAACACGCGATCTTGGCATTATTAGCACCATGCTCGAACCAACTGAGCTAATCAAGGCATGTTTAGTCTTGCTTCTCTCTCTACAACTGCAAGCACTCTGGAAAGATGTCTTTCAAAGTTTGATCATTGATGAATCGTTCTGAACTGCATAAGATAGTATCTTCAGGGTTTCCAAATATCCATGACCTAACTTAATCACTCCTGCAACTGTATTCACAGCTTGATACATGTTTTACTTTGGAAATTAATTCCCTTGCCCTATCCCCCACACAGTTGTGTGAGTAACCAGAAGAAAATGTTGACAAACTTGCTTTCTAGGAATATGCAATGAGCCTAGCTCTATGTGCCCAAGAGTTTAAAGGGACAACTTTTTACTCCCATTCCACTTCTTGGGCTGAATTGAGACATGGAGATTTTATGCTGAACCTTTGGAAGCAAAGGCATGACATCAAACTGACTAGAGACACTTTCTGATTAAATTTTGTACTCATACAGGTAGAACACTGTACCTAAGTGATCCTCATGTAAATAATTTCCACTCCCACGAGGGGCTCCAGAAAAGCATCAGTATAAACTTGATAGAGAACTGAAGCACAGAAGTTGAGAGATTTGATGAAAGATGCAAAGAGTACAGATTCTCAAATAGCCCAAAACCTGAAGCCCAAAATGCCAGCTACAATATGATGCGTCTTTTAACTAGCACAATAAGCATTATAGGAGAGTCTCTCATTACACTGCAAATGCTATGCAACAGCATAAATATATATGTCTGAGCAGAATCAAGGCGAAATAGATACATGAGAAGGGGTAGGCAGCAGCTGAGGGTTGCTCAACAGAATCTGATGGGAATCCAACAGCCTGAGAAGCAGCAAGGACAAGAGCTGGGATCAGCTCTCAATTATCTAAGACACTGACATTTTATTTCAAAATATGTGACTTGCTGTACTCTCCTTATTGTCAAGAGAAAATATATATTGAGATTCCTGTCAACAGCATGTTTACCTGAATTCATCCTATAATGCTAACACTAATCTGTAAAGACAGCAAGGCACATAAAAAGCACTAAGTTATACCATATTCAAGAGATTAGGATATTTATGCTCAATATTTAAAAACCAAGAAAAATTTAAAAAGAAGAGTCACATCTAGAATGGAAAGTTGAAGAATTTAACCATCACTAATCTGAAAGGATAGATTTGAGGAAAGGCAATAGATACAAAGTAAGGGTGTTTTTAACATCCAGTGCTAGAAACTAGTATGGAAAAATAATGTTTCTACATTCTGTCTTCATAAACATTACATTTATTTAATCCGAGTTTTGTCTTTTAAAAGCAAAAAACCATTTAATTTCATGTATTAATGTCTGCTCCTCATGAATTTGTACTTCACACACCAACCTCGTAGTTTTCTACCTCTCCATCTTCCACATCCAACTCAAAGCTGAAAGCTGGTCCAACTGCAGGTGGCACTGGAAGCAATGATCTGCCAGAAGAACAAACAACAGTAAAACTCAACATCTTCCTGAAGGAAAGCATGCAAACATATGTCAGAGGTAGTTATGTTATTGATCCTTCTTAAATCAACAAATTCTAAGAATCAATAAAAGGCTAAATTTGAAATTAAGAATTAAATAATTAAGAATTAAATTGCATCACTTTTTGGTACTCACTGTATTGCATTTTTAAATTGCATGTATATTATTATGAAAACTCATACTTACAGTAAGGTTCAGTGTTATTACAGAAATTAATCTCTTGATAGCCTGTATCACAGAGTTAATATTGAACAGAGTTTCTGGATTTAAATTTGACTAATTTAAATAGTTAGACTATCCACGAAGATTAATAACCCAAGTTCACTTAGTTCCCCAATACAAAAGCATTCAAGCACAGAGGAGAGGAGAGGAGAGGAGAGGAGAGGAGTATTTCAGTTGGAAGTGACCCACAGAGATCATCTAGTCCAACTGCCTGACCACTTCAGGGCTGACCAAAAGTTAAAGCATATTATTAAGGGCATTGTCCAAATGTCATGTCCAAAACACTGACAAGCTTGGGGCATCACCCACCTCTCTGGGAAGCCTGTTCCAGTGTTTGAACACCTTATCAGTAAAGAAATGCTTCCTAATGCCAAGTCTGAATCTCCCCTGACACAGCTTTGAACCATTCCCACACATCCTGTCACTGGATATCAGGGAGAAGTGATCAACACCTCCCTCCCCACTTCCCCTCCTCAGAAAGCTGAGGAGGTTGCCTCTCAGTCTCCTTTTCAATAATGCACATAACAAAGATAATTAGAACATAGTACTGGGCCAACTTCCACACTGACAGCAGACCAAACTATGCATTCCCATATAACATTGATTTGGCCAGAGAAGAACGTCTGCAGATACAAAGGGAAGAGCATGTGATTTTTCTGTTTTTTCTTTAGTTAAAAAAGCATTTGCATCCAAAAATAATAATATGGGTCACAGTTTAATGCACAACCATAGAAATAAAAAATCCACAGCACTATAAATTAATCAGGAATGATTGTGACACACAAGCAATCTTGCCTGAGTAAACAGGCAAGCAACTATAATATCAGAACAGACTTTGTCAGAATGCACAATGCAAAGTTCAAAAACTTCACTGAGTCATATATCCTGGTGCTATTTTGATGCAAGTCAAACCGCCGAGTCAGAAACTACAGATGCTGCAGCAAAACAACAAATGACAAACTTGGATTATCTCCATCAATGACACCTTTAAAAAAAAATCTTCATTTTCCAATCATTTTGTACCAATTTCCAAAACAGAACATAGAACAATAAATTCCATGTCACATCTAATCTACAGCAGATGGGATCTATTTTAAAATGTTACTGATAATCCCTAATTCTACTTCCACTATCCCTTTTCCAGAAATGGTTAATCAGGTGCAGAAGTTCAAATCTGTAACAGATTATCAGTTCAGAAGAAAGAAACCCCCTCAAACAAAAAAACCCAAAACACACCCACACCCAGGAAGGCTTCCCTCTTTATGTTTCAGTAATTAAGAGTAAATTGATTTGCCTGGGGTTTTTTCCAGTTGTTTTTTTTTTTTTTTTTAAGGAATGTTAGACCTTTATCCTACATTAGTAGACTTTAGGATGTAACCATGGATATAACTCAACTGTTATCCAAGAACCAAGTGTAATCATTCTACATTGAATATCTTTAAGGAGATTTCAACAGAAAAAAGAGGCATAGCAGATCCCAAAACTACATTATCATCAAACTGTTCACTTGTACTTGTTTAAATAGACTGGAAACTTTAAATATAGCTACAAGCTTTCTTATTCCTTGGGATTGTTTGAACTGTCTATAACCTGTGGTAGATCCCAAACATAAAAAAAATATTGAGGGGATCAACTAGCTTGCAGAGTTATTTAATAGTCTATGAGTACAATCTGCTTTGGACTTACAACACATATGGTAATAGGCTGGGATGGTACGAGTGTGGTGGTATTGATTGCTGTGATAGGTATCTACTGTGCCCTGTGAGTCTTCGAGGCATAAAAGGTGGGTAAGGCTGTAAAAAGGAAGAAAAAATTCTTGTCTTATTTAATGATGAAATTAAATGAAAAGTGAGTGTTGAAATACATTTTAAATAAGGCATTATACAAAAAAAGCCAGCCCTGTCCAAGCCAAAAAGTACCAGCCTTTTCAAAAAGAATTTTTTTGACCAACAAATCTCATCAGTAATATACAATTATACTATCCTGCAGGTAAAAAAGGAAAAATGCTAACCAGAAACCCTTGTAAGCTAGTGTTGAGGTTTAGGAATGGTATTCCCCAATTTAGTACTCCCACTAAAGAGACCGTGAACCGCTCCCCTCCCCCCCGAATGGGAGGCACAAAAAGCAGAGATCCCAGATTGAGATAAGAGTAATTTACTGGAAACAGCAATGAGATAAGAGAACAAACAGTAACAGCAACATTAGTAACAAAATTATACAAAAAAGAGGGTCATTCACATGCAAAAATGCTCACTGCAGACCCTGGGTGACAACGAACAATGGCAGATGGGTTCCCTACTCCGCCATGCTTTGTTCCACTGGAAAGCCACACCCTTCTTCTCAGAAGCCAGAGAGTCCCTTAGCCCTGCCCCCAGCAATTGATGTGAGGTGGTATAGAATAACTTCCTAGCCATGCTCACATGGCTCCAGGCTCTGCCTCCTCACAGCTACTGCAAAAATTAACTCTGTCCTGGATGGAACCAGGACAGCTAGCTAATAAGGATTTTGTAAAGCTTTGTATACAAGCTGGTTTGGACAGGCAGGGCTTGAATTGGTGAACATGCTGTAAACCAAAAGCCAAGGGCTTTCAACCTGGTGCAATGAGACAGCTTGTGAAGTTGGTTGGGTAGGAATGAGAGTTTTAAACAACGTATATACAGGAGTTCTTTCACTGGTATAAGCCATGTTTTCATTCTTCCAAGTTTGAGCCCTCAGACTCTGAAGTGTCTAACCCTAAAAACCAACCACCCTGGCTTTCCACAGCTGCAACCACTAATGAAATTCAATTGCAAAAATGCCATTTTCAATAAAATGGTTATAACTTAGAGCAAAGATCAAGACCTTGAACTGAACATGCATGAGGATGTAGTACAAAACCAATACTTACTACTCCAAATGAAACCTCTTGGTGTAAAGGATCGTGGGTTAAGAACTGGATAGAAGCTGAGGAAGTCAGTGTTGGTGGATGAGGTGATGGAGGGTAGGTAAAGCTTCCTATAGGAAGATGTTCTCCAAGCAGTTCTACTTCATTCTCTATCCTTTGAAGTGGCTAAAAGAAACACAGGGTTTGCTGTATTAATAGAAAACCAGTTTTAATATATTTTTTTTAATACGAAAAAACCACAACTTCAATTACATGTTCTGAGGAGTTGTGAAAATTTTATGGAGTTGTACTAGGTATATATGGCAAGGTTTTGGCAGCAGAGGCAGGGGGCTGCAGGAGTAGCCTCTGGGAAGGGGTAAGGGCTCTCTTGTGCCAGACATAACTGGTTCCAGTTGGCTCAGCAATGGACCAACCCACTGCAGGCCAAAGCTGAATCGATCAGCAATGCTGATAGTGCCTCTGTGAAAAACTATTTAAGAAAAAAAAAAAGCTGGATGGTTAGTAGGAGGGAAGAAAAAAAGTGTGAGAAACAGCAGAGGGAATACCAAGGTCAGAGAAGGAGAACGATGAGGTTCTCCATGGCACCAGAGCAGATATTTCCTGAAGTCCATGGAGGACCCACTCTGGAACGGATTGATATTTCCCAAAGGAACTGTGGCCCATTGCGAACTCATGCCAAAGCAGATTTTCTTGACAGGACTGCAGCCCATGAAAGAACCTACACTAGAGCAAATTTTTGTGACACATTGCAGCCCATGAAAAACCCATGCTGGAGCAGAGGAAAGGTGTGAAAAGAAAGGTGCAGCAGAGAATGACTGCTATACACTGATCATAACCCCCCACATCTCCTCCTTTTGCCACTAAGGCAGAGAATCTAGAAAAGAACCACTATCAGTGGATGAGGATTGAGTCAGAGATTTATTACTTGAGAGAACTTGATCCATACAAGTCCATGGGACCAAATGGACTACATCCAAGAGTGATGAGAGAACTGGCTGATGTCCTTGCAAGGTTGCTATAATCCTTAAAAGGTTATGGAGATAGGGGGAGATATGTGACAACTGGAGAAATGCAAAAATTGCATTCATCAACAAAATTGGAGAAAAGGACAATCTGGGAAACTACAGACCAGTCGACCTTACTTCAGTCTCTGGGAAAATCATGGAGTGAGTCCTCTTGGAACATATTTCTGGGTATATGGAAAAGGGAAATCAGCATGGCTATACCGAAGGAAAATCAACCAGATTGTCTAGTATGATAAGGTGATCGGATATGTAGATGAGGGGAGAGCAGTGGATGTCATTCACCTCAACTTTAGCAAGGCTTTTGACACTATGTCTCACAATATTCTTGTAACCAAGTTTGGCTGTTACAGTCTGGATGGGTGGACAACTAGATGGATAAAAAAATGTTTGGATGATCAGGCTTAGATCGTGGTGGTTATACCTCTACCAAGATGCTGGTAACAAGTGGTATACCACGGGGACCTATCCTCTTCAACAACATTATCAATCATCTGGAAGAGACAGAGTACTTGCTCTTGAAGTCTACAGCTGATATCAAATTGCAGGGAACAGTTCATACACTGGAAGGTAAAGCTGCCATACAGCAGGATATGAACAGACTGGCGAAATGGGCCAATAGGAACCTTATGATATTCAACAAGGACACGTGCCAAGTTCTGCACCTGAGAAAGAAGAACCCCTGGCAACAATCCAGGCTAGGTAATGGCTGGCTGTGAAGTAGCTCTGCTGAAAAGGCCCTGGGGCCCTTGGTAGACAGCAAGCTGAACGAGGCAAGTGTGCCCTGGCAGCATAAAAGGCTAGCAGTATCTTAGACTGTATTAACAAACAGTAGCACAGCTAGTAGATTGAGCAAAGTGATTTTCCACCTTCTACTCAACACTTGTTAGACCTCATGTAAAATACTACATCCTGTTTGGGCACTCAAATACAAAAAAAAAAAAAGACATTGTTAAAGTAGAACAAGCTCAAAGGAGGGCCACCAAGATGGTCAGGGGACTGGAGCACTTGTCTTATTAGAAGAGCTTGAGGGAACTGAGCTTTTTCTGCCAGGAGAAGGAAAGGCTTGGGGGAACAGGGAAGGAAATCTAACAGTGGCCTTCCAATACCTGCAGAGATTTGATCCATAAGATGGACCCAGGCTCTTTACAGTGGTGCACGATGGAAGGACAAGAGACAATGGGCAAAAGAGGTTCCAGCTAAATACAAATAGAAGCTTTTTCACCATGAGAACAGTCAAGCACTGGAACAGGAGACTAGATAATTTGTGCAGTCTCCATCTTTGGAGGTTTTCAAGACCCAACTGGAAAAAGCCCTGAGCACCCTCACCTGACCTCATTGCTGATCCTGTTTTAAACAGAAATTTGAACTAGAGACCTCCTGAGGTGTCTTCACATCTGAATTATCCTGTGATCCTATGATCCCTTTCATCAGATTGCATATATAAGGCAGCAACTGACTTCCTTAATAGAGACGTTCTCAAACTGAAGAAAATAGTTCTACTTCAACACCATAAAAAATTATTGAAGGCACACTGATATATGAAAAATTAAGAAGCTTCTTACAAAAAGAACTGTGAGGCAAAAATCTTCATTATAAACACCATGATTTATACCTATAAATAATCTATTGCCCTATTTAGGCTAGATACATTATCTTGAAGCTATACTTATGTTATTAGGAAAGATCAATTCAAATCTCAGCTCATTTTGGTCTCATTTTTCAGGAAAATCTTTATTATTTCACTAAATCACCCTTCTTTTCCCAGTACTGAATTCCATATTCCTCAAAACAATCAGATATGAACATCATCTTGTGGAAGCAAAGGAAAAGGAAAATTGTTTCCCCATTCTGCTGAATAAACTTTAAATAGTCAGCATATTTAAGGAAATAATTATTCTAGTAAGACTTGACAGCAAAAAAACAAGCTATTGAACAGAGCTAAAAGTTAACAAAGGAGCTTATTCCTGAAGCTAAATTAGCAATCTATGTTAAGAAAGAAGCTCTGACATTTTCTGAGGGAAAACATCCTTATTACCAGAGAAAACTATGTGGAACTGTTCCCCCATGACTAAAATGAAATTATTACAGTAGTGCTAACACCCAACATTTAACACAGCAGTATTTGTTACTGTTCAAAACAGTCTGAGCAGTATTTGTCAGTAATACTGAAATTACTTTGTATTTCTGTATTAATGAAATATTGGTAGAGTTCCAAAGAAACAAATGTGCCTGGAAGAAGATTAGTATATAGATACCACTAACCTCTGGCAGAAGATTAATAAGTAGAAACTGCAAAATCTAATTTTTTTTCCTTTGTGTTCAAAATAGCATCTTCTCTCATATTTGCATAAGCCCTATTATGAAGGCATTAACTTTTTACACAAGTTTAAGTGAAAAGAGTCAATAATTTCCATAAGCAGGGAGAAAAGAGACTCCAGTAGGCTGTAGTAGGTTTAAGAAATATTTTTCACACTAGTGTTTGGGGGGATACTCACTTTAAATAAAGTGTGAATTAATGTGGTAGAAGCATGCAATAGAAATAATGCTTTGTGCTTTCTGGTCTCTCTACAAAGTTTTTTCTCTGAAACCACTGCTGCACTACACTAATATCTATATTCCTTTTTACTTTCTGGAAGAACATCACCTGCAGAAGCAATACATGAAGCAAACTTCTCTCAGACTGACAGGAGTACAGGCCTCTAAGAAAAAAGAGTGGGCAAGAGCTGAGGAAATCTTAAAAGAAGCAAAAATTAATTTCAAAGCAATACATGTTTTTTCTTCAGACTATGTCTTGCTCAGGTAGCACTACTACAAAACCCTATTACTTACTCTAAATAAGATCCATTTATTCTCTCAACCAGAATGTTATTAGAAGGATGAGCATTATTTGCTGATCAACACCCAAATATTTTAGAAGAGGGGATAATAAGCATTACTTACTGAACGTGACTGCTGTGCTTGGAAAGGAACAAATTGCCCTGGAGGTGGCAAGTGAGACGGGTGATGTGGAGAAAGGTGAGGAGGATGCAAAAGGAATGGGTCATTATTAATCAGAGGTGGGAACGCTGCATATGGTACCGGTAGATGTTGGACTGAGCATGCCTGAAGCATCTGAAAGAAAATGAACAATTTTACATCTAGAGTGAAAGTAAATTATTAAAAGAAAGCAGTCCACTTGGCTTACAAACACAACCCACACAGTAATTCATTCAGAAACTCAATGAACAGTTATTATAGTACAGAACAGGGTCTAGAAGTATAATGCTACCAGCTACACTTGCAAGGTGCAAAGGGCCTTTTATTTCATATTAAGTCAATAGGAGTTGGGAGTGTTCATTCTGCATTATTAGGCACAGACTCCCAAGGGGGGAGCAGGTTTACTTACCATAATAGTTGCTATTCTTCACATACATTACATTTATAGGCATGTGCCAAGAAAACAATTGCTAGTTTAACTGAAGGACTTATAAATTTCAGATTGTGCTGTAAACAATTCTGTTGCCTGAAGCTGGGCCCCTTCTCTTCTTTCCCTTCTTGCTAGTACCTGCTGTCCCTTTCTGTTCTGTCCTGAGACTTTAAGGTGATCTGCTGAAAGAAAATGGTGTCCATCTGCTGCAACTGCAAGGCAGTAACCCAAACAGAAGCACTACAGACTATCTATGCTGACATCTCCACCCAAATTGAATTCCCAGAATTCTAAAGAATTGATATAGCTGTCCAGACCTCAGGCTGCGTGGAGCACCAGTATCGGGAAGTCCCTCTAGTCGCCCTAGCTGCTGAAGGCAGTGGTGGATGTCATAGCTACACAAGTGTGCCCAATTAGAAGAACTCTTCAGACAAGCAACTATGTAACTAGGAGCTCAACAGATAGGAATCTGGGAATGTGAGCAAGAGATTGATGTGTGGTATTGTGCACTGTCCCAGCCTTAAAGCTGTACAAGAGGAAGGTTACTTCTGCAAGGCCTTTGACAAGGTTCCCCAGAATATTCTTCTCTCTAAATTGAAGATAGATGGATTTGATGAATGGACTGTTCAGTCGATAAGGAATTGGTTGGATGGTCACATCCAGAGAGTAGTGGTAAACAGCTCAATGTCTGGATGGAGATCAGTGACAAGTGGTGCCCCTCAGGGGTCCATATACAAATTAGTACTGTTTAATATCTTCATCACTGACATAGACAGTGGGATCAAGCGCACCCTCAGCAAATTTGCAGATGACACCAAGCTGAGTGGTGTGGTTGACATGCCTGAGGGATGTGATGCCATTCAGGGACCTGGACAAGACTGAGAAGTGGGCCGATGTGAACCTTATGAGGTACAACAAGGCCAAGTGCAAGGTCCTGCTCCTGAGTTGGGGAAACGCTCAGTATCAGTACAGGCTGGGGGATGAAAGGATTGAGAGCAGCCCTGCAGAGAAAGACTTGGGGGTTGTGCTGGTTTGAACGTGAACCAGCAGGGGAAATTAACCCCACACAAATACCT
>VZRJ01007543.1:439-109738 GCA_013397565.1 Ptilonorhynchus violaceus | reverse complement strand
CCAGGTCGCCCGCCTTCGTAGCAAAAAGCAACAGTGTTGACAAGGCCTTTTGTCTTTTTATTTCCTTTTGTTTTTCAGATAGGCAGATAGTTATAAAAGTTTTGGGTTTTGTTTTCAATTATTTGCTTAATTCTTTCACAACCTGGTTGCCAGATACCCAATGTTCAAATTAAATATACTCTGTGAATAGCCTAATGTAGCCTGCTAACAAATCAAAGTTTAAACTCTTACAGAGTTTGCTGAGTCTTTATGTAGGAAGCATCCTCTGACAGATAAGAAGGAATTTAGGAGCTGAATTTATAGTAGTGAAATACAATTATTTGAGCAATATCATCTAAAGTGTCACTAGATAATATGCATCATCATAGTACTAAGCATTTTAGCATAATATTAAATAGCATTCAAAACTATTTGGCATATCATCTTTCTCAGAAATAACAATCTGGATTTTCTCAAATAATAGGGTTGATAATACCAGTTGATTCAATTTTGTATTGTTAAAAAGTTTTGTTTTATTTTATTTTATTTTATATTTTTATTTATTTTATTTTATTTTTTTATTTTATTTTATTATGTTAAGCTTCTTACTTTTGTTCAAGTAATGATGCAAAGTTGGTCAATAAGTACTTTTAGGCACTAACCATACTTTGAGGTTTTCCTTAAAGAGGAACTGCTGTGGACGACTTGAACCTTTCTAAATGATCCAGCTGGCACATGGCAATTTGTGTTGGGAAGTTAAAATCAGCAGATTATGGTGCAAGTCATCCTATTTCCCTGTATATTATAGGTTATGAGGAATTAGTATCGCTTAAACTCTCCGTGAGCCACTTACACAGCCTGTTGGACACAAGCACTCCGTCTGAAACTAGTTTTTCCTGCTGAAAAAATTAAATGCTTTTTAAATTGTACTATATTTATTTCATTAGATGATAAGAATTCCATTTTATATACTTGCACCTCTTGAAAGTATGATAATAAGGTATTTGTGTGTATTTGCTTTTCCCCATAACAAAAGCCAGATAAATGTAACAGTGAAGGAAGTAATAAATCTACCTGAGTTTATGGCTTGGCCCTGTTCAAGTAGCAAAGTTAATACAAAGGATTTTTTCAAGCATAAAAAAGGATAAAATGTGATAAAACTAAAATAGCTAAGTGAACCTAGAGGAAAAATGTATCATTGCCTGTTAATTTTAGACAACATATTTTCCCATAAAACACCCTCACTGGGGGTTAATACTTATTGTTTTCTTGAAAGCAGTTACTCTACTGTGCAGTACATTACACTGCAGAGTAAAAAACCACACCAATAAACAGAAATAATAACAATTCTTTAAAGCGTCCCCAGTGTGCTGTGATGTATCTATTGCTAACTCACATATTAAATCTAAACTCTTCAGCAAACACTATAGAATGTATCTGCAGGGCTTAATCCAGCTTTTCTCATTTAGCATTTTTAATAGTAAAAAATTGGCTGCAACAGCACAGTTTCAACAGCAACTCTTACATACTGTATTTAAATTTTCAGGAAACAATTTTAAAAACTAATCCCATGTTGAAAAATCAGATACGTGACTGAATAATAAAGCATCATAAAATAGAACGATTGGCCTTTTTCTTGCAAACTAGTTTGGATTGGTGCTACTGGGTCATCTGAACAAGGCAGTCTTCAGATTTCAGACCTTTCATTCTAGACCATGAAAAATATCACACTAATTAAATCTGTTATTAAAGTAAGTATTTTATCCTTAACAATCACCTACTTTAAAATAAACTTTCTGGAACTCTTTTGCCTCTTTGCCTATTATAAATTATTTTTTTCCCCTTCACTGTTAAGAGGAGAAATCTGTGTTTTCCACGACATCTGAAGAAGAGTGAGGACTGTTTTCTTTTTGATGATTTTGGATTTCTACGCAACTGTGGAAGCATTAACTCCATAGCGGATAGATTAAAAAAAAATCTCCACAAATTCTGATTCCTGTAATTATTTCAGTATAGTCAAAGCGCATATGAATTTTGCTTACTACATTGGATTAGTCTTGACAAACAGCCAATAACTGACCATCCTTTGCATGAAGAAATGTTTCCTAATATCCAATCTAAACCTTCCCCAGCACAACTTGAGGCAGTTTCCTCTTTCCTACCACTTGTTACTTGGGAGAAGAGACTGACCCTCACCTGGCTACAGCCTCCGTTCAGGTGGTTGTAGAGAGCATTAAGGTCTCTCTTCAGGCTGCTTTTCTCCAGGCTAAACATCCTCAGCTCCCTCAGTCTGTCCATATCCCTCTGTAGTATCTTCCTATCTTCCAGCAGATCAACACTTCCACCCAATTTAGTGTCATCTGTGAACTGACTGAGCGTGCATTCAACTCCTCATCCACATCACTGAAAGATATCAAAGAGAACAGACCCCAGTATGGAGCCCCAGGGAATAGGGTCTTCCTCTCACTGACCCCAGTACTCTCACCTACTCACCTCCTCCTGAGGTGGAGGAGTTCCTTCACATGTGTGCACTCCCACGCTGTACTCACTGTCAGGCACACCCTGCAGCAGGGCCAGTGGTGGGGGTTGCAGAGCTCAGAGGGCCATGGATTTCTGCCCGGTGGATACCATTGCTCACTGGTCGAGCCAGCAGGGCTGCAGCTCCTGCCCTGCTGTGCAAACTGCCATGCCATGCCATGCCCTGTTTGCCCACCCTGTGGCTGGCACTCCTGGTCACTAGTGCTCCCTATGGCCTTTTTCTATGGGTGTGGGGGGCTTGGCTGCTGCTGCTTCTGGCCCCAAACAGGTCTCATCCGCTGCTCTCGTGTGAGCTGGTGGCTCCCGGAAGCTCCCATGGCTCCTCCTGTGGTTCTCCTAGTTCTGGAAACCTGCTGTGTGCACTGTGCTAGAATGCTCTGCTGCTGATCATGCCAGCACCTGAGGCACTCACCTTGGTTACTGACGTAATAAACATATTTATGTAGGCTAATGTAGTAAACCTATTTATAACTCCAAAGATGCTTATCAGAATTAACTGTATTCTACTGCTTGCTATAATCTAGCACTTTTGATAGATTATGTCAGGAGCTGAGCATATCCTGAAATTGCTACTGGTCTACAGAAGTTAAAAGTGTTCAGGAATCTCACACAGAAAATTCTGGTCTGGGTTTTTTGTTTGTTTTTGTTTGGTTTTTTTATGAAAAGCCAATGGTTCCGCAAAAATAAATAAAATGCTGTGTAGCAAAGAATTCATCAATTGCCTTCGGCAACATTACCTCACTTTTCAACTGCTGTTTTAGGTATTCTTATATCATTACTGCCTGTAATTGTTTAGGTCTTTCCATGTTGAAGATTTCCACTCCTGAATTATGTCAAATATTTGCACACTTGCATTTTACCTGTATGGGCAAAAACTGACAATGAACAGATTAAGATGTTAACTAGTCTTTGTTTAAACAATATGATTTATGATCCAATTGTAATACTAAATACTAATTGCTTTGAAAGCTGCCTATTTTGGTCAGAAAGAACCTGTTCAGTAGTAGTTTTTTTCCTCCTAGGCTGAAATTGTAAAAGTATCTCACACTATCAAGAAAAAGATGTAGGAGAAACTGTCTTTCTTAAGTGTGTTCTTCAGAGAATTCAACTTACGTTTCATTAATCTATTTCCTATCTCTTTTTATAACTCTTGACCAGCCTGTAGGGATCTCATTAATAATTACATATTATATTATGAAAATCTGTCTGCTTTTTTTTAGTTCACTCAGAGTGTATGAATGCATAGAAGGAATCTGTTGCAAGTTTAAAGCTATATATAGTGCAGGAGGGAATCAAATTTGATATATATTGTTAAAAGCCTTCAACCCTGTGAGTAGCATTATATGATATATTCTCTCACTGTGCAACTACATTACAACAATAAAAAAATGAAAAAATAATTTTGCCAATTGATTTCTATTGACATTTTCATCTCAAAATTATCTGTGACTAATTATCTCATGTAAAATTCTCCAATTTGTATAATTTCTGAATTTTCATATGCTTTTGCTTGCGATTCTGTGTTGGTATACTGTACATGTCCTTATATCACATCATATTAAAAGAACTGGAAAATTGCCCTTTGTATGACTTTCATTTCTACTCAGATCTCCAATTAGTTATATTTTATTTACATGAGGCCTGAAGCAAAGCCACTTTCAGTTAGTAAGAGCTGACATTGCTAAGAAAAATGGTTTTAGATTAAGTTTTTAGTGTTTAGGTTAACCCTAGCTAGATTCAGGAATCAATTACCCAGTGTGCTTATGGTTGATGTGAAGGAAAACAAATCCCACCTTTGAGCTATATTTTAAAAGTCACATTTTTTTTCCAAGCAATATTATTTGGAGTTAATTTGCAATTTAGTGATAGCAGTAGGCTTGAGGATCTCACAGAAATTAGACAGGTTACTAAATAAGGCTTGCGTAATATTTCTAGACATACCAAGGGGCAATTCAGAAGTTTAGTTTTTTTTCAGTATTAAATATAGCTATTTCTATTTGCATAAAAAGTGAGATTTTTGTCAGCACTGCAGTATCCATCTTACCAAAATTCCCACAGGTATTGAAAAACAGCTTTCTGTGATAAGGAATAAAGCAGTAATAGCACAATAGCACAATCTGTGAGGGCAAGATTGGTCTCTTATTCACAGAGTGATTTCAAATTGCCAGAAGCGACTGCCTGCTGTAAAGTGTCTTTGTGGGGAACATCTTCAGCAAAATTGAATAATAATGTTTCTGTGGGCCTTAAGCATTTTGTGCAGGATGTCTGTTTTCCCGAACTCATTTCATTCTCATAATCATCAAAAAGTGTCTCAATATTGCAAAACCATTCTGTTTTGTACAAATGATCCTGGACACCTCCTGGGAAACCTTTCTTTATACACAATGTATAAAGAAGCCTCATTCAAGTAAGGAATCTAAGAAGAAAAGGTCTGACATTTTCATATTTTGTTCTCATTTCTGTTCTGAAAAGCTTGAAAAGTATAACAATTTGGGCACACACTGATTTCTGTGATTAGGCACTTTCTACACAGTTTTCAACTTCTATTCCTTAATCCTGTTAAACATTATTTGCACAGCAGGTACTTACCAAGCTTAGCTTTCATTTTAGCTGGAGATTTCTCCAGGGAAAGCTCTGAAAACCTGAAGCTCCATTAATACCATTTTTATTTTGTACTTTTCAACCCATGAAGTAGATTGAAAAAAGCATCTTTTAATGCACACACTTTAAATACGAATCTTTTCTTCCCTGGTGTGAACACTCATCCTGTTTCATTTCATAGACCTTTAAAATATTATTCAGAATTTTTGGAATTAGCGGGCTACTGTGTTCATAGAACGAAAGAACCTCCAGGTTATCTCAAACGAAGATGTGAATTAAACTTTACTTAACATGTGCAATACGTTGCATTAAATATTCATCATGATTGTCAGAGGCAAAGAGGAAAAAGAGGGTAAAATCTTCTAAGAAAATCTCTTACCAGATTTCTGAACTATTCAGCCACAGTTAGATTTTTGCTTTTCTGACTTTAGTTGTCTTCTTGCTTCTCCCTTCATGAAGTGGTGGAGCATACAGGGGGGTTTGATTTGCCTTGTGAAGATGTGCAAAACAGTGTCTTCTAGTCTTATGGAAAGCTGACTTACAGATAAAAAAAAAAAAAAATTAAAAAGGAATATCCTGTTTCAGGGAGAAGTTGTCCAGAAAGTGAGGTGGGCTAAATAAAATATATTCATAAAGCACAGGACCATTTAGCAAGTCTTTATGTTCCCTGCTTGGTCCTACACAGAAGATAGAATGAACCAAAGAAGGAGTTAATTACCAAGCTTGGTACCTTCTTTCCTTCAAATAGAACTTGTATTTAGGTAGCTTTTCAAGGTGCAACATAGTATTAATGCACTACTTAATTGAAAAGGACTGTCTGAAAAGTGATAATTGGTTTACAAAGGAACACATGCAAGGTCTATATTTTCACCGTGTGGTTTAATTCAAATGTGGAAAGAAGACAGAATTTTTTCAGAAGACAGGTCTTTTTCAGAAATCAATCTAAAAAACCCCGTAAGAAATCTTGTGCAAAAAAAGAAAAAGGAAAGGTTTTACCTTAAGATTCTTGATTTAAACCTAAAACTTGAGTCTTGACCACCCCATACTGCAGATAAGGTTTTCTTCTGTTGAGAGGTAAACTCACAGTTTCCTATATTAGTAAGAATCCTATACTGTGAAGAGTGGTCATAAATCTGTCTCCTAAATCCCCGGCTATTAGGATATTTAGACAATTGAAGTTTTGTTAAAATGTAAGCATTTCTGACATTTTTCTTACTATTATTTTGAACAAATAAATGTTTTCTAGTGGAAATGCACTTCATAGAAAAAAAT
This sequence comes from Ptilonorhynchus violaceus, assembly GCA_013397565.1. Taxonomy (NCBI): domain Eukaryota; kingdom Metazoa; phylum Chordata; class Aves; order Passeriformes; family Ptilonorhynchidae; genus Ptilonorhynchus; species Ptilonorhynchus violaceus. The sequence goes on along the minus strand of VZRJ01007543.1, from coordinate 103,348 downwards.
CTAATTCACTCTATAAATAACATAGATAAACACTAATTATAAACCATAATTTTTCATGACAAAAACATAAATCACATCCATAGCAAAATAACAGATTCTATGGCTGTTTCTAAAAATTTGAGATTCAGTTTTTGGGAGAACTCTGTCCCTCACAATTTATGTGTACCAATGGACTATTCCCAGCATGCCCCATTTCCAAATATGGCAGAAGCTCTAGAGTATAGTCTTTTAAAGTCTCTAACTTTGTCTTTACAAGCTTTGAAGAAGAGTTGAGAAACTTAACAGCTTCCTCTTCTAGAAACAGCAAGTTAGAGGATGCATAACCCAAGCTCAGGATAGTGACAAATTGTATGTGTCCTTATGGTATACAAAGTTTGAGCATTTCTAGAAATTACTTGTCTAGGAAAGGTTGACAACAAAGTGGTACTAGGAGCACAGTTGAGGTACAGGTCAGCAGTCTGGGACAGCACTGCAAGTCCTATCTGACCACATCAGTGTTCTGCTTGAAGCTAAGCAAAAGCAGTAGCCTAGGCTGTAATATTCTGTCTGTTGAATCTTTCAAGTGGTTTTAATAACTCTTCAGGTTGGAATTATCAAAAAAAAGAAAAATTCATTAAAGAACTGAAGAGCCCCAGAATATATTGCCTAGGGAAATTTAGAGTTTAAATTATTGGAAGTTTTAAGAACAAGTTGGACAACCACCTGTCAAGAATGGTTTAAATCTTGCCAGTCCTACTTGAGATAACATCTCAGAGTCCCCCTCAGTGCTTTTTTTGTTCTATGGTTTTACACCACCTCATTACACTAACTGGCATTTATTCTAAACGTCTTAGAGGCATATTGCTCTTTTCTCCTCGTCAGTCTCAGGATTATATGCATAGTACTGTGCCATTCAAGAATTATGAAGTTCTGTTCACGTCTGACATGTCTGCTTGATAGTTTTTTTTCTAAACACTGTTAATTTTAGGAAAAGCCCTGAAACTCTGACAGTAGTATTTGGGATAAAAAATATTTATTTGATAATAAAAAGAAATACAAAGGAAACCCAAAGTATCTTTTTTTCTTTTTGTGATTCTGTATTCTTTCAGAATTTCTATGTCATATGTCCCTTGCAAAATTCAGATAACAAAGGCAATTTAAGGAGCGACATATTACTACTTCTGTGATTCAAATCTCTTTGAATAAAGGTCTCTGTCCTATGGGACTATCACATTTTTCAGATTAATTCCTTTGCATAGTAAATATAGGTGCAGTTTTCTTTGAAATTCATGTCCAGATTAGATCAATTACATATATTACACCTTGCAACACAAAAACCTTTTGGTAAGCATAAAGAGTTTGATTTGAAACAAAAAGTTGGATCTCTTATTAAGTGAAAAAAGAAAACTGCCTTATTTGTTCTTGGTGATTCTGCTGAAGGCATTCTGGGGCTTTTGCAGCTGACTGCAGTCAGAGCAGAGCAGTGCCCTAACAATCATTGTTCAATCAAATGCAGAGGCATAATATAACCATAATTTAATACAAAATAGGTCTTCTATGTTTTCACCAGGGAGTCTATTTTTAGTGCACATTTTCCCCTCTAACTTATGATCTTTTTTAGTATCATTTCTTTGGTTGAAAATTGCAAGCTCTCTGCAGCATGCAGACTATACACAGTGACAGTTTAGCAACTGTAATTGAGAGAATGCTTTAATACAAACAGATGAATAGTGAAGATGGAGGAAAGAGAGACAAGAAACAGAAAGAAAAGCATCAATAACAAATTAAATACATGTAAATTAACATCACCCACATTTTCATAAAGAAACAAATATATCCACTTTCTATGCCTATTGTAATTTCTACCACTTTCTCGACATTTTCTACTTTACAGTAATTTTGGTGTGGTAATACCTGTCTCACTCTTTGAGGTGTTCTAGTACAGAAATTCCTTGTACAAAGGACAATAATCAGTGGATAACCTATTAATTATGGTTTCATTTTTCACATCTCTTTTCTGGACCAATATCAGACTTTATACTATATAGTACTTGATCTGAACGGATCAAACTGTACTGGTAAACCATGACTATTCCTATTTCTCCTATTGGAACGTTATTCCAGAACATTATTCTTTCAATATAGATAAATTATCCCTACAATTTATGTACTTTATCTTACTAATTTTTCTTGCCTCAAATTTGTTAGCTTAGCTCTTTTTTTTTCACTGCTTATCCTACCTGACGTTTTTCGAGATCAAATACTGTAAGATTTTTACAGTTGTGTTATTCTATTAACAAACTGAATACTTTCTAAAGATACTTAGGGTAGAATGGCTGCTTTGCAGTTCTGTTCTGGATACAGTACCTATATATAATTCTATCTCATAATTAATACAATGAAGATACTTCTAAATGACATTGGTATTTTAAGATCAGTATTTGATTGACAGACATCAGTATTTTTGTGACAGCCAAAGTCACACAGGATTGTTCACAGAAAAACATATTTGAGTTCTCTTAATGCCCCTAATAACATGCCACTAAGTTTTCACTTTTTAATTTTTGAGATTAGAGAATTACTCTCAGATTAACTTTTGTATCTCCGTATTCCAAATGACATGGTGTTGCAATAGAGAGAAAAATAGAATGATCAATTTATTAGACACTAATAAGAAAAATCAGCCATTATGACACTAGTTTTTATCTTGATCAATTCTGCAGACAATGAAATAGTTCAAAATGGTGTTACAGCATGACTTCAAAATATGTATTTAAAATAATATACATAGGTATCTCTCAGTGAAATTTACCTGGAAAATGAAACATATAATTTCTTTTATAAAAGCATAATAAAACATTTTTCTCTTACAATATGCAGTCATTAAAAAGATTTTTTTTGAGGAGGGTAATTCTATTTTTATTTATTTATATCCTGATCTATGTATGTATGTATGTATGTATATATACATAGAGATAATTAAGGCCTGATGTGTGTCTGTATATATACATACTTTTTTTTTTCTCTCTCTCAATCTATCAATTTTCGTGGCTAGTATATTCACAGTGAATTTCTCCCCATATGTTTTAATTTCTGATGTACATAAAGAAATTAAATCCTTTAATTCCTTAAATCCTTTAATTCCTTAACATCTCAAGCGTTCAGCCAAGAATATTTGCTTGAAAGCTGTTGTAAAACTAATACATTTATATTTAATAAATGTAGTTCTTAAATAGTCTTCTTGTGCAATAATTTTGTTTCTTTTTAGTGTGCAAATAACCAAATATTAGTCCCAGTTATAACAGGTCATTTTTGGTAAAACCTAGGAATGAAATAAAAATCTGGCTCTGGGTCAACAAGTGCAGTTGATTCTCTTTCTAAGTAACGTGTAAACATCATAACTCTAATGTACATTTGATCATTTAAGTAATGTTAAAATCCAATTTGGAAGAATTTTGTTAGACATGATTTTGTTATCAGTGTTCCAGTGGGAGAAATTTATAAGCAAATAATTTTAAATTGCAATACACAATCACTTTTCTGAGTTTTGAAGAGTGGATATGAATACAAAAATAATTAACTATCAGTGTTTGCAGATTTGTTTAACTGGACAGCACAGGATACAGAACAAGAAAATTCACTGTTATGCTCTTCATAACAGGAGAAAAGTGTTTCCTTTACAAGGAAAATCAGAGACAAAAGATGTTAAATCCTTAAAACCAGTATAAACCACCTCTGTAACACCAATACAGAAATACTGTTAAAGAGACTCTTCTACATGTTTGTGCTGATTTTCTTGTCCATCCAAACCCATATCGTGCCTGTAAAATCAAGTTTCTCAGCTTGCTTACAGATGGATATTCAGATTCATAGTTGTTACCAAAATATACATAGCACTCTGTAAACAACCTGAATTTGGCCTCACAGCAAAATTCTTTTAGTTGATTAAGAGATGAATCATTGCCATTTTATCTACTTAATGTCAGTCTTATGGCATCACAACACACCCTAATAGGAAAGGCAAAGCTCCAAGTGTGCTGGCTAAATCTAGGTGTAAATGTAGGGTTTTCCTCCCTGGAAGAACAGGACAGTACACTATGAGCTTTACAATGATCCCACATGACAGCATCATTCATTGATGGATATCACAGTTAGCCTTCAGTCCAGTCACAAGATTGTCCTAAATTAGAGTGGCTTTCACCCAACCAATTGTGCATAGGTTAGACACAAGAGAGTAGATGGATAGTGAACAAGCATGTGATAAGCATGAATCAATTTGTTTCTAACTCATGACGATCCTAACCATCTCCTATAGCTCTGGCAGGTGTAAGACTACTCATTCAGTGATTGTGTCTCGCTAGAAGAATTGCCTAAATCCTATTAGTTATGGATTTTCAAAACTATCATCTTTAACTGTGCTCTATTGCTGCTGTAGCATTTGCAAATCTTGTAGGAGCAGAACAGATACTAGCCGCTGTGGTGTTAATATTCTTGGGGCTTCCTGAGAGTTTAAAAATTTATATTTAAACACTAGCTGTGCTTTTTTCTAAACCAGGAGTATAAAATTTGAAATGACAAAGTTGTGATGGTGGTTGATGGTCCAGCTTCAAAATAAAATCCCTATCCAGTATGCCCACTGTGTTTAAACAACTGAGTCTGTGAAGCGAGCAACATCACTCACAAAGGTAAGCATCCTTGCTGAGCTTTCAGCAGCATACAGGCCCCAATTTTTCTTTATGCTCCAAAATACAGATGAAAGATATCTATCTTGAGAAAGAAGCCCATAATTTGTAAGAGATTTTTGAAAAACATGAATGAAGATCACGGTCCTATGCCTTCTAGAATCACTAGAGCAGCTAAAAAAACTCTGCCTCAGGCATAACACATACAGTCTGGTATAAGCTGAAAAAACTCTAAGCAAGAAAAAAAAAAGAACTCTCAACATTGCCCAAATCCAACATAGATACACAGTGACAAAACCAGACAAGATGCTTCTCTGCTCTGATTTTGCAATTTTTTTTCCTTTGCATTTTCCGCTCTGTTGCTGTGGAAAAACATTACTGAAATGCCTTCAAAGCCAAACAACTGACACTTTTCACTTTGGAGAAAGAGAAAAAAAAAGACGAAGTTGTTCTTTTGCAGTCATGGATTTTTGCTCAACTCTTCTGCTGTCTGCAGATCATCTGCAATGGTAATTCAGAGCACTAACCAGCCAGTGCGACCAAAGAGTGGCAAAAAGAAACAAAACCCACCAACTCATAGCAGGTAATTATTGTCTTATTTTCCATATGAGCCAAATGAAAGGCTAGTGTTCCGAGAAGGAGTAAAGGAGTAAGCAACTTCAAAGCTGTATTTTTGGCCAGCTTCTTGGTTAGCTTTTCAGCTTCTTGTTTAGCTTTTCAGCTTCTTAACCCTTGCCTGCTCTTCTGAAGTGCTCTCTTTCCTAGCTATTGCACTCAAGAAAATATCTGCAGTTCTGTAAATTTCATTTTGCTTTGCCTTGGAAACAGCTCTACAGGGTACTAAGTTAATATGAAATAAATCAAATGAAGAAACTGATGAATTTTGTGATCAAGATGAAATTGAAAGAAATTAAACATTCTGAGGCAATGTTAGTTTTCAGCATTCACAGCTGCCAGGGTTCTCCAGTCAATTCCATCTGTTCAACTGTTTTTCAAAATGATAAATCATATTTAAAAACTAAGTTATTGTAAAAAATAAATCTACAGAGACATACATAATAATTGCCTAAGTAGGAGTATTAGATACTATAGATCGACTTATCAGCAATAAATGTGTCCAAGCCTAATAAAAAATAGATGTCGGATTGCATGGAAGACACAGTTGGTCATAACATTCATTTATATATTGTGTAGCTTTTACAGGATGACACTAGCAACCCTCTCATGTTGCTGTCAGATGCACCGTTATATTACTTGTCCTACAAGAAGCTTGTTATAAGCAATCTAAACCATGCCAAAACAAAGAACTATGTACTAGATAACACAGCAGACCGAAAATGAGGAAAGCTTAGGTTAATGGATTGTCTTCTGCAGAATTTGCATGTGATCTTGCCGAGCTGAGCAACCCACATGAATTTATTTCCACATTTGTAAAATGGAAATTATGTTTGTCTAGTAAACAGAAAGTTATGAAGCTCAGTCTAATAATATTTGTCAAGAATCATTAAATTCTTGTTTACCAGACACTGTATTATTTATTGTATTCCTTCATCTTTTATATAAACCAAAGTTTGAGATGTGAAAGAGTGCCGTTTAGATGCTATGATGTATACTATGCTGATTAAATTAATGTTAAACCAAGTGTTTGACAAATATTTATTATGCCAGGACTAAAACTGCTTGGAAAAATTCTGCTGGAGTACTTTTCAAGGGGAAATGTCACCAAAGTTGATGTTTTAAGTCTGCAATTTTGAAGTATTTGCTTTTTTTTTTTGGTCATGAAAATAAAAATTAATTGCACAGAGGTAGTGATGTAATAGGGAGCAGAAATACTTTTTTTCTGCCAGAGAGGCTTTCAGCAATTTCACTTGCCACCTGTAAAACTGGCAGGAATTTTTGGCAGAAAGCAAGCCAAAAATTTCTCTTTATGGTATTCCAAACCCAAATTTTCCTGGGAATCCCTTTGCTCATAAAAGTTTTATTTTTAGCTTTTATCCTGAAGTGAGATGACACAGCTTTCCATTATTTTTGAGGGATACTTTTAATTTTCAATTTCTATTATACAAAACCCCATTGGGCGAGTAATAGACTTAAATATTTCTGAACGTCATGCAAGTGCACAGTACATGCATATGTCATTGAAGAGCCTTGATTTAACAGGATAAACCAAATGATGCCTCTAGAGCAAAAGGCAGCAGCTCAGAGTAGTGACTTATCAGGAAATCCAAGCACTTCCTATGGGTCTGACACCTTCAGTGTACGAATTTCAGCTGCACTAGATCACAAATGTAAAAGTGTATTTTAATAATCCTAGTCATGTTGCAACAAATTCTGCTGTCTCTCATACCTGTTCAATATCCTGGAACTTTGTGGAAGTAAGGGAAAATGTAACTAGAATGTGACAGGATATTACTCAGAGAGCGTTCTCTAATTCATCTTCTTCCAACTCACATTATGCTGATGTAATTTTTCTAGGAACTGTTGCTGAGAAAGTTTTATGACATATTATGTAATTTTTCTTTACTTTCACAATATTTCTATTTCTAAGACTGGAAGGATGAAAGGAAAATGGCATCTTCTAGTAGCTTCACCCTTGGATTCAAGAGACAATTTTAAAATTATTTTGAGAAGACCTAAATCCATAAAAAACTTCTACACTGAAATCTTATCACAAGAAGCTACATTCGTGAGAAGATGCACAGTATTTTATGGAGAAACCAAAAGAATGTTCAATTGCAGAAGTCTTAAAAGGACTACTTCATTTTTTCTAATATTGTACCATGAAGGATATAAGTTTTGCTACACTTGAACTTCTAACCAGTTATGTTGCTGTACTAAGGAATTTCAGTTCAATTTTGCAGCAGGCACACATACACGTTGTATTTCTCAACTTCCAACACTGAACTCTACTAGTTATGAAATCAGACCTCGCCTAGAAATACAACTTTGTCATTATAGCTGGTTACTTTGAGGTTTTCTATTCTGTTGATAGCTAGTCTAAGAAACTAATTCCCTTCAATTAGGTATGACTTATCAGTAAAAAAAAGAGAGGTGAATTCTTGGGTTGATGGAATATGGAAAGAAATGGGAGATAATGGGAGATGAGGACAGGAAGGTAACAGTATAAAGGTTTTGCTACATGGCATATGCTTGGCACTTACATTCTGGCATTTGCTTTCTGCTACTGCTCCAAATGAACCTCTTTTGTCTTTCTTATTCCCAGTATTCATCTCAGATGCTTTGAGAAAGTTTAACTGCAAACTAAACATTGAACATTACAGCTGAAAAATCCAGGTGCTCTGCTGTGATATACATTTTTCTAGCAACAGCATCTGGATGCTTGGCTGACTGCACTATGGAAAGCACTGGCTCTGACATTGCTTGTATTGGCATCCAAGGAAATTGCCTAAAGATCAGTCTGCTGTGGGGCTGGCTGGGATATGTTTCCCAGCTGGAGGCTGTAGTCCTTTGATAGGCCTGTCATTGTCAAGAATTTGATCAAGTTTATATACTTAAGAAAAAAAATCCTGTTTAAATTTCTCATGATCTCTTCCACATGTAAAGCCTTATTACAGTAAAAAGGAGCTTGTACTCAATTCATTGAGTTGAGATATAAGGAACTTGTAAGGACCCACTACTTTGGCTAGCTCTTTTCCTATCCATATACTATGGAATATGCCATAGAAAACTGCAGTCCTGTGTTGTGTCAACTTTTTATTCCAAAGTAAAACCATTGTGAGATAACTGATTTACATTAAGATATTTTAATCTGAAATGTAAAAACCTCCACAAAAAATCCACCAAAAAGTCCTTGAATTTTTAAATGAAATAACCCAATGAACTAAATTTGGCAAAGTCTTTTAAACACATCCTTTATGGCCATACAGAATTATGACCGAAAATATTTCCTTTCACTGAAACACTCAAGAATATAGACAAGAAGTTCAGAAAACCTCTGGTAAAGACATGAAAGGAATTGTGAAATTGAGAAGATTGATAATATTGGCCCTATGATATAATAGGATTGGAAAAGAATTTTTTTTCGATCAATAAAATTTCTTTAAAATTTATTTTGTCTGCTTTCTTTTTCAAATTATAGACACTCAATAACAACAAAGACCAAACAATAGTCCTTAATCCAGAGTCAGTGCACCACTCAGAGCTCTTCCGTGTACAGAGGAAATATTGGCAAAACAGCTGTGTGGAAATGATTAATGAGCATGTACATGCTCTTTTCCTTCCTCCAATGATTGCTAACGTTTCTTCGTTTCACCATGTGTCTTCTCCCACCTTCTACAGCTAGAAAATTCATGTGCATCACCCTAATTCCAGCAAAGAGACGCATCAAATACTCACAGTTCTACATCACTGGTTTGGAAACTCTCCTCCATAAATCCTTTGTGAGGGCAGAGAAAAGGGTGCAGAGATAATTTGAATACCCTACTGCAGTTTGCCAGCATCCCACTTTCATAAGCCTGCAAGGTGACTGTAATGAGCCTAATTTTAAATTAAAAAATGCATAAATATACAAAAATATCTTACTGTGCATGTGTAGAGGCTAGTAAAAGTATTTTCTTTACAGTAAAATCTCTTTTTTTTTCCTGGAAACTGTTTTGTTAATATGACAGGGAGCCACCAAAGAAAAAAAATTCGCTACCTGAAGGCAATTCCTTTGGCTTTGTTTGTTGAAAAACTCCATGCAGATCAGACAGACCTCCTGCTAGGGCCAATATGATTACAATTTTGAGAGGAGCAGCAACTTGTACAAGATGCCAGACCAGATTTATAAACAATTGCAAATTAAGGCTGACTACTTTAGTAGCAAATAACTAGGAACAGGTGCAGACAGTACCTACTAAAAACCTGGTTAATGTTAGGGCATTCCTGGTCTGGAATTTTGTATTTGTTGACAATGGACAATTTTTCATTTAGTTCATACATTCACATGGTCACTTCATTTTCTTTGCATTTCTGTGATCAAATCACCATGAAGTGAGGCAGGCACTATATTTAGGACCTCTGAATACATACTCAGGGCATGTAGATTTCTCCATGAACTACATCCATCTCTTAAACTCCTAACTAAATTAAGCACTGCAATTCTCTAGCTAGAAAAAGTGTACTTTTCCAGATGTTTCAGTACCTAGCATATCTGCTGGCGATCTGAATGAGGTCATAACATTCATTAATTTAATTTCTTCTTAACACTGAATAAATTGCATTTGTTACATCAACAGCATTCTAAGACACTTTGTGCCATGACGTTTTTTTCTGATGAACCTATAAAATGTTTCATTAATGTTTTCCTGGTAGGTTATCCTATAGAAATTACAAATACTATGTATTATAATATTAGTCATTATTTCTCCAACTCGTTCTCAATCTGCTTTGAACTTCTTAGGTGAGGGGAAAAGAAGTCCAGTCACCACTGGTCATGATCTATTTGGTTTGGCAACCCTGTGATAGCCAGAATACTATCATGTTTTCACCATGTTAGTTTAAACTTCCTTAGACTCAGGAAGCAGGTGAGCAAAGAGCAAGAGGGTTTTTTCCATGTATTCATATACCTGAAACATTCAGTTGGGAACCACATTCGATGGTTTAATGATGCAGTCGGTTGCCCAGAAAGAGCTTAGACCCTCTGAGCTTTAATGGAGGTTCAAAGCTGTGTGTGGGCAGCTGTACTGCTTCCAAGGGTTTCAGGCCACATGGATCTTCAGCAAGAAGTGCAGCTAGGAATAAAATGGCATCACATAAAGACAGTCCCTGTAACACATTGTGGTCCTGGATCTAAGCCCACTGAGGCAGTGTTCCAACACAGGCTCAGCCCAAGTGGACTCTGAGTTGTATAGTGAGGCCAGCTCCCAGGGAATTGGTGTTTCACACTGATCTTTTCTGCCCATTAGGGCAGAAGTACTGTCATGGAACTTCCCAGATGGCATTCTGCTGCAGTGCTAGATATCAGCTGAAACCCCATGCTGGCAAGGCCACAGTCTTGCTTTAATGAGTCACTTCTTCCAAATGTGGGTAAAGTAAAGCAGAAACTCAAATGACTGTGCAGGAGCCAAACTAAGTCTGGCATGACAATTGCTGACATAAAGTTCACAATTCTGTCTCACCAAAACAGGTTTTTTGCAGACACACAGAGAATAGGAGCTCTCCATATAACTCTGGTAGCCACACAAAATTTTCTATTGCTAATGGTTTCTGGCCCACAGTTACTGGCCAGCTCTTCCAGGGATTGCTTGGCATACTGCAATTTGATATGGACAAAGGCATGCCAGGAGCCATTTGAACAGTTTAATTCAGTGGTGTAATTCCAGTGCATAGCAATGGTACCCATTGTTGCTTAATGCACTACTATAGATGCTGCATGTTTTCTAGTTTTAGTCATTAGCCCAGCTCCATATTCAGATCAGTGGAAAGTGGATGGCAGTCCACATTAGGCAATAAATACTACTTCTGTATGATAATATCTCATTGTGCTATTTTGCTTTCATATAATTTTTAGCAAATGCTTAGTTTAAGTCAAATACACTTTCCAGAATTCTGCGGGGATAATGGAATTAGAGAGCTCTGGTTGAAAAAAAAAGCTGAGGATCTTCTCTACAACTCTTGTTGCTAGAAAGTGCCCTTTTTACTGAAGTAGCAGAGATATCATCAGTAGCTATATTAAAATACTTTATCCTTCCAATGTGCTTTACAGAAATACTTGCAAATAGAATTCAGCAGCTTTGCTAACATGTAAAGTTGCAGCTGTCTTTTTCCTTCTTTCTCTCTAGAGTGGATGAAATAATGTGATAACACTTTATCTGATGTAATCCTTCGACATTTAGTCTTTTACTATTTAGATGCACATAAATTTTCTATTATGCTAATTCAACATGATAGTAAGAGGGAAGGAATGCAAGATCTAAGTAGTGCTGGTGCTTCACTGTCTAGCTTCTTGTAATTAAAGAGAAAAAGGAGCGCTTTTCCTATCTGATTTGACAGGACTTATGCAAATTCTGTGCTCAGCATTCAGTCCATCAGACATGCAAGACTGCTGCAGAATTTCTAAAGGATTTTGTACAATCCTTTGTGCCTCCTTTTTTGATTCACATGGTATTTTAATAAAGAATAATTTCTTGAGTGTTTAACAATACGAAAAGCTTAAAAAGCACACTATCCTGCAAAAATTATTTGAAATATACGTTGAACTAAATTTGATATAATACAAAATGTAAATGTTCTGTCCAAGACAGCAATGGTTTACTGACTATAAAAAGAACTTTTCTATTAAGTCTTCTGTAGTTTATAGCTTTTAATAACATGAATTTATATTGGGTTTAGTGAATTAGTGGTGCAAAAATGCCTCCTAAAAATGGCTTCTCTAAAATCATGCATCTGAGATCAATGATGAAGTAACAAATAATCTACTAGAAGGTTTTTTCTGTCTCTTGTGTTGATTTCTATGTTCATAGTAGGTTAGAAACGTGGCAGTTGTAGACACTTAAAAATTATCTGCAGGACAATGCAATAATGCATCTTTATTGATTTCCAATGAAAAAGCTGTATGAGTTCCCTCTGAATTTTATCCAAGAAAGTTATCAGGCTGAAGTTTGATTCACATCTTTTAATGCATTTTTGTTGCTATTGTTGGTGGTGTTGTTTTCTTTGAGTGTTTTTGTCAGGGTTTTTTGTTTGTTTCAGAAATTAGATCCAATTTTAAAAAGCCTATCCCATGGAAAAATTGTACAAATGAATACTGAAAAATTCCTTGGACTTTCTATAGTAAATTATAGTGTTGTGACAGCATTGTGTGCCTAATTCTGGCAGCTTTCATCTGGACTTTTGTTTAAAAGAAATCTCTGTATCTAAGTGGGTGAATTGTTCTAACAAGTAGGTAGAAATTAACACAACAGAGGCATTTACTATGTACACAGGTGTTGACACAGATTATACATTTGTGGAATGCTGAAATTTGAAGAAAAACAGTGGAAAGAAATTTGCAAAAAGCACAAATTACACCATGCCTATGTATGTAGTTTGCATCTTGCTCAGTGTGGCAGCTCTTAGAAGTTTTGCTGGATCTCATTTTAGTAAAATTATCTTTTTTTTCATCAGCTTTCGCTGCAGAAAATTATGATAAAATTATCAATAATATGGAGAAAAATGGGAAAGCAGTAGAGGGATTGCTGTATAATAAACAACCTACAGCAGATGCTGCTCATCCCAGGGAAACAATGTATGAACTAGAGGATGTGACGGGAGAGATTATACCATAAGGATGCAAACCATAAAATCCTTCCATGTGTGAAATTCTCATAGGTTCAAATCTTGGATTCATGTGTGTAGAAACTGCCAAGACTGGTTCTCTCTTCTAAAACATATTATGTTCAAAGAAAAATTTTGCATGTCATTTTTATGTGGAAACAGAATAGTCATTTTCATGACTGGTGAATAAAAAGCATGTTCAGACTGGTGAATAAGAAAAAATTTCAGACTTACACTGGGGGGTTTGGAGTGTGAGGGTGGTGGAATTAAATAAAGAAATAAAATCTTCTCTGATGAAAGATTCAGTGTGGAAAAGGATCAATCCTTTACATTTAACCTGTAAAAAGATGAAGGTAGAAAAAGATATCATAACAATTTTATAGAGAAAATTATCTGTTTCTTACTTTAAGCTCTCCCATACTAAGAAGAGGAAACTTTCTGGAGTTTATGTTTTAAAAGTTAGATCTATTAAAGGGACCATAATCTAGTGAAGGAAATGGTAATTTCTTAACAGGTTTACTGTTAGGGATCATGTTTTCTGCTGGACTGTATAGCTAGTGCTAGGATAATTAAATAACATTATCAAGAATAAAAATTAATATATTAGTAAGGCATCAACAGTTATCTTATAAATTGGCATAAATTATAAATCTCCCTTGACAGCACAGATCTTCATCTTTTCCTTTTGTCATGGATGGAATCATGCACTTCACTTGTAAAAGGAAAGCAACAAAATACTTTTTCAATATAATAAAGTTCAGTGGTAAATACAACACCGGTTTAACAAGATCCAGTGGAAAGATACACTTGACTATTTACTGTGTAGAAGACAGAGTCAGACTGAACTGTCAGGGAGACTCTCCCATTGAGTCATGCGGTACAGAAAGGATGAAAGGACCCCCTTGCCTTCTAAATTCCTTCTCAAAGAGGGGCCTAGGTGTGACTGGATCCGCTCCAAGTCCCAAATTTGGTCAACGGTTTATATTTAAAGGATTATATATATGCAATCAATCCTTTATAACACTGAGAATATGTTGCAGCAAGGAATTTCTCAACCTCAAGGAATAACATTGAGAGGCATCCCTACTCAAAGGGAGGTCATGGCATGCAGGATATTGGGGAGAAGGGGAGGGGAAGCACAGCACCACACCCTTCTAATTGCATAGTTGTACTCGAGATTTTTACTTTTCTATAAGTTATTAGATATTGACAGAAGCAATATGGCTAAACTGGCAAAAGCAAAGTACAAGCTGACCCTTAACACAGTGACATAATTTGAAAACTTGCATTTGATTTGTAGTAACTTTCATAAAATACACAAGACTCACTTTATCTTTCACACTAAAAAGCATTTTGGTGACTTTAAATCAAGCATATAAAAATAAAATCCCTTTTAAAGAACTTCCAGGATTGAATTAAGCAGATTTTTTATAACTGCCTTGAAAAAACTGCAGGAGAGAAAGCTGAGCTTGTCAAAATAAGTGAGTATCTTAAGCCCAAAATGTATAATATTCTTCTTATGTACAATGAATTTGTGACAAAGGATGATCACCCTCTGCTGCCTGTGGAACAAAATGTGAATATTTGCTTTTGAAGTTAATCAGCTGCATTACTCAGTTTATCTGACTGTCAGGACATTTCTGACCTTGATAGCAGTGATCTGATTAAAATGCCTATTTTTTAAGGTTTCAACCATGAATGGATAGCAGTTACACAGGAGGAGAAAGCATGGTTCCTGGCAGCCATGGAGGAAGCAAAATCCTGTTAAAGGTCTGGGGTTCTGAACTTCTGGTTTTGAGAACAGGTAAATCACTGAGACCCTAAAAACTTAGATTAGAGGTTTTGGCAGGATTTTGCACACTGTTGTTTGGCAAGGCCATTTCCTCATGGTGCTGCCCTTTCATGCAACAAAGCAAGAAAAAAAGAAAGTCACTGTGTCCTCAGAGATGGATATATTTGGACAAAAGCATCTGAAAGACTTTGTATGTGTTTCTGGAAGTAACCCAGTGAAGTCATAAGGGTATAAAACTCAGTGCTGGCCTTTATTTTTGTGGATTTGCCACCAAAACTTCACTGGTTTTGGTGTGCTGCTACTGTTCAAGCTGTTCCTTAAACTGGTTAACCAGAGGAAAGGACAGGTCTTAAAAGATAAATTATACTATTTCTCACCTCTCGTCATTCCAAATCTACCAATGCAATCTTTGTATAAGGATCAACATCATTTTCCTCTTTTCGATTTTTTTTGTGCTTGCTTACAATCAAGGAATTAGTATTTGGCCTCAACTTATGGTCAAGGTGTGTGCTGGTTTGGCTGTAAACCAGCACGGGAAATTAACCCCACACCGAATATCTTGAGAGATTTTAGGTCAAAATTACAATTTTAATAAAAAAGGTTAAAATAAATGCAGTAATACAGAAACACGGGCTTAAACAAACCGACAGAGTCACAGTACAACCTGATACCCTGTTGAGCAGGGTGGTAGNTGTTTCTTGGCTGGCACCTCCCCCAGGGGTGGGGACTTTCACAATGGAAGAGGATCTTCCCAATGTTCTATTGGTAATGAGCTTGGATGAGCCCTGGGCTCCTCTGAGATGCTCCCCAGTGTTCTCAGAGATGATCCGGGGTCCTCCAATGGGGTTCAGGCAAATTAGTCAGGCTGGGTGGTGCTAATGGGCCATTACCTGAGATCAGATAACCAGGGTGGGTGGTGCTTGCTGTCAGCTGGAGTGCTTATCTCAGTTGAGATAAGGAGTCCCAGGTGTGTAATTATGAAATTTATCCAGCTTTTGTGAGTGGTAATAGAATATATAACTAACCCAGGACAAGGTGATAAGATGTGTGATGGGAGTCCTATGCTACAAGAGAGGGACTCTGTTAGGGAATGAAGAACAATCCTCAAAACTTAAATCTTGAAAAAATAGATAGTCGAACAATATCAGTAACACATATTAAATAGATACAAAAAAAGAAGATATTTTTAACTTGCTTTCTGAACAGAAAACTATTCCTAAACCTGTCTTTTCGTGAAGAAAGAATGTCTATAACTCTAAAGAAAATGTCTATAATTTTAAAAACCCACTTCCTTTTAATTTTTCCTGGCAGCACTCTGTTTTAAGTAGCTAATTTTCTTCCTTCCCAACAAAGTAAGCATAGCATTTTCATAAACACATTTTTCCTCGTGAAATCAGAATAATTGGGTGTCTGTGTGTCTATATTCATATGTAAATGTATGTATATTCTTAAAGATGCTGACTGCCTACTAATGTCTTAGGCTTCATCACAGCAGCCCAGTTGTTAATATCTGTAAATGGGTTTCAAGTTTGGAGTTGGAGTATTCTAAACCTCTGGAATCTTTCGAAAAGTTGACAGCATGTTGCTGGTAGAATAAAAACCATTACTTGTACATGTCTGTCCACAGTCTTAATAAAAGAAGGAAGATACCCATGATTATTTTTCCTAATAACAATATTATTATGATCATTTTATGAATCCATATTCTCCATTTTTCTTTATAGTCTCAGCTCATTTGATCTATATAACAGTGATCTGGCATAAGAATAATTAAAGTGCAGAGTTTAGGTTTAATCTCTTTTTTTGTTCAGAAGGCCCTACATTTTCATTTCAATCTGTGGTAAGAAATTCTAATTAAAATATTTATATTACAGTTTTTAAAGACAGCTTATTTTGATTCCTTTTTAGAAAAGTGTTATCTCCTATTTTTATCCCTGAGGGGAAAAAATAAATATTACAACTTTTGTCAATTTATTTTTATTCCTGAATATTACTGTAGAAGTGTCAAAATAATTAGGTCAAGTGGTGGTAATAAGCCCAACAGAAATAAACAACTCATCTTGTGACTTGCCATAAGATTATTCAACTGCAGTTTGCAGTTTATATTTTGTTAAATTTATGGCAACTAGTTTAATACATTGAAGACAAGAATAGTTTTAATTTTATGTAATGCATTTATTAGAGATTTTTGTCTTTGTTTAAGAAGATATCAAATCATTACCTCATCCACCCTCCTGTTTTTTCCTAAAACAGCTGAGAAAGAAATCTGTCTAACCTCAGCAGCCTCTGAAAATTAAACAGAAAAAAAGATGTTGGAAGGACTACAAATTTGAAATTACTCTGGCCATTAGGCAATTTTTATTAATCAGATAGGGTAATACTAACAGCTAGTATAAATCAAACAGTTTCATTTGCACGTGTTTTTTTACAAGATAATTCTCAATATTTGTACCATTTACTATTAACAATCTACTTCGAAATGTCTTTATAATAATACATGCAGACATATACACGCAGACATCTGTAAACACATATGCATGTGTTTGGCTCATATTTTTACTTTAAATGGCATAAAATTTAGGGAACATAAATCACAGTAATGAAGACTATAGTTATACCTCCACATTTTTGACAGGTACCAATATTAAAGAAGTTTCCTCAGTCTCCAATTTCAAGGTGTGTTCAAATACAAAATAGATATCAGGAAAGTCGTTTTCTCTGAAGAAGCAATACTGAAATTCCCTATCAAACTGGATAAAGAAAAGAAAAATACAAACAACTTCTTGCTTTGAACAGGAAAGCTTGATCTTGGTATTTGAGAATCGGAAAGAAAGGACAGGTAGAAATATTTTTATTCTTAGGGTCTCAGAACTAAGCTTTGCAGAGGTTTTGTCCTGTTAACAGATGTCTGGCTTGAGGTGGATGATAATGTAAGTTCTGTGCCAAACCATTAGCATAAAGATGAATTTCTTCCTGTTAGTGCCAACAGGCTTTGGATCAAAATGCACCAGAGTCAGCACTGCAGACCCTCCATATCATTTTTCTGCACCTCTTGTTGGAAGCTGCTGCAGGTACCCTAAGACACTATTACTGGCATCTACACTCAGAAAACTGTATAGGAGACTACTTTTCCCCCACACAATCTTTAGAGAATAACAGACTAAGCTGAGCTGGAAGGGACCCACAAGGATCATTGAGTCCAAATCCCAGCCCTGCACAGCACCATCCCCAAGAGCACCATGTGCCTAAGAGCACTGTCCAAACACTTCTCCAACTCTGTCAGGCTGGTGCTGTGACC
This sequence comes from Ptilonorhynchus violaceus, assembly GCA_013397565.1. Lineage (NCBI taxonomy): Eukaryota > Metazoa > Chordata > Aves > Passeriformes > Ptilonorhynchidae > Ptilonorhynchus > Ptilonorhynchus violaceus. Next base: position 85,341 of record VZRJ01007543.1, on the reverse strand, counting down.
ACTTCCCTGGGGAGCCTGTTCCAGTGCCCAACCACCCTCTGGGTGAAGAATCTTTTCTCAATATCCAATCTAAACCTCTTCTGACATAAATTCAAGTTATTCCCTTGGGTCCTGTCACTGGTCACCACAGAAACGAGATCAGAGTCTGCCCCTCCTCTTCCCTTCATGAGGAAGTTGTAGACTGCAATGAGATCACGCCTCAGCTTCCTCTTCTTCAAGCTGAACAGTCCAAGTGACCTCAGCCACTCCTCATATGGCTTCCCCTCAAGGACCTTCACCATCTTCATTGCCTTCCTCTGGACACTCTCTAATAGTTTAAGACCTTTCTTATATTGTGGTCCCCAAAACTGCACTCAGCACTCAAGGTGAGGCCACCCCAGTGCAGAGCAGAGCGGGACAATCCCCTCCCTTGCTCGGCTGGTGATGCTGTGCCTGACGCACCCCAGGACATGGTTGGCCCTCCTGGCTGCCAGAGCTCTGCTGACTCACGTTCAACTTGCCATTGACCAGGACTCCCAGGTCCCTTTCTGTGGTGCTGCTTTCCAGCATCTCATTCCCCAGTCTGTCTACATCCAGGGTTGCCCCATCCCAGGTGCAGAATCCAGCACTTGCCCTTGTTGAACTTTGCATTGTTGGTCCTCTGATTTGTCGAGGTCTCTCTGCAGGGTCTCCTTGCATTCAAGGGAGTCGACAGCTCCTCCCAGTTTTGTATCATCTGCAAACTCACTCAGTATCCCTTCCAGTCCTTTGCCCAAATCGTTTATGAAGATGTTGAAGAGCACAAGACTGAGGATGGAACCATGTTCAACCCCACTAGTGACAGGTTGCCAGCCTGATGTCACCCCATTCACTGTAACTCTTTGTGCCTGACCTATGAGCCAGTTGCTCACCCATCACATGATGCGTTTATCCAGCCGTGTACTGGACATATCATCCGTAAGGACCCTGTGAGAGACAGTATCAAAAGCTTCACTGAAATCCAAAAATATTATACCAGCTGGCTTCCCTTGATCAAACTAGCTGGGTTAGCTTGTCGCAAAAGGAAATGAGGAAATCAGTTCTTGCATCCTTGCATGCTTAGCATTGGTATACTCTCCCTATGTATTTTATTCTGGATGATGTATGAACATGAAAAATTGCACTATTTAGCAAAACCACTACATACATTTTGGTAAATATGATGTATGGTGAGCCTCTTTGTAAGCAAGTTTCATCATCATTCTTTGCCATGAAATTTTTGCTGTTCAAGAGAATTTGGGGTGACTAAAGAGGCTAAAAGGGGGAAAGGAAGAAATGAAACAGAAATAGAAAATTTAAATTAAAAGGGGTATCTTAAGCACCGAAACCTGTCTGAAATTTACGAGTATCTTTGCATAACACCTTGACCCTGCAATAGTTAAGGAAGTATCTGGTCTTATGCATTGATTAGAAATGCTCACATGAATAAGCACTAATGTGATTTAGTTTTTCTCAAGATTGTGGCATATGTCCAACCAATTGCTGGTAACTGACCAGTATCCACAGTCTTCTTGTTGATGATGGTAGTGGTGTTTAACTGATGGTAGGGTGGTAGGAGATGTGTGTGTGGCACTGGGCATAGAAGATGTAGAAAGGTGAAATATTTAAATGGTCGTAAAACCACCATAGAAGGCTACATTTGATTTCTTTTACATCACGCCTTTCTGCAAAGAGATTATATAACTACTTTAGACAGAAATCAATAAGTAGGAAAACATAAAGTAAACAAAATAAAGTAACAGGATGATATTGTTAGAAATGTTGGAAATGTCCCATGAGTCTCCTATACTAATTCTAACAGTAAGCAAATATTGAGATTTGGGAAGAGTTTTCTTTATATTAAAAAAAAAGTACTACTCTTCTAAGAAAATATAAGCTGATTTGCAAATCAGAACAGATGACACAGTTACTATGACATGAAATAAAAAAGTATGACAAATTTCTTTTTCTGGTTATTTCTCAGAGGCCTCATCTATATGACCTCTTCTAGTTTTTTGCTCCCTACAGCAGGAATTTTGCTTTTCCTCACAATCTCTCCATGGCTGTTATTTCATGAAATGATTAATTCAAATTATAAAAACATATCAGAGCAGTAAGACTTTCACAGTTGGAGCTTATATCCTCTGCACTTCAGACCTACAAGTTTCTGACCTGACAGTCTAAACCACAGTCTCTTTCCCCACCTTCTTTTCAGTCTGTTCCTTTCTCACACATGAATTGAAATCCTTTTTATTTTTTTCTCTTGATAAGAGTAGACAAAAGAAAAAAAGGGAAAAAACCCAAATATGCCTCCAGCTGCTTGGAGCTTGTTCTGTATTTCTTAAGGTAAGGGAATTTTTAGGCATGTTGACTAGTTGGAATTAATCAATAAACCAATATTCTTTTTTTTTAAATGGCAATTTATCTGGAACACTTCAGGCACACTTGAGACCTTAACTAAATAATACATGTAAATAATTATAGCACTATAGAAATAATGCTTATTCACAGGAGAAATTAAACTAAGTACTTTTCTCACAGTTTTATTTTTAATTATTGTCACTAGAAGTGAAAAATCTGCTTAAAAATCTAAATAGATTTTGAAGGGCTTGGAGTGTTCATCAACCTACATTATCCTCAATTTTTCCATTATGCTCAGAAGAATTTCTGAATCCAGAGCATTTTGGAAAATGAGACCTCCTCTTTCTGGAGTGAGGAGAGACATTCAGAGGTACCTACGTGTATGACCACAGGAGGAGTATTAAACAGCAAACAGCAGATACATAACTGCAGATTTACTAATGCCTGAGAGTTCTGAAAGTTATTCTCATAGACTTTGCAAGATTTATTCTCTTTTTGGAGCTCTATACTTGACTAGGACTGGTGGTATAACAGAAATGGGGGAAAATCAGGTCTTCGAGAAATTACTTTCTTTCCTGGAACAAAAGAAAAAACTACAAGAGCTATGAGATATCCACTGCTTTCAAGGGCATGGTTGGAGCATTGCATATTTCAGGTGTAAAATTGCTAAGGGATGCTTGCTCTGAGTCAAACAGTCTGAGAAGGGACAGTGAAGTACCAGATGTGATCTAAGAAAGATCTAATAGTCAAAAGAATTTATAACAGTAATTAAAATACAATGGCAGATTATTAATAAATAGGAAGTTCAAAGTTTAATTTTGGCATAGTTTTTCATTCTTTAAAATGACATGCCAAAAATATAATGTCATAGAGTCAGACTGGAGTCAGATTGCCTTGGAATTAGGCTACCCTGGGGAGAATTTCTGTCTCTTGGATGAAAATAAAGACTTTTCAGTGTTTTATTTTGATACAGGCAATCTAGGAGAAGGACAAAAGCAGCACATGAGGCACTCCGAATTAATGCAAACATAAGCTTCATTTCATTTGAGGAATGGAATAAAAACTGCAGAATTGTCCTTATTCCAACTGAATCAGCTCACTAGCTTCTGAACCATACAAACAGGTGTGTTTTTTCTAACTCTAAAGCATATGTCTGTCCTCCTCTGACCAGAAAAAGCAGGTCCAGTGGGGTGTCTTCTCCAGCTGACTTGCTCACCAGCTGTGTCAGGAAGTTGTCTTCCGAACACTCCAGGAACCACCTAGACTGTTTAATCTCTGCCGCCTTGTATTTTCAGCAGACAACAGTCAAGTTGAAATCCCTCATAAGAACAAGGGCTAGCATTCATGAGACTTCTCCCAGCTGCTTGTAGAGTATGTCATCTGCCTCTTTATCCTGGTTGGGTGGTCTATAACAGACTCCCACGAGGGTGTGTGTGTGCCTTGTTGGCCTTCCCCCTGACTCTGACCCAGAGCCCCCCATTCTTACCTCACCTCACCTCACCTCGCTGTACATGAGCGCATCCCCACGCTGTGCTCACTGCTGCCAGCAGGGACTGGCAGGACAGCCAGGCACACCCCGCAGCAGGGCCAGTGGTGCGGGAGGCAGAGCTCAGAGGGCCGTGGATTTCTGCCCGGCGGATAGCATGGCTCAGTGGTCGAGCCGGCAGGGCTGCAGCTCCTGCCCTGCTGTGCGACTTCCATGCACGCTTCTGACAGGGGACAACGGGGCCGGGGCTGTGGCTGCTCCTGGCCTTGCTCGGGTCCCAGCCGCTGCTCTCACGTGAGCTGGTGGCTCCTGATGGCTCCCTTGGCCCCCCCGAGGTTTGCCAGCTCAAGAACTACTTCTGTGCACTGCAATAGAGCAATTCCTTCAGAATTTTCAGTTTCAGACCACTGCTAGATTTAGTATTGATCATTCAGTATTGATTCATAAATCTTAATGCCAAGACATTTCATAGAAATTAAACAATGTGTGATGTGACAGTGAAACTCAGTAAAATGCTTACAGTTTTGATATTTATTCCACATTAAAACCTACTAGTCACTGAACAGGCATAATAATTAAACTTCAAATATCCTCACACACACAAAAGGCTGGATTCTTCTGTGTCGGTGGAATAAAGGTTATCAAATCTATCCAAAACAGATGTAGACTGGTATCAAGTTGGACATTTTTCAGGGCAAAATGCATTTATGGAAAAGTAAAGTAAGATAGGTATGATTTACTCTGAACTAATCTAAGACATGTTAAAGTTGTGCAATTTCAATTTTTATTTGTGGCCAGGATTTACACTTCTGTTTTGAACGAGTTTACCAACCTGGCAGATATCAAGCCTGATTCACCTGCTCTGCAGCAATAGTAAATTTAACTTTAAAGCCAGTTGGAGAAAAAATTTTTGTTCTTTTCCCAAAATAGTTTTCTTCAAGCTGACATTTCAAGTCACAGTCATAACAGATTATAATAGAATTTAGTGATGTGTTGAGACTAGTGAATTTAGTGACTGTGAGATAACTAGTTTCAGAAATTTAAATTGCTGCTTTGTGTTCATTTGTAGCTCTATAATATGCATGTATTTTATGAAAAAGGTACTACTACTGTTGAAACGTTTTAAAACTGTCATCAAACTTGTCCCCTTTCAGTTTGAGAATTGTCAACCTGACCATAGAGTATTTTCTTGCAATATCTTCACCTTAATTCTTGTTAAACCTGGCATATTTCAACTAGGTTAAAAGCTTGCACTCTAGAGGAAAAAGCATTGTCCTTCTTTCTCTTTATCAATGCTTCCCAGCAGCACTGATGTGACAGTGCTGCACATTATGCAAATATACCCATTTGTTTTCATAGTCCCTTTGCACTTTACAAACTGTTATGAATCCTCTCTTTGCTTATCAGTTAATAATTAATTCACATGCTATTTCATTAGCAAAATAAATTGCACCTTTAGAAAAATATGTACATTTAAACCCACATAGAAAAAGCATAACTTCTTCGTTATACAAATGTGTAGCATAACTACCAGACATAGCTGAGAAGTTATATATGAATGGATAACTGATTTATTCTCTGAAAAATTTTAGTAGTCAAATTATTAATTTAAACCATACCTTTTACTTGTGTATCAAGTAGAGGTCACTTTACACATTAAGTTACTTGGTAACATATTTTTATTTGTACCTATTTAGATTTTTTAAAAAATTTTGATGATCTTTAGGAGACTTCTATATTTGTATCTTTAATTGTGGAACAAAATGTACATTTACTTTTATTAATATTAATCTTATCTATCTGCTGATATCTACCAGGAATTCAAGACCTTTTTTTTTATTTCATCTGAGAAACATTTATTCAAGTATTTATAAACTCATCCAAAAAAAATGCATTTGCTAGAATATCGCTATTCAAAGTGGAGCTTTTAGCATGACACAAGCTTCCATTAGCATGCCAAACCTCAAGAGGAGTGAAGTTGAAGCATTCTGTTCATATATCATACCAGAAAAATACCACAAATCATTAGTACAGTTTTTTCACATTACTTGTAGAAAAACTCTACTCTTTTTGACTTCTTTCCATATAATGAGACTCAAGTGGTGAGTTGGTTTAGTAGGACAGGTCTTTGTTTTGCTAATTGATGAAAAACTCATGAGCTAGAGAAGAGAGATTTAGTTCATTACTTTTACACTCTCCCTGACAAGTGGTTACAGCCAGGGACAGCTTAAAGCAGTTCTGAGGCTGCTCTATTGCTTCAGACAAAAGCCTCAGGCTAACCCAAGAAACAGGAAACAGAAAACCAGATTTGCTTCACACAGATGCTCTCAGGTTACTCCATACTAAGCTAAGAAGTTACCTCAGATATATGAGTCATGTCAGTGATAAGAAACAGATAAGCACCTAACCTCTCTGCAAATCAAAAGACAGTTGCAAAATGATATTACTGATTCTTTCAGGCTATTGAACTCAGGTGTCAATGATGGCTGCAAATTCAAAAGACTTAATCTGCAGTCAGTAGACAAATAGAGAAATTTTAACCCACATGTCCAGGGACTGTGTTCTTCTGAAAAGTCCATCTCTTTATGTGATATGCATAAATTCTCCTGTTTTATCTAAGTATATGAAAAAAGTTCAGTACCTGTGACTCACTTCTGGGTCTTGATTAAGAACTTACAATGGTGATCTACATTTTTGGGATGATAACTGGACCCAAACTGTTCTGCTGAGATTCCAGGTACTGAAGGATACAGAAGTAAGTGTAAAATCTTCCCTAGGGATATCTGCTGTAGATACCTGGTGTAAAGTAGAAATAGAAATACATCAATATAAATCAGAAGAACTACAGGATGGTTTCTGTGTTTATTTTTCATTGTGACACTGAAATGAATGATGACCTTACAAGAATATAGACAGATAGATATATACGAATTCCTTACCTTGGCTGCCAATAAATAATGACAGGGAACAGCAATCTAAAAACTCATCCACAAAAAAATGAAATACTGAATTCTATTTAAACAACTGAAAAATAAATCAATATGAAATTTTATATCTTTCCTGATGTATTTTAAAGGAATATATCCTTTTTACAGTAAGTCATAGAGAAAAAATTAGACTGCACTGATTTTTTTAAAATAGCTCTGTACAGAAGGAATTGCAGCAGTGAAATGGATATTTAATCAACAGTTCTGAGTGTGAATGCAAGTTATATAAAATTAGGCAAAGATTTTGCAAACATGTAACCTCCATTATATCTCTAAACTGATAGATTTTGTGTTGTTCTGTGTTTCTAAACTGAAAAATTTAAGAGAGAAAAATATTTTACAACTGATTTATTAGAATATCTTTAAGATGTTGATTGTGATTTCTAAGGGTTTGATTCATAGAGGCTTCCCAAATTTACTGTTTAGAAAGCTGTTTGGACCACTATAGGTGGCATCAATTACCCAGTATCTTAGATTAGATAAATCTAGGTGTGCAGTAATCAAAGGATTATACAGGTCTGAGAAGACAGCAGCATGCAAAGGAATTTCTGAAGGTCAGAAACAATGTTGTGGTTAGAACAGTAAGTTGGCAATGAAGTTACAGGTTTCAGGCCCCATTTTTAGGAAGTTGTCTAGAAGTTGTTTAGAAAGTCGTTTCTAGCTGCACAAACGAAAGTTCTGTGAACGATCACAGATTCAGGACTTGGTTGGACTTGAACTTTTATTCTGCCTGGCCTTCAGTCCACATCTAACTCTTTCCTTAAGGTAAAAATGATTTAGCAATAATATTCTTGTGCTAATGAAGAAAATGGCCCTCTAGTAATAATCTCCCAACTAAATACTTCATGTTTGCTTTAGAGAAAAAGATACAAATATCAAATAAGTATAGTGTTTTAGAGAAAGAGAAAATACAGTTAGAAGATGATACTTCTGCCTACGGACATAGCTTGTGAGGGTTAAACTCTGAGCAAAGTCAAAAGGCTTTTTTCTGCAGTTGCATGAAAACAATAGATCCTACTACTTAGTTTTCTGCATTCATAAGAAATTATTCATATGATCACCAGTAAGCGCTATCTTAAACCTTAAAAAAATAGAACAGTAATTCATGTGCTCCTTCACTTCTACCCTCTCTCCCAGGTATTAATAAACTGATGATCATATACGTCATTAATGAAATCTGCTTAAGGAGTTATATAAAGTTGTTAAAAAAGAAAAATCAGGTAATTTAAGCCGAAAAACCTCAGTGCAAATTGTAGCTAAGTGACCAAGCCAATGGTTTCCTACACATTTGTAGAACAGATAATTTCATTTTGTTGTCTAAACTATAATCAGGCTTTAAATGATTAAGGCATGGAGAAAAGATGACAGATGGATTCTGTGCTTGTCCATTTATTCTGATTTGTGATAGCTACCAGGCAGATTAAATAAAACTCAGACTTTCCCACTGTGGAAACTGGCAGAAGATTGAACAAACTCACTCCACCTCCAAAGCCCATCAACACTCTGGACTTAACATGAGCTTCCACAATGCAGAAATCAGATGGAGATTTGATGAAACTGGCCTGGAGATATTTTCTGTATTAGATTTTTTGCAGTCTTGATGTTATAATTTCAGAAATTCTGTAGCTAACAATAGAAGCGTAAATTTTTTTGCAGTTTCCTATTACATAGAAATCCTCAAACTCCAGAGCAATGATTTATACCCATTGACATTCAGATCCAGAACTGAACTCTTTTGGAACCTTTTAAATAGGCTTTCTGCTTAATTTTCTTTTTTATTTTTCAATTGTTTATATATCTTGCATATTGGTTATATAATACCAGTCTTCCTATAGACTGTTTATTTTTAGTAAATAGCTAACAACTAATTTTTCTCTAAAAAGTAAATTAGGAATCTAGCTTTCAGATCCCTGTCCAATAAAATATACATGTGAATTACATGAGAATGAGGCTAAAAATTATTAAAGTACCAGAGAGAATTCAGAAGAGAAAGCAGAATGAATGTCTTTGACTACATGACTTTGTGGAATAAAAACTACAGGTCAAAATTAAATAAAAATGAGTTCTGAGACAAATGAATCACAGATGTGCCAGGAACTTTTCTGTAAGCATTATCACTGGGAATTCAGGGTTAGAATTGCATGGCTGTAGAAAAGAGATACCTCAGGTCTCATTTCCTAAAATACACCCCTGAAAGGGCAAAAGCAATTTCTGCTTATGTTATTATAGTAGCATTTAAAAAAATAACATGCTTAGGCTATAAGTTTTGTGAATAATAGAAGACAGCATGGGATTATTTGGTTATTATAAAGAGAGAGAGATGGAGGGAAAAAAAACTAAATCCATTCTAACACACATTAATCTCAAAGGGCAAGTCTACCTGCACTGAAACACTTCACGGACTACTTTTCAGTTAGAGCCTGTCCCATAGGAAAGATGCTTCTACTCACTGTCTTAGAAATGTCTCTAATGAAATCTTGAAAATTTTCTGCAAATGGAGAAATCCCATCTAGGAAAAGCAGGGGGGTGAGAGTCACTGTTCTATTTCTGTTCTTCCAAGTCACTGATTGCCATGGACTGTGGGATTCACTTTCAGATTAAAACATCTAAACTCATTGGTTCATATGTGAACATGAACTATGTGTGAACGAAGTATCTTTCTCATATATTCAAGAAAGATTTAGTTAGTGCAGTTGACAGACCCTGCAGAATGGCCCCACTGATAAAAGAAACTTCCTACAGGCTTACACCAATGACCCACTTATCCCAGTGCTCTGGCTTTGGTGGGAGTACTAATGCAGGCTAATAGCGGAGTGTGGCACATTCTGTAGCAAAGAAGTCCGGCTGCTTTTTGTTTGAAGTCCATTGCCCCTGTAATTCCCAGGTTTAGTATTACGAGTTTTAGAGGGTACATTCCTGCCTAATCTTTTGCTGTCTTCTGTTGGACATATTGTCCTTGAATTTACCCGGTGGAAGTCAGTAGGTGTAAGAGTCACCCTGATATAAATAGTGTGATTCTGATGCCACCATTCAGGCTCTGGGGCCACTTGAGATGCCCTAAAATGCCACCTTTCCTTCTATTGCTCCAGCCCACTCTGGTCTCATGTGGGTCCTCTGTTAAGTATAATCCCATATGGAGAATTAATTGACCCTGTGAGCACCTGAAATGGCATCAAACACCTCTGAAATCAGTGAACAGAGAAAGCTTAAGAATCTGGCTTAATCATAGATACATCTAATGCAGACATCCACATTTAACTGTCATTATTTCAAATTCACTGACACTCCACCCTCTGACATATATAGTCTTCCCTCAAATATAATAGCTCTGTAACAAGTCTGTAAAACAGCAGATTTTTTTCATTGTCTTCTCAGTTGTCAGAGATAACCAGAAAGTGTGAATTTGCAAATTTGTGTGACACTGAGTACATCAGTATGTATTGAAATTGTCCTGAAATGGTAATTTGGTTCTAATCCTGAAATGGATTGCAAGTTCATACTGCAGCAATATTTTTTTTTGTTTTAGTTTCCAATAGAAATTATACCGATCACAGAATATAAAAATTATAGAAAGAATATCATACTACAACTGGACTGGGTTTTAAGTCACTCTCATCAAACTCAGTCTCTCTGCTAGAGTAGATTTCTTCACTGGAATTGCAGTTTTTATTACTAAGTGCTTTCTTCTTCATTTACAAAACTGACCTCGTGATTGGATCGTATTTCTCTCCTAAACTTACAGCCACGTGATTCACGAAATACCATAGGACATTCTGTCAGAAAAAAAAGGACTTCTGTGTCACATAATATATGGGCTAATCAAGGAGTATGTTCTTCAGGAGAAAATGAGAATTTGGTCTATGATTACTATGTAGTAACAAACACAAGAGAAATGGGATTAGTTTTTGAACTGATGTTTTTGAGGCCATAGAATTCTCCAAAATATTTTTATTTCATGTTCACCCAATTTAGAACTAAAGATAGAAGGGAAAAAACCTAACAAAAACCAATAAAGAAGCTCTCTTATCCTCCTTGAAAAATGTTAATTTTCTGAAAATCGCATTTCTGTTGCATAATCATTGACCCTAACAATCAGTATTCTGTTTTCTGAAGGCTGTGGGTGTTGAACTTTTCTGCTAAAGGATTATGAGCTCAAGAATATTAACTATATGCTTCAGTAACTATGCAAATATGCTTATATCTGCTGACATTATGTGATTAAAATTAGGCTTTCAGGATAAAGATTTCAATTTTTTTTGCTGAACATAACTTACGTTCAACAAAGGAATAAAGCCTTCACTATATATATAATATTTAAGATGAAATAAAATATATGTTTACTTTATTCACATGTCCAGGCATTTCATTTATAGTTCATCATTTAAAAGAATTATGAGGATCTAATAATGGTTAAATTTTTAAGAAGAGCAAGTCTTTAATTTTCCTTCTTAATTAAACTACGCTTTTGTCATTAATGTATCCAGTGTTCCTATTTGCATGTCTTCAGATGCAGGTCAGGACCCAAAGTGAGTTAAAGACTGGATCTGCCTGTCTTTGTTGAGCACTCAGCAGTAGGTAGACTTGAATTCTGACCACCAAATCTGGAGTTCCTTATAGGGCAAATATTTAACACACTGAAACACTGGGAAATGAAGTAAACTTATGCCAAAAGGGGGAATAATATGCAAACTCTAAAATTTAGCTGTCAGTTACATTTTTATGAAGTAAAAAATAAACATAAGTGTACAAGTTGTTTTGAACAAGCTAGAAGTAAATAATGTACTGAAGGACAGAAATAGAAGACAACTATTTAACTTTCTGAGTAAGATACCTATAAAAAGTGACCCACCTCTCAAATCCTTGTAATTTCTCTCTGCTTGTACATAATGATGTGTTACCATTCCAGGAAAGAATAAAAAATAGCTTAAACTGTCTGTATATGAGAAAAAGACTTTAAGAAAGGTCTTCATTTAAAAGCACAATAATGCTTATGAAAGTACTTCTAAATGTGAACCATCTGGTTACTTTGACAATTTGGAGTTAATTTTTATTTTAGCACGGTAAGCTCAGAATTAACTGTTCCGATCATTATTGATAATAGCAGATCCTGCTGTATATAGTTTGGAAAATAAGCTTCATTCCTAAAGTAATTGCTATTCTTTTAACTAAAAGTACTATAATTCATTGGTGTTTACTAGTTCAATAGACAGAATTGACTTTTATAAATATATGCAACTTTTATTTAAATGTAGTCATGTATCTATCCAAACCCACCAAGTTTGGATCAACTGAGTCACATGTCATATCTCACAAATGAAGAACTATATGTCTTCTTCAAGAAATATAAAGGAAACTGAAATGTCTAGAGAACAATTTTAAGTCTCCTTTTCTTTACTGTCCTTGATACCCATCCAAATTCCTTGGTTATTCAAGATCTAATCTTGCAAAGGGAAGTTTGTGTACATGGATTCCCATTAACTTCATTAACATCAAAGGGATTTTGCAAATACACAAGATAATTGTTTTCTAGGAGTGTCAACCTAAATGTAATTGGAGCCAAAGTGTCAGAAAGAATTACTGGAAATGATCCAGATTTACACCAGAGGAAATGTTTATAGAGTTAGACTTCTGCTGGTATCTAAATCTCATCTCTGCACATTTTAACAACTAGGGTTTGAAAAGAATTCCAGTACAGTTCATCTTTTCTTAATAAAATTGATTCATGTAGTTGAAGTCCTAGCCAGGGCTGTTAGAGTAGCTAATTTGAAGATAAATCTCACTTTTAAGGAAAGATTTGACCCTTGGATGCACACATGCAACTTTCATTATATTAATGGAAGCCACATTTGTGCATCCAAGGGCAAAATTTGCTCCTTAGAAAAATGATGTAAAATAAACAGATAATAAACTGCATCAGTGCAGTCAGGGAAGCTAATTGCATAGGAGGGATTTCCACTGGGGTGTGTTTTTAAGTGCTGAGAAAGGAAACTTTTGAAATAATACCCATAAAACTCACTAGCTTATAAAATCTAAAAGCTTCTAAATATAAAGTGAATTTTACTCTCATCCAAATAGATAATTTTGCAAAAAAAAAACCAAAACCAACAAAACAAAAATCAATCACCCAGCTAGAATTTCTAGGTTGTTTTCTTTTCTATGCGGAAGAAGAAATGCAAAAACATGGGAGACGGACAATCATTTATTTTTAGAGACATGCTCAAGAATACAAAACATTACGAAAAGACTTAATATATTTTCTTAAATAATATTAGTATTAGATTTACTCATACCACTAATTTCTTTTGGCAAGGAGTACAGAACTATCACACAAAGGTCCAGCATGTGTGACAGTTCTGCACAGAAAAATGCAGATTATTTGCTGTAATCAAAACACCCTGATATGAGCCTACCACAAGAGGAGATTAAGTGTTTTCACCCATACAGTGCAAAAGTACAGGGAAATTTTACTGATTGTCTCAAAATGCCGAGTGTTGGCTCTCACTTTTCAGATCAGTACTCTTGTTTTCAAACACATGGGATTGAAAGCAAGGAAGTTTAGGATACTCTTTCAAAGCCTTTAAGTGTTGTTTTTACCCTTCCCCTTCTGAAATGGCATTGATCTACATCTTTTCAGCTGAGCATGCATTAGTAAGTGAAGCAATTACCCCCTTTCTTCTGGGATTTTTGCTAAGATAGACCACCTGACTTTGTTCAACAGAAACAAAAAGAAAATGAGAAAGACAATCAGATTGTTGGGGGGAAAAGAAAAAAAGAAAAAGAAAAAGCATGGGAAAAAAAGGAAAAGAAAAGGAAAAAAGGGAGAGAGATGGGATTAGGAAGTCCCATGATATTTGTATTATTTTTGTTTCTTGGATTTTACCAGTAGACTACCTTGTCATATAAGGTTGGACAATTTGTTTCCTAACATTAAGTTTTGTCTTGGAAGACAAAAACAAGCAAGAAGGAAGGCACAGCCCCATATCTACTGTGAACATGTTTATTCTTTTGGTCAGGAGGAAACTTTCCCTGATGATATTTATTTTGAAAAGGTATGCTGATCTGAAATAATTCAGAGAAGCAAGAGCTACCAAAGAGGACTAAAGCAGAAGGAAATTTACTGCAAAAGAAATAAACTAAATACTCATGGGACCCATATTTTTTTCCTCCAGGGAACAGCTGTAATCTTTTTTTTCTTGCCAAAGTAGGTAACATGTTATCATCTTATAACAGTAGAAACTAACACAGAGTAGTTGTATACTAGAAATGGATAAGAATGTGTATCTTCCCCACGACTTTTTCTAAGTTTCTTCTAATGTAAGCTCCAATATGACCTTCCCCACACAGCACAAAGTTTATTAGTCAAACCTCTGAACTGCTCTCTTCTGACAGCTAAAGCACATTGACAACAACCAACACCAGGAGCTAGACCACACCACTAGGTTATCAATGTTTTCAGTGAATAGCGAAACCATAGCATTACATACATTTTCCAATCACCCCCAGTTTCTAGTCATTTTTATTTTAATTAGATTTAGTAATAAGTGTGATTTTGGTGGTGCATTTAAATTAATGTATTGCCCACTACCGGTTTGCATACTGTTGTACACCTTTCACCCTTTTGCAAAGCTGGTTTTTTTTGGTGAGGTGGTCTGAGGTATCCTCCTGAATAATCTAAGACTGCCAAGTATTAGCTGGAAAGTGGTCTCAGAAGGAGTAGCTTTATTCAGTGCTGTGTTCCCCTTCACAGATTGTACAAGTCCTATATCTTATAAGAGAATCTGTAATTTTACTGTAAGAAAATCTTCAGGAAAAAACTGTTATAGTTAGCAGATTTGATTGAGACCCTAGAGGTTCTCCTTTCTGTCTTTCCCCACGTTATGTCTTTTACAGACAGTTAAAAACACTCCCTAGGCAGCTTGAAGAAGGTCATCCAAGTGGTCAGACATAGTAAATATACCAGACCTAGCTTTCTGAAATCTAGTCTGATGGGAATCAATTTTTTTTTTCCATTTTTACCTCATCCTGTTATACAGTTAGTAAAACAGATGCCTTAAAACCAAACAGCATTTCTAGGGAGCTCTTTTTTAGTGTTCCATGTTCTCTAGGCGACTCTAATCCAAAATCTTGGTCTAGTTTTGAACAGTGGGAAGTTTGGGAAAAACTTTCTTTTAAAAAAGCCAGACCATTTCTCATTTAGAAAAACAGTTCTGAAATGATTGAAAAGATTTTTAACAGGTTTGGGTTTGGTTTGTTTTGGTTTGTGGTTTGGTTTTTTTCGTTGGTTGGTTTGCAGTTTTTTTGCAAACTTGCCAAATTGTTTACTTAATTTCTCTATTCTTGTTGATATGTTCCAAATTTTTATAAAAATTTATGGAAAAAATAAGGGCAATGGGTAGCAAAAAACTGTGACAGAATAGAAAGAAAATATGTGATAATTCACTAGATGAAATATCTAACATACAATATTCTTGAAATATTCTTCAATAAAGTCTGTGTGATGAACTTGATCTTCATGTGTGAGTTGCTAAAATAATGGTTAAACCTCAGCCTGTGCTTCATTAGCTACAAGAAAGTCCTACATTGTAAGTTATCATCATTTTTGTAGTATTGTGCTTAATGTCTCAAGTGAGATAATAAATGTCTTGACTAGCTAGCCACTTAGGACTTCTGCAGAGATTTTCAAAATATTCAGCAGCATTAAAAAGTTAAATGTCTTGGCATACTGTAAAATAGTATAAAATTATTTTCTTAGAAATATATGTATTTATAAACATGTATACATAAACATTTGTTTTCTTTAATTTGCGTTTTCTGTGTTAAGAAACTTCAAAAACCTTAAAACAGGATTTAACTAGATGCATAAACATCTGGTCTCTTGACTTAAACAATGTAGAGATTGGGGTCAACAGCAGATTTTGGCCTAGGCTTTTCTTGGAGATATGGATGCCAAAAAATTAGAAAGTTGGCTTTTTGTCATTTGCAGGTGTGAAAAATTTAATGCATGTAACTATGGTGAAAGAATAAATAACAGAAAAAATATGGAAAAAGTGTAGTACTGGGAGTTGTGACTGGCACCCTGCCAAAAGACTTCCACTTGTTTAGACAGAGAATTTTTATTATTGCCCAAAATTATAACACAAAGTATCTCTAGTAGATCTATGAATATAATTAATTCTTATAGAAAAAAACCCAACAAGCTCCAATACAAGTACACTTAAAGAGATAAGTCTGCAGCCTTCCTCCATGATTTTATTTACTTGGTTTTTTTAGGAAAGAAGACAAGTGAGATCAGCCCTTTCTTTGAAATGTCACTCGTATGCGTCCTTCAACATATGCCCTTTAGGGCTAATGAGTTCAGGAGATGTTTTGATCTCCTCACCTTGAGACACTTTCAAAACCAAAGGGGTAGAATTTCAAAGTCATGCCAAATAGTCAAATAGTCAATATTTCTTTTTGTCCTGAGCTAATCTACCATCACCATGCAATGATTAAAATGTAACACCTCTCCTTTGTCAGAGGAAGGGTTGTCAGTCAGGTTATGGTGCAGGCTGTGTGTCTGCAGTCCCAGGGAAAGGCCATCTCCTGAGCTCCTTGATTGTTTCAGATTTTGAGGGTAGATAATCTCACTGAAAATTGATGATGGAGCCTTAGAAGTGGTACAATGAAAAGCCCATTACAAATGGAAATATCTTTACTTAATTGTGTTGCTGTTTTATAGCAGGATAGGTTAAGCTACCATAGATTAGCAACATATTGGGGTAGAATTTAAGTTTCCTGCTTTTTTAAATCGTTTTCTTCAGAAGATACAGATTTAAATGCTTACTCTTTATTATAATTTCAAAATGATGCATGTGAGTAAGTTCAGCCCAGTAGAAGCCCTGCAAGTTTAAGAAGTTCTCAGGATTATACTGCAACTGATGCTGACTAAATGCATAGGAAAGAGGAGATGATAAAGGGCATGCCCTTTTTTCAGATCAGTTTTTTAATATGGGAATCATAATATTCCCATAATATCATGCATGAAGATACTTAAGCTAAGGTGTTAACATTTCATACTGCTTTTTTTCACTAGAAAAGTGATTTATTGGCAACAAAATTGCCAGAAACTTATTATACATTAATTTAAACAGAATTTAACTACTATTTCAATTGCTATTACTAAAAGTTTTCTTGAATATGAATGATTATTATGTATCACAATCCCACGCATGGTTTTCTGAATCCAGCTCATTTACAAAAATTTTCTAGTGTTGATTCAAAGAAATATTTGGAGAAGGATTTCTACTAACAGCAGTTAGAAACAGACACACTCATTCAAGAGAATCACATTTCTACCTATAATTGACAAAGCTGTATCACATTAGTATAAAGACCTTCATTCATGATTTCTTTTTAATTTCTCTTATTCTCAAACAAAGGTTTTCATTTGAACGTTTCTGGAACTAAAATTTTTTTTCCCTGATTTTTTTTTTTAAATTTTGCATTATATTTCCCTCTAATAGCAAATCAAAAGGCTGAAACTGAAGAAAAGCATTTCGATTGTCCTGTAATATATATTAATACATTGCTTCTGCACTTTAATGATTTTGTCTTGGGTTTTACTTAGGGGATATTTTTCAGAAAATTTTTTTTATTCAGAATTCTTGCTAAATTTCTGAATTCTGAAATATTTACAAAATGTAACTTTTGCCCTAATAGCAGTTTAAGGTTAGTATTTTTAACCATACCATATCATGAGTATTATGGTTTGTCAAAACAAAAAGGTGATTTTTTTAGTGACACAATAAACACTAGCTTACAAAAGGGAAGACAATAAGATGATAACAGATGGGAAGGCACCCCATTATTGTTGTATATGTTTCTTTGGTATAGGTAGTTTACTACCCTGGGGAATCTCTTTTTCTTTCAATTAGAACAAGTTAAGCCACCATCTCACTATTATCTGTTAACCACAAAGTAGCTTACCTATTTCTTAGTTAAATGAAGCCCACCTGTTTTAATTCAGACAAAATTCCCACTGAAGTTAAAAATTTTCAGATAATATGGACTTTGTGACTTGGCATTAGTTGCCAGTTCAAATTAACATTTATCATAGCTTCTGATTTCTCAGACTTGTCCTTCTGCACAAGAGGGTGGGGAGTGTTTAGATCACCCAAGGGGTGGATTGTATACAAAAACTGTTCTCAGATATGAAAACTGGTTGAGATGTCATAACACAGTCACACCCTAACTCCTGAAGTAACCCTTCTAATGCCCTGTCCAACCTGTTTTATCACTGCTTCCATAGTTATGCTGTTGAGGGAAACTGGACAGACCAGTAAAATACACAGATATTTTTAGATGGAACCTGTTTCCTGTTGTTAGTGTGGCTATGCAGAACACACCTCTGGAGATATATATTACAGCCATCTTTAATCACATGATGTCACAGTATAAAAATCTAGTAAATGAAAACACAGGAATATTTCAGTTTCCACATAGGACCAGCCAAAGAACTAGTCCCCAAGAAATCCCATATAATTGCTCTATTCAAAAGGCAGGAGGTGAGAAGATGATCTGGAGCAGACGCCTAAAGAGTGTCAGGAACTCAGCAAGCACCATCACAGTTACAACAAAAGATCAATGTGCAAAGAATCAAAGCTAGTTAGTGGAAAAAGCAGCTGCAGAACAGCTGGATTTACAGTGCTGAGGCATGTCATTTAACACGGAAATGGAAAGAAGCTGGGCAAATTCATCCCTCCCAAAGCTAGGGAGTCTTTCCTGGACAAGAATTGTTTATTTAGCAATTACAGTGGGGGTATCTTTGTTGATTAGTGTTAACATTAACTTTATAGTCATATTTATTTTAACCAGTAAACTGAAAGAAGTATCTGTACAAAATATAAATTGATTGTGAGAGTCCATTTAATGGAAATTGTGTGCTAGTCTGGAAACTATCAGAACAAATTTGTCAAATAACATAGCTTCCCCATTTCTTGATGGCAAAAAGAACAGATCATTGCTAATAAACATACAGTTGTCATTAGAAAAGCCCAAATATGATTGTGGTTTAATGGTCAAAAAAGTGCAAATAATTTATATTTTATTTGGACACTTTGATTATCTGGCCTCGAAACTTTTGAATAAATTAAAACGTCTCTATTTGTCTATTACTACTATTATTTTATAATACATCTCTTTCAGTGATAATGTCAGGCTGCTGATAAAAAAAAACAGGAAAAGAAAGCAGCAGAAATAAAGTCTGCAGGGAAAACATATGCAGGAGAAAGGAGAACAAGGCAGTTATGACCACTGTAAAATGTATATTGAACCAAAAGAGAGATTTCAAATACAATTTCAGAGACATTATCTTCACGATGAAAACAGAAAACTGAGCCCACTATATGATTAAATTTATATAGCAAAATAAAAGGATAATGAAACTTTATATTCATGAAGGATCTCAGTTCAAATCAGTGAAACTATGATGTGGTTTCATAATCTTTTGTTGTTTCTTGAGAGTTTCAAGTAAAATTTGGAACATTTTGTGAGTTTGAAAACTTAATTTAGAGGTAGGAATAAAAGTAAAATATCTGATTCATTGACTGGGTAAGCAACAATAGTCATAAACAGGAAAAAAAAAGAAACATACAGGGTAGGAGACTTGCTGGCCTTTTCTTCATCTCTGGCTAACTTGTGTACTTTGTGGAGACAGGTGCATGGCTTCGTCTTCCTCATATTTGGGCTTGCAGTAGCTGGTTCAGGTCACATGCTACAAAACAGAGCAGCACTAGTGGACCTATAAAGTCTGTTAAATGGAAAAAACTGAGAGACAAATGTTCATATATTTCTCCATCCAGTCAATCAAAGCACTTAGAATAGTAGCCTCTGACTTTTAAGAAGTCACATTTCCAAATTATCATACTTTTTATATTATGTTTCAGTACCAGGCATGACTTTCTTCCCATGGAAAGCAGGAAAATCAGGGCCATTGTAATATAATTTTGCATCCAAACAGCATACTCTTCCTCTGTCTTCTTTATGGTTGAAGACAGGTTTTGCAGTCTGTGTTTCAGCATTTGTCTCCAGTGCAGTCTTGGAAGAACTGTAGAGCAACCAAACATAACAGTAAACACATAGCAGTGAGTAATCAGCAGAAAGGGTGGAAGAAATATACCAGAAAGTTTCACAGAGAGAATGCACGTTCAAGAAGATGCTGGTACTTTGACACACAGCAGATATCTCTTCAAAAAGGAAGAGCTAGGCAGTCATTTATATGATTCTTCCAGCCTTGGCTCCAGGCTAACCACCATGCTCTTTGTATCTACTGAACCCCTACCTCCTACCATTACATCAGCAAAACCTTAGCTTAAAGGGCATTCAGAGCACCAGCTTCAGGGGTCAGCAAATTCAATTATATACATCAATCATTCATCTATACCTTATAATCACTCGACAATAGGTATAATTCCTGTTCGTCTATCTAGTGACCTAATGACACATGAACTCTGAATAACTGGTTGCCAGTATAGCACCTTGTCTTAGGCAAGAGCAAGACTTGGACTTCCACATAATGAGAATGAAAACAGCAACTGGACATTGTAAAAGCTGCTAATTCTCTACCTCCCTGCTGTCAGGAGTCAGATGATGTTGCTTTTTAATGTTTCCAGGCTATCTGCTTGCTTGCTTTGCATTTTCTCCCAGGTGTCAGCATACCAGCTTTTGGAGCTATATTTAAAGTGACACCAAACATTATTCTTAATTTTCTTTTATTGAAGATTCAGGTCAAAGCTATCTTGATCAGTTTACTATTTTCTGACATATCAGTCTAATGCATTGCTATGGGGTCACCTAATCAAATCAGTTATATTCACCTTTCATTTAAAAGGGCACTTCACCTGTGCGACTGTTACTCTACAGTCAAAAATGGTTTCATCCACATGGGAGAAAATGGTTTAGACAGACTCTTGCTCATTGTCCTGCATTCTCTGTAAACTGAAAATGTACCTATTCTTTATCACATTTGGAAAGTACATTAGATATTTTGATTGTGGCAAGGAAGATTAGGGTAAGTATGTGATGAAGACTAAAGGCATTGAAACTCATTAACACAGTCGATCATATCTTTTCAATTTGACATTTTACTAATGTGAACCAAGTTGAACTACCAGGTATCTTTCCATTCAGGCTGCATGACAGATAGAACATCATTCATTTTTTATTTTATGCTCTTTATTCTTTCTTGGTGCTATCAAAGGTTTTTGTCAGTCATACCAAGGCTTTTAAAAGCTGAAAACCTGGAAAATTGCTTAAGGTTTCAATATATGGGAAAGTTATACAGACTTGAATTATGTGAGTTAAATTATTCTGGTGACAGGTGATTTTAAACTATTATTCTTCTTATGAACATTCTTATTCTGAGCTAATGATGCTGATGTGACTTATGTTTAAGCCTAGCCAAAAAGCTGCACACACATTTAGTATAAATGTGAATCCACCCAGGAAGTCTTAGTGAATCTGACTCGCTTGAAAGGTCTTTTTATCTACATAGATATGCTTTACTCTCCTTCCGGAGCATTTGACACTAATGGATTTTATCAAAACAGTACTTTTCCATTAATGCAGCCTTTCTGGTGGCAGGATACACTCTGTCAGTCTGTTGAAGTCACTTGCTAGCTTTCTTTTTTTTTTTCTTTTAATCACCATTGTCTCTTCAATAATATAACCGAAGGTTGGCAAATTTATTTACTGAAATGTTCTGATGACCATTGACATGACTGTATAGAGAACAGTCTATAATTAGTCAGTCAGTAACAATAAAGATGGTTTTCATAGCTACCAGATGTGTAGTTTATGTACACGTTTGAATGCGTCCAGACTCTTTTGTAACAAATTGAACTTTGAATTCATGTTTTCCTTTAATATCATCAAGCATTTTTCAAAATTACACTAAAATACAAAGGACAGTAATAGTCTTTTGAGGTAAAACAAGAGTGATTACAATGTGATTTACAATGTGTTTGAAACATGCATCTCAAGTTTTGGCAATGACATGGCACATATATTGAAAAAAAAATAGAAACACAACTCATAAAAATTGCAATTTCAGTGCCTTTACCAAAGCAAAACTCATACTGATTGGAGTTCTGCAATAGTGTTTTATTTATCTACATTTTCAGAATATCAACAGTTGATCTAATACAGAAAAAGTTGCTAAATATTAAGCCTAAGAAATCATATTTTTTTCATGACCAATAATGCTGATTTTACATTTTACCCTGCAAAGAAGGGAAGTTAAGTTTACTTTTCTGCTTTTGCAGCAAGGAACTGGGAAATTAAAAGCTGTAGCCCCTGCTACAGGATCATACTGAGGTTTAGACTTCCAAAAGATTCTTTAAACTCATCTAATTTTTCTTCATTTTAAACCATTGTGTCAGTGCTTTAGTATGATGAGTATTATTTTGTGGAAAGTCTGCAAAAAGAATCACATGAGGAATTATCTTTGCTGTAGCTTATTAAATGCCCAAGAACACTCCTCTGATTTTCATTATGCAGCTGTTTGCTTTCAAAACTGAGCATTCAGTAACAAGTCAAAATGAAACTGATTCTTTTATACAGCTTGAAGTGTATATATATATATATATACATATTTTTTAAAATGAGCATGAAAACACTAGAAGTGGCACACAAATTCACTACTTGTAATATAATCTCTTATTTTCCCCACATGAATGCCTGTGTTGGAAGAAGATCTAACAAAAATGTGTTGATATCTGTTTATTGTAAACAGATGTGGAGGATCTGCCCCTGGTCCTGCTAGTGCCATTTCAAAAATGGATGATATAAATTACGAGCCCAGTCTTTGACTATCAAGTGTCATAATAATGCATTCACTATTTTTAGAAAGGTACTGAAAATTATACAGACAGACGAGCAACAGAGATCTTCTAAGGGTGAAATTTGTTTTCCTAATGTGGTGGTCTGACATTGGAACAGGTTTGGTTTAACAAAACATAAATACAATGTGGAAGGTCAGTGGTTTGAAGTGTGGGTTTCTTTCTTTATTTTTTTCTTCGTAATAAATCTCCATAAATGTTACAGCTGACTTAATACCAGTTGCAGGCCAGAAAATCTTCCAAATTAAATTAATAAGCATCATCACATTTTTCCTATGCTTTACCAAACTATGATCTATTTCAATCATAATATATTAGGAAAGTAGTAACGATAAAAGGAGGTATCAAAATCAGAAAATTCCTCATCACAGCATGAAAGAATAATTTCCAACTGAAAATATTTATTTATTTATTTTGATTAAATTCGATTTGATTCAATTCAATTTGATTCTGGATTAGTTATCCATTTACTAATGTAGCCAAGGTGAGGATCAGGTCCCATTTCCTCTTGACTAGGGCTTATTACATGAATATTTTTAGCTGGAAGATTTTTTAAAAAGAAGAGATATAATTCAGATGAAATATTGAAAGACTATTATGTAGAGAAAACTAGGTGTAACCAAACTTCATGAAAAAGGCTATTTTTTCTTCAGAAGATACATTGAATGTAATAGAAAACTGAAGGCATTATCTATAGAGTCAATAATCATATGAATAGGTGAAGAGAAGTGTTGGAACCTTGGGTTCAGATAATTTCAATCTTTCAGTGTTGACAGGTAATGATTTTCAAAAGCACAGTGTTTTACCTGAGGCCTTGGGAAAGGCTTCCCTTTTCAGGTGATAACACTAAGATTGCTACTGAGTAATTAAAAAGCAATTTGTTATGTCACTGGGTGGAATATGCGGAGATGTAGAAAATTAGGTTTATGAGTTATTAGTAATGTATTAGTAGTAAGATGGAGGATTTTGGGTGTAGGTTTTTACTTCTTCTTTCTTCCTTCTTCTTCACAAGTCTGGATAGTTTGGTATTGGTTCAAAAAACCCGTAATGCAGATGATAAATGAATAGTTATTGCATTATAAGTAACAACATATTAGTTGGCAATTTATAATTGGATAGATTGGATTTTAAATGGCCTTGAAAGTTACAACTCGGGGCCATTTTCCACCTTGTTAACTTACAGAGGCACACTCTGTGCAGCTACGCCATAGATAAGAAATTAATAAACAATCTAATTAGAAGAACATCTCAGCGCCTCCTGGGTCTCACTCCAAACTCTGAGCAAAGAACTCACGAAACAGTAAAAGAAGAAAGAAAAAGAGAAACAAAGAAATATTAACAATACTATTAGAAATATAGATATTAACAGAGAAGCTATAGAAAATGGAATGGGAAAAGTAAATAATATAGAGTATTTCAAAGGAAAACAGACAGATTTCAGCTTTTAAATCTCTTCTAAAATGCTTCTATAGAAGGCAGTAAACAAGAAATATCTGCTCTCCTATTCCAAGGACGATTTTTGACTTTTAAATTAAACATTGCAACAGAATGTTAAAAGCTATTTACATGTACTTGTGAATTTCAAAAGACAAAGGATATTGTTATTATAAGCCTTAATACAAAGGGCTTTGGAATAAAGTCCAGAAAAAAATGAAAAGGAAGAAGACAAAACAAAATGTAAATCCAGGGATAGGGCATGCAATTCTTCAGGTAAAAAAATTAGAAATCTTTGTGGTAGACCATTAATATTATGAAATTTTATTTGCTTAGAAGAATGTTTTTATTCTCGATTAAAATCCTCTCAGGGCTTTCACTATTGCAATTTGCCTAGATTCCTCGATCCAGCTTGTCAAGTTTCATTTGCTTGCAAGGAGAAACTAAATTTGTATTCCATCTGAAACAACTAACTGGAGAGAAGCAGCTGAATTTGATGGAAGGATAGAGAGCAGAAAATCTGAAACACACAAAAAAATAAAAATTTCCTTTCCTTTCGCAAGACTGCTCCCTCTTCAACAGACTTGTCAAAAGGCTTTTATAGCATAATCTTTGGCAATAGACAGAACACAAAACTCATAAAAGCCTCCCATATAAGCAAGTTGAAAATGGAAAAATGAAGTTTGATTATGTTTTTTTCTGAAAAAAGAATAATGTCAAAAAAATAAAAGTTTCTTTCTGAGATTTTGGTTTTGTTGCTTTCTGATTTTACTTGTACTTTTTCTTCTCTTTCAGGACAAAAAGCAAAACAAAAACAAAGAAAAGATTAGTATTTTCCATGCACTTCTTTTGTTTGTTAAAATCAATAGTAGTTACATAAGTGTACTGGAGAGAAGATAGCACTTACTGATACTTAGAAACAAAACCACTTAGAAATAAAAGCATTCTCACCTCTGCAACAACTTTGTAATCATAGTCTTCTTGCCTCAGACTAGACCCTTTTTCCTCACCTTAATGAAAAATACTCTTCTCCACAGCTCTTGTTTCTCCTTTTTGTGTTCAAAAGATGTGTTAATTTACACTATATCTTAGAGCACTATACTGTATCCACCATTAGTAATGCCTTGCATAGATTTGTCTTCATTTCCGCAGGCTTTTAGAAGAATCTTACCTTATTCAATTTCTCTTCATAACAGAGCCATTTCATGTTTTGAATCATCTATGTTTTCTTACAGATTTTCAGTTCCCTCTGCAATATCCATTTTGAAGATATAACCCCAGTGAATTTTCACTGTGGTATGGACCTGAGTTTTCAGATGTGTCATTTGCTCATCTGAGTGTCCCTGACATACACAGAGTCATGACTACACCTCTGCAGTAGTATCCCCATCTGATACAGAAAATAAAAACTAAATCAGAAATTGTGAAGCACAACATGGTAAAAAATAGGCGTAAGAGTAATTCAAAATATTCTAACATGGGCAAGTTTTCTATGCAAAGTATTTACCAAAAATATTTAATAATACAACAGACAGCATGCACTGGGTATTTGCATCATGCTTATATTGATCAAAAGGGTTCATTTCCCAAGGAAGTCATATAGACTGTATGAATTCCTGGAATGCTACCTACATGGTTGTGATTTAATAAAATGACTTGAGTGTTGTTCTGGGTTTGATCCCCGTATGGGCCATTCAGTCAAAATTTGGACTTGATGATTCTTGTTGGGTCCCTCCAACATATTCTGTGATTCTGTGACTTATCAGAGATGTGGCTGTGACATGTCAATCAGGCTTCATTTATGAAATTGCTTAGAAACGGTAAATGTAGAACTAGCTGGAGACAATTGCATAATGGATATTTCTTGTTCCATTCACAAAGTTACATGCCAAAAGACAGTAAGAAATGATCAAACTGTTGGTGAATATTTGTCATAATGTGCAGTTTCTTTGTATGTTGCTCCAATACCAGATCTCTCCTTGGCTCCTTAGTGAGGTGTGAATATTTCAGTTCTGATGAACAGACGCTTTCGTCTGCTGGTTTTGGTTGCTTCATGCTGAAGTTAAATGCGTGACTGAACATTTGCAAGATTTCGCATCCAGACGAAGATACATGAAACACAGATGACATCATTCTTGAACTCCAGCCAGTTTCCAGATAAATCTTGTGGAACATATCCAGGAAGTAAGTGCCTATGATCAGCTAAATATTCTTTCTTGCCAGTGTTTTCTCTCTGACCATAAAACTGGCAGAGAATCAGGAAGTCTTAATGTGGTTTTCATGTCAGGTGAACAGGAATAAATAGACTGTTTTGAATGTTTGAGTCAAAGGGCATTATAATGATATTTAGGCAGACTATCTGAACTGTACCATTTTGCTCCAACTAGGGGAATGTTATCCTGTATCTTGAAAAGTCACAAAATATCATTTAGAAAACTAGAGGCACTGATGTACAGATAAAACCTGTTAGGATCCTAACCTCTGAAGAACATAACCACAGGTTAGAAGGAGTCATTTTTACCGGGTAATTAGTGATGAAGTTATTACTACCAGTCAAACTCCTCTGCAAAGAACAGTTAGAACCAATTGCTTTTCCAGCAAGACAACTGTTTTCATTTTGAGTGAAAAATTTAAAAAATAGTATTAGGATAGTGTTTTAAGCCTATATAAAATGCAACTACTGCTAAAAGTGACAGTTCCACCCTTGTTTCTTTATTTTCATTCTTTTGTCAGTATAGCATGACTCCAGGGAGAAGGGATACAGCTGTATTCTAACCCACAGTATTCTTCTCAAGCGCTACAAGAAAAAAAATATTCTCAATCACATCAGAAAGACGACCTGTCTTACATTATGGCTCCAAGATTACTGGAAGATGCACAGACAAGTGGGAATAGATAGACAGGGACAGAAGAGAGAATGGAATAAAATCTTTCAGCTGCAGCCCTGTTTTAAGTTATAAACAGACTTCCCTGTTTTAGTTCATATTTCCTATGAAAAATATGAATGTTGAATATACTCTGTCATTCTTCTCTTGTACTTTTCTTATATAACATAAACTTGTGAAAACTGTGATTGCTCCTAATAGTAATTTAGTCACCAGTTTTAAGGGACAATTGTATTTAGTCCTGGAGCTTGCAAATACAACACTCAAAGGACTGAAATGCAAAAAAAAAAACCAAACAAAAAAGCATGAGCAATTCAACTTTGTGTCTAGTCTAACAATTTAATCAACAGCTCACAGCATTTTCTGTTTTCACAATTCACAGCAGCCAGCTGTAGGAACAAATAAAACACCATTATTTTGCCAGTGATACTACATCAGTGAATTTTGTCTGTGCCCTTCCATTTAAAATGAGACAAGTATTCACGTAAAATGATCTGTTACCCAATTTTTTACCAACACTTAATGGATACTGAGATTGTTTTCTCTTCTTCCTTGAGCTTCTTTTTGTGTTCTGATCTGTTACCCTTCATGTTCTCAGGAACACGACTGATTCATATGATAGGACTGGAAAGGACATTATGTTATCATCTAATTTAGGTGTGCCAAGTTTGCTTAAGTATCATCAATATGGTGTCTGAATATTAAGCAAGTATATAGATGTTCCCTAGTATGTGCTTATCTCACCATCTAATAAAAATGATTTTCAATAAAAGAAGTCTCAGAAGTTAGACCTAGTCCCCACGTCTCACAAAAGCCACAGAAACAATTTTTCACCAATGCCATGTGAGAGCCCTTTAAAATAAATGTCTTCTCTATTTTCTTCTCTAAACTGAAACTGATTCCTTTATTCCAACATTTTTTTACTGAGCCATGTTGTTTAAAATTTTTGGCTCTTCTCTCAAATATTTTCCATTTTTTAAAATATCTGTGAACTGTAATGGTCAAAACTAGACACTGAATGACCACACCTGAGGAAACTTGCAGACTTCTCTCTGCACATACATGTTCTCCAGCAGCATTATGGAGTTGATTTCGTGTATCACACTACTGTGGTTTTTGTTTTATTGATACTTAGGTAGATATTTTCCCTTCTTTGCATTGGTTGATTCAAGTTCATATTCCTAAATACAGCTTTTTAAATTCTCCTTTATGTTGTATATTGTTTTTTTTTATTTTGTCTAAATTTAAAAAGATCATATTATGATCCTGCCATCCTGCCTTCCAAATAACTTGCAATCCTTCTAAAACCAGCCTAGTTTGATGCACAAAGGTATAATTTTTCTGCCTGCTACATAAACTAGGTCATTTAAAAAAATGTAGACCTGAGCATGACCTAAAATACATCCGTACTTTGCCTGTCCTTCTACTGTGCTTGTGAACAACAGACTTAATTGTCCTTCAAGAATCATTTTTCTTGTATTTGTCTGCTTGCTAATGATTTCTACACCTAGATGATACTTCTTTAGTGTGTTTTTGACAAAGTTAACAGCAAAAGCTTTATTATATTTTGGATTTAGTACAGATCTTGACTATCCTTTACATCATGTCAATGGTAGGGTTGAAGTAGAGAGTTTCACATTGAACACTCTTGAAAGTCTGTATTGACTGTGTTGTACTGTTACTACTTCATGGGGTTTTGTTTATTGCAAATTGTTTAATAACTTGTTCCAGAAACATTATAGGAGACAAAGTTATGCCAACTGGTCTGTTACTTCCAGCATTGTTTCTTGTTCTTTTCTTCATCACTTTCTCTTTCCTGTGAAGGTTGAAGCATGAAGATTTTGAATATTTCAAAAATTTAGTATCATTTGTTGTTATTTAGCTGTCACAGTAATTAATGAACTTTCATTTCCCTTTGCTTTTATCATCCTTTTAACATATAAGTGGAATTTTTTCCTCTTTATTTTTGTCTTCTCTATTAATTGAAGCTTACATTGCATTTCAGGGTTTCTGGTTTTGTGTCCGTGCACTTATTCTATTTCCTGGTCAATTTGGCTAATTTCTACTTTTGTATCATACCTTTTGAGTTTTTCATGTCATTTAACAGCTCCTGATGTAACCATAATTTATTAAAATTTCTTGCCTGATCAAGCTTCCAGGTCACATCTTCCTCTTAAAGAACAATTTTGAGAATGACCTGACATAGATTCAAGTAGTCTGCACTGGATTTGTTTTTTTCAAATTATTAAATAATCTCATTCTATTGTTCTGAAGAACATGTTAACCTGATGTCTGTGTACTGTGTTGAACAGACTGCAGTGAGTTTTGCAGTCTGCTTGCTAAATTATATTAGCTTAAGAAATATTGAGCTGCAGAAGAGAAGCACCTGTCACTTTCAAGTATTTTGATATGGCCTCCATAGCTCTTCTCCTGTAGAAGTTTATAGCGTATTCCAAAACTCAAAACCAAAAAAGTTTTAGTTGTAGAAATTTATACTGATATAAGATCTGAAAATGATAGGATTGGCTTGGTTTTTTCTGGCACATTTCTTTAAACTAAAAAAGATTTTAAAAATTTGCTTGATTGTTTGAANTATATCTATCTCTATCATAATGTCTAGTCAGAATTACCTGTAGAGGTCTCCTAATGTATTTAAAACAATTAGCAAGAAATGCCAGGTTGGAGAAAACAGTATTTTTTATACTTCTCTCATTATATTCTTCCATGTATTCTGTGTCAGCAAACAAACTCAGATAGTAAATTTTTATGCTGTCAGATATAACAACTGGAAAGTAGGCCCTGCTTTCTAGTTTCCTTTCTTTTGGTGTCAATGTGTCAAATGTGTCATGTGGGTCAGACTTAATTTAATGATATTAAATTTATGATTGTGACAAAAAGTAATGGTATTAAAATAAAGCCTTTGGTCTTTCCACTTGCAAGGTCTAGTAATGTAATAATAATAATAATTCATTCAAGGGTTAAAGTATATACACAACTTCATAGTCTAGGAATACATATTTGTAACTTCTAGCCCACTGTCTATTTCTTCAATAAGGTGCCATACAGAAAAAAAAAATTGTGTTACTGCTTCAGAGCAGCAAGTCCACATTCTTACAAGTTAAAGGTACTTTAAACTTTTAAAATATGTCTAAGCTGTTCATTATTTAGGACTTGCTTTGATTTTTATTAAGTAGATATAGAATGTGAGTGATAAAGGTTTTAACTTGCCAAGATCTGAATGCAGGGCTGTGTACTTTCCCCTTGATAGGTAAGATATCAACACTGACATCCACACTTACTTAGGGAGCTTCACCATCTTCACTGCCAGAGTGATGTTGGCAATATCAACAACCACAGTAATAGTAGTATGATCGTTCTTTCAGTCTGGCAGAGATGAGTGAACAAAAGAGAATTTCTGTCCTTTGTTTGAGAGGTTATTAATTTGAAATTATATAGGGCAGAGGCTAGACAGGCTGATAGCTTTTCAATATAAATTATATTTCTTTCCAGTATTATCAGCATACAATTTTCAAGTCGTTCAAACACTGTAATCAATAAAAGTTCTTGCACTCCTTCACCAGTCACCAGTGGGCGTATACCAGTGGGTATACTTCAAATCATACATCTCTCTCAACTGTCCAGACTTCACTGCCAAATTTCATGAAGAAAAGAGTAACTATTTATTTTACTGTGCTTATTTGTTTTATTATTCCTTTAGAATAAATTTAAAATAAGAGAAATAAAATAGAAGCTGAACTGAGAATCAGGTATGCTCTCTAACTTTGAATGCAATTAAATCAGCATTTAGGAATGACAAGAATATGACAATATGCAGGAAATCAGTTAAATTTAGATCTCTGAAAAGCAATGATTCGGGAATTCTGCACATACTTAATAAAGCACTAAAAATTAATTTACCCCTAAACATTGATTTAGCCATCTTATTTAACTATGAAACAATTTAAAAATTTAGAGATGGTTTTCTCCACTTTACTCACTAGATTCACAGAATTTCTATTATTTACAAAGACAAGTCCTCTTTCAATGACAAGATGTTTTGTTTTTAAATTTACATCACATTCAGATCAGTAGACTTGTAAAAGTGAAATCAGGGCAGCAGCATTGCTGACAAATTCACTTTAAAACTAGAGACAGTGTACTTCTGTCTGTCTGATGAGGGTTGGGGAATGCAAGAACCTAGGATGTTGGTTCTTTTTTCAGATCAAATGTATGACACTTAAAGTCATGTTTGTGCATTTGATGCACATCTTGTTTTGCTTCAGGGAAACTGTAGGCTGAGGAGGGCTTTGTTCCAAGTAGGAATCATGATGTGACAAAAATACAGACCCAAATGTGTGAAATTGAGTGTTTCCCTGGATCATATCAAGGAAAGTAATCCAGAGGATTTCTATTAGGACCCATGCTATTCCTTAGGGGAGAATATATGTGCTTTACACAAATTTTCTTGAGTTGAGGAAATGGGGTCTTGTTTACAAAAACCAGATCAAATAAAATAAAAATAAAACCAGCAGTCCCTCATTACAAATGTCTAATTTATCATCATCATCATCGTTGTCATCATCATCACCATCATAATTTATTTTAAGTTTTAAAGACTGAAAAACATGGAAATTTAAAAAAAAAAGTTGCCCCAAAATAGGGATGAGCGTAAATAGAACTACATGCATGCTTCATTATGAAACCTAGACCCTGAGTTATACTTTTGAGCAAAATTTGACTTTTATTTAATTATATCCAAAAATCACATTGATTTAATTTTTATTAACCTAGTGAGAAACACTGTCTGATTCAAGCAGTTAAGTTTGATCAGTCTTTCAAAGGACCAGACCAGCTAAAATCAGACAGTATATGAAGACAAAGAGAACTCGGATGTCATTTTGGACACTTCTTTTCTTTTTCTTTTTTCATTCTAGGAAAATAGATTTTTTTCCAAGATAATGGAGCAATACTTTCAAAAGGCGGATCTAGTAACTTACTTCTTACTTCAAGCTTAAAGTGGAAACGTCTGTAAGACTTTAGGAAAAAAGCCTTTTACTCCATTACATCTTCTCCTCAAGTCCTCTGTAGCTTTCCATAATGTCACAACAGTTCCTAGGTATTTAAACAGATGAGAATATTACAGATATGTTTTACATTCTGACTAACTTGCAGGCTCTTTGAACATGTAGGTACAGAACTAGACCACTTCTACTGAATCACAGATCCTGCTTGCATGGAAACAAATCTATTGAAAAACTTCTATTAAAGTACCAGGATTAAAAATCTGACACAGTTAGGAAGTTTTAATAATTCACATTTTATTTTTAATTGCAATATATTAATGGACTTGAATTTGGTTTTTACATATGTTAAGCTTATTTTTAGATTGTACCGGCTTGTAGAACAGCCATAAGATATATCTCAAGGTTTCTTACATGCTGACATGAACGGCACTCTGAGTATCTAACCTTCCTCAGAATAACATAAGTCCCATGACAGGTTCCCAAGTTAATGAAGATGATGATAGCAGCTTTTCCCTCCATGACTGCTACAGGTGGTGAGTCTCATCTCATTACTGCAGCTGAGGCTGCCAATGTAAGTACCCCACCAGAAAACAGCTGGGTAAATATATAGACATTACGGTTCCTGGATACTTCAGACTTGTGTAACGGAACATAAGTTGTAAGTGGGAGACTGTTTCTGCCAAAGATATATTTCTTTTTTCCCCCAGCTTTGAATAACATTTTTAAAATGTCACAGTGAAAGAGTGCATACTTCCTATTACTAGGCTTTCAACTCGCTGCTTAGTTGCTTTATACATGGACTTGGAAAAGGATTGCACAAGAATAATTCCATTACAGTGATGCAAATTAAATGTAACTTTACTAAAGTGAATGGAACCATGGCAGGGCACAGCCAGTGTAACTACGGAAATCAGGCCTCAGCCAGTGCTTTTTATTACCAATTAAAGCACAGGGGGAAAAAGTGAATGAATACTTACATAAATTTAACTTTTATTCATTCTGAAACTAAACAAACTCTTCAGGAAAAGTTTAAAAGGTATGAAAAAAACCTTACATGCAAGATTCAACAATGCAATTCAAAAGACAATAGGTTTTGAATGAAAGCCATCTCAAAGGAAAACCTTTTCTCTATAATATTTATTACACACATGAAAATGTAGTATTTCTCTGAAAAAGTAGAGGTAAAACAAATGGGGTTTATATGTTTGCATCTATAAGTTGGAGGAAATAATGAAAGTGATGCCTTAGGATTTTGGCTTTTATATTTGTCATATACTTGTAACCCTGCAATCCTTACTGTGTAACTCTAAAGCCCATATAAAAGTGTTAGCTACTGCTTTTTAGACAAAGCAATCCATCTTCAGGCCTGGGCTTCAAGGACACCTTACTGCTTCAAGCCCAAGATATGTAAACAACCGTTGGTGAAGGGGGGAAAAACCTCGGGGGAATTACTCCATTACCTGAGGCTGTAATTGGAAGAGCTAGCCCCGATAGGCTAAGGGACCAAACTTATAAAAGTATGGACAACTCGTGACCAGTCGTCCACCTTGGGTGGTCTATCTTGGGGAGTGGACCTCAGAGGGTCCTCTTGGGGTGTAGGCCCCCCCCGAGAGAGCTTTGGCTTCCCTGGATGTACCAGAAGGCCTTCAAATAAACACCACTGCTTTTAACCTTTTAATATTTGTCAAGTCTCTCTCTTTTAGGTAGTTCCGCTAAGGCATCAAAAGAACACAGACTATTCTCCTTGAATGTCCTTATCTTATTCCTAAACTACAGACAAATCCATGAAAATCTGTGTTGGATAGACCTTTTTTTTAAATAGACCTAAGGACTGATTTATTTTTGTGTGAAAGAAGATTCTGATATATTGCCAATTAGTTTATTCTACATTTAGACAGTGAAATGCAGAACAGCAGAAAGCTACATGGACCAGAAAACCCAAAGGCTTAGGAAAGAAGAAAGATTTTCACTTTGACAAAGCAGCTGGTTGTGTCAATGGTAGCTGGCAAGAGGATGTAGCATTCATTGAGAAAATTACAGTGGAAAGAGCAGCCAGTTTTGTAACGCAATTAAAGCAAATTTGTAGTGAGTGTCAGCTTCCTTATCACATGAAAATAATTTTCTCACCTACAAGCACTATATTTTCTAGATCAGGTGCAAACTTTAATGTTTTGCATTTGCTTTTAATGTAAGTTTTGAACCAAGTAAATATAAAATAAAAAATTACATCATGTAAGTATGAAAATATAGAGACTTTACACAGCAAGTATTCAGACAGAAGTACAAATATTTCCAATGTTGTGTGATTAAACACATTTTAGGAATTATGTTACTTATGGACTTATTTAAACTTTGTATGAAAAATTAATTTATATATTTCTATTTTATGAAAAATACTTGCATATAACATTCAAAATTTTTAAACATAGTAAATCCTTTTGAATGCTTGACCTTTTTGTATGAAAATCCATCTTCTAAAAATGAAGAAGCGAAAGATATTAATGAGCTGTTGTCTCTAACGTGAAAAATATCAAAAGCCGGATACTTCGTGGTTGTACAAGATGTGATGTGATCTAAAGCAGTAATTTCCAGCTAAAAACCATTTCTTATTTGTCAGGTTCCTCGACATTTTTTGCTCGTCACTCCTCTGTGTATCTTCCTTTCTGTTCTCAAACAAAGTCTTTCACATAAGAACTTTAAGAGCCTTGCAGTATTAATATTATTGTTAGGTAAACCATTTTCATTTCAGTGTATTTCAGCTGTAATAATTAGGAGAATATGTTACAAGAATGCCTATTCTTGAATAGTGTACATATTTAGATCCAATTAGCTATTAGAAATTTTCTAATTTTGACATTAGGGATAAGAAAAGCTTTTCAAAGGTGAAAAGCTACTGCACTGTTAGTAATTTTATGAAGAAAATTTTCAAATTCTATCATTCAGAATAGAATTATGGTGTACTTAAATTCTTAAGATTAAAACTTCAGATATATAAAGCGAATTCAGATATATAACCTGTTATTGCCTAAATGACAAGAAAAAGTTTTACAAAGTAAATTTCCATTAATTAGGAGGCATTTAGTAATATATAAATGACATTGATGGCTTGTGAAACTGAAATATTAATGCGTAATGGCTCAGACAATTGGCCATTTGCAAAAGCAGTGGGCACTTTGCTGAGGATGTGCAAGGGAACAGCTCAGGTGCAGAGGGCTGAGCACCAGAGGATGACCAACAAATTATCCTTAGTTAAGCAACAAGCTGGGTTTTGAGACAAATAAGGGAAGAGGTTGATAAGAAGTAGATCCTGAGAAGGGATAGTGCTTTTTATCGTGCCAGTGTCCTCCCTTACACAACTGGCTCATGTGTGAAAACTCCTCTCCAGGGGAGGTATTGAGGCATTCACAGAAGGTATTTATCCCTTCTGATGGGACATAACTGGCTCAACTACACTGACACGAGAGGTAGCTGTCATGTTTTAGAAGGTGTCATAAACCACCAAAGACTCCTAAAGTACCCCCAGACTCATTTCTGGGGTCTTCTACCAGAGGACTGTACATCCACAGCGTTGCAAGAGATCCGCCGCTGTTGTACCAGAGAGCATAAAACTCCTGTCTCTGTGGACTTACCTGGGCAGTCCAACCTAGCCTGAGCATATATTAAGCTGATGAACTCTGTTTTATGGCTTTCCCTCACCCCTAACAAGCACTTTGACCAAGGACGTCTACAATCAAGACTTGTCGCTGGATCCATGAGTGATAATATCTTTCCACTGTTATCCTTTCTTTCTCTTTCTTTCTCTCTTTCTTCTCCTAACTTCTACTCACAATATATTGTAAGCCAGATTGAAAAATTCCAGTCAATGCCTTGTTGTGTCTGGATAAATTAAAGTTGGCTAAGTTAAAGTTTGTGAAGTGCCTTATTGTGTCTGGATGTTGTTTTAAAATTTGCCAAGTACCTTATTCTACCTTAATGTTGTGAAGTTTGCAAGTAAAAGTTTGGTTTTGAACCTCCTGAGAATGTTGTTGTTTCTTCCGTGCACCTCCCAAAGTGAATTAAAGTACTTCCCTCTAAATCCACTGAGCAGACCGGGACATAATACAGTTCTTAGAAGATTAGATAAACACCCCGAAATAACAAGATCTAACATATTCTTATTGATGGTCTACCGTCTAAAATACAAATGAAACATCAAACACACCAAAATATAGCTAAGATGTTGTCCAAATCCACAGACATCAAAGTCCTATCATCAAAGTCCCACAGATATCTGTGCCAATCACAGAAGCCAGATTTTTGCATTGCCTGGGTCTATGTAAAATGCACCTAACACATTCAGACCACCTTAGTCTTTAGCAAATGGGGGGGAGGGGGGGGGGAAGGAAGTCTTGCTTATTTAGCTTCCCTGAGAAGAAATCAAATATTTGTCTTATATTTTTTCATCATTACGGCATGTATTGTCAGTAATATTTTTAAAATTTTTGTAGCTGAGTGTTAACTTTACTTTGTTCGCAGGCAGGCATCAAAGCAAATCTAGACCAATCCTAGTTTCTACTAACATCAGCAAGAACAGAGTACAGGTACAAAGACTTCAAAGCTGCACAGGGGTACACTGGATGAAAGAAAATTAATCAGCCTTCACACATCTTTGATCTACATCTCAGAGTTTAAAACACATTCTTCTGTAAGTTAGAATCGAAAGAAAATACAAATTACCTGAAATTTTCTCAGTAAATAACTGAACAGGTATTTTGCACAAGTGTGTTTTTGTCTTTTTTCTTTTTGTAATTATATATAAGGGAATCCATAACAATAAACAAATCTCAAATTCACACTTCTACCTGTGTGTGGTGACCTGACATTAAACTACCAGTGGATATTTTAAAGCTGAATTATTCTCTGGATTATTAACTCCTTGGTTAGTAAAAGTGTGCTTAAAGTTCTTGTTATTGCTCTCCATACTTGCCGTTTCTTTTTTGCCTAGAGGCCAAAATATTTAAATTCCACTTAAAAGACTTTTTTGCTTTTAGCTTAAAAGGGAGGCTTTTGAGAATTGTGCATGAAAGCATGATTTTCCAAGCAGATTTCAACTTGTTCTTATAAATTTATGAAGTTTTGAAATACAGTTATTTGAATGGTTAATTTTTTGAGATTTTTTTCAATGTTAGTTAATATGTCCTTTATTTGAACTAATTGATATGTCCTTTAAATAGAACTTCATCATAAATAAAAAGCATAAAAAATTATCTCTCTATTGCAATTCATCACATCATTTTCAATATAAAAAATAACTCTATTAAAGAAAAGTAAATGTTTTTCTCTTTGTCAAAGTTCCACCTTGATGAGAACAAACCTTTTTACATATTTTAACTCTCAGCTCCTCCTTCTCAGATTTCTTATCTAAAATACTGAGCTATTATTGCTACATAAACATTGCTTATCTAGGAGAGTTATTTAATCCAAAATTATCACAAGAACTAAGAAGAAAAAAAAAAAACAGAGAAAGTTGTGATAATAGAACCTTAAGCTTAAAGTCCTGCTTGTTTGTTGTATAGAATTTTCTTCAGTTATATGTTGTCTACCCTACTTTATTTTTCAATTTGGTTAGTGCCATGACTTTTGTCACCCTACCACAGGCAATATTGAAGACTGATTTAGCTAATTAATTCCAAAAAGAGTTTGGAATTCATCTAGGATACTGCCCAAAAGGGATTGTAGATGGTATGAAAGCAGGTATCTGAAGACGAAGCCTTCCTACTTGCTTTCTAGTTTAGCCTTTCTTCTTCCTCCTCTTTCCTGGTGGTCAGCCACCTGCTGTGGAGCTGTCTTCCTTACATCTGCAGAGATGCTTTTCAAGTGGTTTCCACAGCATATGTTCTCAGTTGAGGTTTCCGAGAAATTTTGCCTGAAAAATGAAACCAGCTCACTTGGGACTTCTGTCAGATCCAGAAAAAAACAAAAGCAAAAACAAACCCAGGAGAAATTATTTTCATTAGGAGGTCATGGGAATTTTTCATGACAAAAAATTTGAAGGCTGATGTTTTGAGTTTGGGGTGTACAATACTAATGGAAGGAACAGTATAGATCAAAATGTAGAAGCGTATTGTCACAACAGGTTTATGTTAACTAAGTATGATGTTCAACATAAAAAGTGACTTTTTTTTACAAGTGTAGAAGAAATACTAATGAAAGAACATTTATAATGTGCACTGCAAATTGTTAACTTTTGCTCATATTTTCTGTCTGTATATTGACTAAACAGATCACCCTAAAAGAACTTTCTGGGTTCCATAATGATATTATGCCCAATGAAGGAAACCTTTTTAATCTCTTTGATCCAGAGTTCAGAAAAGACAATAGAAGTCTCAGTACAGCAACACTTTCTATACAGGAAAGTGGCATAGTGCATATATGCTTTCTCAAAAGGTAGTCTGTCTGTGATAATTTTCATAATACAGCACAGGCAAGGATAAAAATACTCAGACATTTAATTGTGGTTTAGAAGAATATTTTCTTTTTTAATAGCAGAATTCTCTCTTTGCTGTTTCCTTAATACTGCTTCAAGATTTTCAGATAAATTGGATTAGATTACAGAATAGATGGAGCAAATCAGTGTGGCATTTTTCATGTCATGATATGATTTTAGTCATTTCCCCATGACAAATGATGATTCTGATTAGCTTGCTTTGAATTACAGTTAAGCAAACAGTAATTATTGCTGACTTTAATAATTAAAAAATTAGTCTTCCAAGTGAGGATTTTGTAAATGCTCCATTTAGAAAAAAAAGTTCTGACTTTTCTTACCAGTTTAGTGAATATACAATATGGTTTATGTAGTTCTTAGAAGAACAATCTTCATTGAAATAAACATTGTTATGAATTGCACTAGATTTTCTCATCCATAAGCAGATATTCATGTTCTAGTGACATTAAGATGTATTAGAAATAAGGACACCCACATGGCAGTTATTGGGATACAATATCTTGAAACTGAGAGCTGTCATTTCTGCCTGTTCTAAATAGTTTATCATGTCTTTGATAAATGCACAAAATAAAGACAAACAACGCATCATCAAATAATATGTCATCTAATAAATCTTAAAGAAAATTAAAGGTATGTATAATTTATTTTTTTTAGCTGCATTGAATGCAGTAGCCTTATAACACACCCCACACACCCTCCCCCACAAGATCAGTGACTGTCCTACTCTCTTGCCTGCAACTAGGGGAAAAAGAGAAAATCTCATGTTTTCAAATGCATTTAGGCACTTAATGCTATCCTAAACAGTAGCTAACTGTTGAATAATGTTGTAAATATCCTCTAAAAGTTCTTCTTATGCTGATATTACCTCTAAGTAATCGTCTAAGTTAACTGTGTTTCCCATGCTCACTAGCAGTCGGTCTGCTATGTGTAGACACTGGGACAAATGCAAATGTTCCTGGTGTCCTGCCTTAAAGTTAAATGACCATCTGGGATGACAGTTGATCAATAATTTGCTCTTTAGATCCCCTCTTCAAAAAACTCGAAGGAGCTAGTGATACTTACACTGATTTTTTCAATCAGAGCCCTGTGGATTGAATGAGATACTTCTCATCTGCTATTTCATTGCATTTGGAGTTTTATATTTCCTTTAAAACTTCCCTTTTATTCTGTTGCACATTTAATCAAATACAGCTAAAATAACAAAGCAGACCTGATTAATTTATTGTTGCCACACAAGAACTGGAAATAGCTTTTGGGCAATGCATTTTTATTTCTTATGGGTAATAAAGCATTCATACAGTGATGTATTTATTTAACCTCACACATGTTGTTCAGGAACCTTATCTACAATATGCAAAGTCTGTTTTCTGAGACACCATAGAGCACAAATTTAAGGTGCTACACAAGAGTTTTAGCCGTGTGACTCCCATAATAATGTCAGAGTTTTGTGAATATCCATGCAAACTTTTAAAATCATGCCTTTATTTGATCAGTTACTGCAAAATCTTCATTGCTGAGATAGCATTTTAAAAGAAATAAGATTCTGACTTATTTTGATTTTGATTGAAATTGATTTATTGGAAAACTTATCTGGAAAAAAACTATTCCTCAAAAATAGTGAGTTGGAGTGTCGAATGATAAGTTCTAGTTTGTCTTTATTACTTCCTTCAGCAAGAACATTTTTAGTCACAATATTTGTCATAATTGAAGAACAGATTATAATGACATAATCTAGGCAGATCCTCAGTTCTCCAGAAGTCCTTTCCTTTTAGGTTATATCCTCAAGCAGGGAAGAATCCAAGATACTATTCAAGATGCTGTGACTATTAATGTTTTTAAAAAACAACCAATCTGAAATTTTCTCAAACTGAAACTATAGTAACACTTCCTTACTATGTGGTTCCTTGTTTGACTCTTACTTACCTTTTTCAATGGTGAAAAGTAGCCATTTAATTTGACATGAAATAATAATTTTCTGTACTAAATCTACTAGGCAAGTTTCCCATTCCCTCTAACTTTGTGCTAATTTCATCCTTTTAAAATCTCATTTATTTAGATCATTGCCCATAGCCTAAAGTTACCTAGACAGTAAGACAAATGCTCTTTTATAGAATATCAGATAAAACTACCAGATTCATTGACATCAGACTGTTGCTTTAGATATTTCAAAATGGTTGATCAGAGGGTCTTTTTCCTCTCCAATACACTTAGATACTTTGTTTTTTATGTATAAGTACTTACGCCTATATTTGATGTTTGAGTCTAGATTAATTGATTTTCTTAAAAAAAAAAAAAAACAAACAAACGAAAAAACAAAAAAACCCCAACAACAACAAAAAAACCTCAATAGTTCAGATAGCTAACCCCCCAAGCCCGAGAATTCTTCCAAAACAAGGTACATGGCTTAAGAGCGTGCTTCACAGAACAAGAAGCATTATTGTAGCAATAAGCAAAAATGAATGTAGATTTTTACAAAACCTTCAGCCTCTCTCCCGGTAAAAAAAAAGGCCTATTGATACTTAAATCAACATGTTTTGCAAATGCTGGAATAGTGCTTGTAGCTTCAGCATTAGACAGGATTACATCTACATCTATCAATGATAACAAGCAGTGAAATTTGAGGCTGAAGGTATATTTACTTTTTCTGAATGGGCAAGAAGGAAAAAGAAATTTTAATCCCTTCTGCCAGACATAACCATAAAAGAGGACTACATAACAACTACAGAAACAAAGAGAAGTGTCTTACTGAAACAGAGAAGCTCAGGTTCTCTGAGCCAGGGTTCAGTACCCAAAGTCAGGGGAACTCCGCAGCAAAGCAGAGATCTGTTAACAAGCAGTAAATGGCCCATTGAAGACCAAATACAGCAATACCCATCTGAGTGTGGATCATTCAGCACAACTATAAGTGAAAGTGTAATGCATTTTTCTGGGCAATTGTTGCCAGAGAGAATACTGGTGAGGTAGAAATTAGGAAGTCAGGTGAAGAACAGACAGGAGGAGAATCATGACGTCATCATGATTCCATCATGATGGAATTTTTTCCCTTCTCCTTTTTTATTTTATTTTTATTTATTTTTATTTTATTCTTAGGTTACCATCATGCAAATATGTAATATTTCTTGAAGTATATATGGACTATAATTTTGAAGGTGGATGATTTAGATTTTTTTGGTTTTTTTTC
The DNA here is from genome assembly GCA_013397565.1 of Ptilonorhynchus violaceus. Taxonomy (NCBI): domain Eukaryota; kingdom Metazoa; phylum Chordata; class Aves; order Passeriformes; family Ptilonorhynchidae; genus Ptilonorhynchus; species Ptilonorhynchus violaceus. Next base: position 43,627 of record VZRJ01007543.1, on the reverse strand, counting down.
CCTGCAGAATATCACAAAGCAATAAACATTTTATTTATTTATTTTTTTATTTGTTTATTTTTATTAATTTCTACATAGCTACAGCACAGGTACCTAAGTGGGCCTATCTAGTCAAGTGCTAAAAATTTTTTTTGAAAACAGCTTTATTTGGTAGACGTTGTCATTAAGTCCTCAAAGAATATAGAACCAATTTTCTTTACTTATAAAAAAATGTTGTTTTGTTACTTCATCTTTTCTTAATGATTAAGAGAATAGTAGAAGAAACAGTGTCCTATCTATTGACACTATTGGTTTTTATAGCTCCTGGTGGTTTATCTGCAGTGCTTATGATATTTACAAACATCAGTATCCAGCATTTTTTTCCCTACAATTTAAAAAACAGTTTTAGTTTTGGTCACTGCCCCTCCTTGGCACAGAAAAAACTTTTCACTTTTTAAACCACTTTATCTTCTTTGTAGTAGCATGTAATTATTAAAACTGACTATATTAAGTAGTAATTTTCCAAAACAATTGCCCAACCTGCAGTAAGCAGAAAAACAGTAAACGTGGTAGTCTAGCGACTCTTATATTTCACTGATCCATGAAATATAAAATGGTATCCAGGGGAAGGAAAGTAACACCGAGAATTTCTAACTTGCTTACATGACAAATAGCCAGTGGTCTGTAAGGCAGATCTGCAGCAAACAGAGTAAACAAAATGGGCAATGTAAACCCCCCCGTTTCTGTACAGCACAGCTTATACAACAGACTTAAATTTGTTTGTAGAGCACATTAGCAGAGTGCCACTGTATTAGGGAGGGTGTAATGGGAGTACAGTATTATTGAAGATAAATCATAAGGAGGTTAGTGCCTCAGCACTTCCTGCTTCAGATGAACTATTCTCCACGTGATAGCCAAGAAAGTGACAGGACAGAGGCTAACTTCCAGCAAAGATTGTCAATATGGAACCATGTTGCTGACAAGAGATACTGAAAATCCAATTAGAGTTTTCTCTGTTCTGTCAGGAGATTTCATCTGAATAAAGATAAGAAAGATGCACTTTCAAAACATGTTTACTGTTTTTTTAATGTTGACAAATAAATGAGGAATGGAAAATGTAAAGTCTTATCCATAACTCACCTAAAATCATTGAGTTATGAGAAATGCCTTCCCTTACCATCCCTCTGACCTGCTGCCTACACCTTGATTCTAAAAGGAAAATAAGACTCAGTGGTTCCCTCTGCCACACAGGATGAATTTGAATCTCTCTGATGCCACTGGAGCAGATTAGCACAGAACACGCTTTGTATATGGCAGAGGGTGCGGGGAAAAGTATGAAAAGCAATGTGAATTATTTAAGCCTAAATTCGGGAAGTAAAAAGTTCCTAGGACAAGATTTGATTGCTTCTGACCCCAGGTAACTCAGTTTGAGGGAATTATGTAATTTGTAGTTGTGGTTACTCCCTGTCACAAATTATGATGAAGTATGCTTGAAAAATGCCAGTTATCCTAAATATTTTCCTCCATTCAACCACAGCAAAAATCAGCTCTGCCTTGTTTTATAAAGAAATTAGGTGGTAGAGGAGGGAATCTTTTAAAATGACTCTTTCAATTTTCTTTCTTGCAAAATAGCTTTGGTTATTTATGAAACTTGAGTACATCAAGGTGTTCATTGACAACTAACAGCTTTTTTGTGTCTGCACAAAGAGTTACAGTGCAGTTGCACTGGTGGGGTTGATGGAAGTTCAGTCAAATACACGTTTGAAAGCAGAGGAGAGCGTTCCAGACTTTAAATGTGAAAAACAGCAGAACATATGCAGTTTAGTCCAGAGTATAAGAAATAGAATCATTTCCCTCCTGTCTCCACTTGCTTGAGAATGTACAGATGTAAATTACATCAAAACAGGGGGAAAAAAAGTTTGGGGGGAGGGTGAAATTAATGAGCATGCAGAAAATTCTCTGATAAATGGGCTCACACCTTTTATGATTTTATTTTTAAAGAAAGGAAAGAGGCTTTTACTCAAAGCAGAGCTGAGAGAGCACCTGGTGAGGAAACTTATCAAAAAAAATCAATATTGAAAAAGTTCTTTTGAGTTGGCCAAGGCTTGCAAATCTTGAATGAAATGGACTGCAGTACATGGAAACTTTTAAGCAAAGGGGAACAAAATTAGTCCACTATCAGCAACACTAGTAAAACAGTAAATCAGATGAAAATAGTTAAGAAGCCAGAATGTCTCAGTCATGATTGGTTGCCTGTGAGGGTTGGGATTACACTGGAAAAGGGAATAAAACAAGGATTTTAAATGAAAGGTTTTTGGAAAGGAGAGGATTGCAGACACCACCAAAAGGAAGCTCTTTTCCAAAGAAAATTCACATTTTCAGGCAAAGATGCTGTTTTTCATGGAAGTAAAATCTCCATCCGTGCTAATGGAAACCTGTAGTATTTATAGTCAATGCTTGTGTTGGTTTATAGGGGAGTACAGCTCTGTCGCAGCCCACCCCTATGCAAATATTGCATTCAGTGGCCATTTTTTTCACTATAAAATCCTGTGGCAGTTTTGATCTCTCTGAGTTTTCAGGCTTGCAGAAGATTATCCTGTGTATTATGTCTCTTAATCTTTCCTTAACCCTCCTTTTCTCTTCAGCAAATGACAAAATCCATTGCATCTTTCTTTATTTTCCCCCACCTGATAAAGCAAAAGCCACTTCAGAAATGTTTAACAGCAGTGTTCAATGCTGGTCATTCCTCTGATCTTGTTTATGGCAGTTAATGCTATGAGGCAGTAACTATGCAAAACCTGCAAAGGACACAAGAGAGTTCTGAGTGAAGGTGGTTTAGTTGAGTCTTTTTAGTACCTAGCTTAGTCTAACTTCAAAACCAGACTACCCAGCTGCAGATTATTGAAAAAATTCAATCCATGCTGCTGCTGGGCTAGAGAATGGAGTCAGATAATATAAGTCCTGACACAGTCAATCATACACAATCTTGCTAACAGCTGTAGTTCAGCCACACGTTTCCAAGAGAGTGAACACAGCCTGAATTTAGGTTGCATCTTTCCTTCTGCTTGTGCTGGAAAACATCAAAGCCCTTTTTAAAGGGCCCTAGAGTCATGGGATATGCAAGGTATCCCCGAGTTGGAAAAGACGCCTAGGCAGGCTAAGCACAGATGTCTGCATGCCTGATGACACATGACAGGTTAATAAACCCAGTTTTGCCCCTCATATGTGTCCCAACAGAATCAATGGATAATAACACAAGCAAGAAAAAGTTGAAAGTAAATGTGTGGTTTGTCTTCCACTTGACTATTGTGGAATTATTTGATGCCAGATAAAGATAACTTTCTCATCTTTTCTTTAACAGACTGCAACAGAAAATTTGTTTGGAACTCTTGCTCCTATTTTTCTTCTTTCTCTTCCTACTGTGATTCCTGTGACCTTCTTAGAAACTTTTGTTCATTCCCGATTGCTCCAGAGCTTCCAGTGTCTTCTCTTTTGACATCAGCTTTCCCAGAGACTGATAAAATGGTTTTCTGAAATCAAGTCTGCCTCATCCACTGCTTCTGGATCTATTTTTCTGTATCAAGATTCTCTTGCCCTTTGAACCTTCTCATTATACGAAAAATTTATTTCTTCATTCACCCTGATCCCTGTACATATTTCCAGTAGGCTGCTTTCCAGCTCTGTAACTTTCATTCAGGTATATTTCTCTTTTTATATTCTTCAGTTGTATTTCTTAATTTCTTTCACTATCACTCTAAACATCAAATGAAGACATATTCTTCATGCAAAAAATGGCATCTTTGTGCTATCTAAAGCATCTTGCCCACACATGGTTCTTCATCCCACTAGAGGCTGAGTAGTATTGCTAACCTAGATTACATTAAAGCATTGGAGAAAGGAAGTCTTCAGTAATGACTTAAATATGGGAAAGATTGATGAACTAATTTTAACAAAGGACAGAAAAGCTTGCTGATACATGAGTGACCAGTTCACAGGTAGGCATTAATGATGGTAGTTGCAATAAGGAACTCGCCTTTAATGTTGAAATTCAAGTCTAGATTTTGTTATAAGGGAAATGTAGCTCTTCTTGAGGACACCATTTGCCATCCTATATTGTAAAAACCTGGTTCTGACATTTCCAGTTTCAAAGCTCAACCAGATAAATTATATCTTGTAACTAGTGTCACAATAAAAAGAATCTAGTAGTGTATATTAATCTTCATACCTTCATGTCCTCTATGTGTTATCTGTCATTATGTCAAAAGGTAATAAAACTTGCAATAGTAATGCAGTAGTGGATATAGTAGCAATGCAGTATTCATTTGGCTCTAAATGGATATATGTGCAAAAGGTTATTTTATTTTGATAATCGTAAACTTGATTTTGGAATTCTGAATCTTAAGACATAAGAAGTAAATTTCACAGGTATTAATTTTTGTTACTTGTTTTTTTTTTTACATGTCCCCCAATTACTTTTGGATGATAAATCAGAGGAGTTTTTTTTAGTGGCCAATAGCTGTTGAAGAAAATGATTAACATTTGTAATTGTTGAATTTGTTGAATTGTGTTGAAATGAAATTTTACAAGAGCTGGTACCAGAACCAGTTATTATAAACTGCAAGAAACATTGTGTAACTTAAACTGAAATCTGCATTTTATCTCTGTTTCATTTCCTTAACTTCAAGTCAATTTCCTAGGCATTCACTTCCTCCATGACAGCAGCTCTGGGTATGCTTCTGCCACAAGTGGATCAGTTCTTTATGTGCCACTAATGTCCCACTTTCTTGCCAGCAGTGGGAAACAAGTTCAAGACAGTTCTACAGCAATTTGTGACGGCACAAACATTTTGCATACCAATAAGCCCATTGAGGTATAAAACTCTGTGGTATAATTCAATGTTTTGTTAGTGTGATTTCAAAGATTGGTGTCTCATGTGGTTCATTCCATTTTGCAGTTGAATTTTTTACTATTAGTTTTACAGATGATGTCATAGTATCAAGTAGATGGCACAGCAAGGTCAGAACCCACAGCCCAGTAGTGCTTCCTTGAGGGACCTAATTTGCCTGTAGCAAATTGTCTTTTTTCTAGAATAGAGTTTTGCTGGAGGTAAGAAATATGGAATAATAAATATAGTGAATTTTGTACAATTTTTTATCAGAAGGGACAGCAGCAATTTTATTTACCACCTCCTGCTTCTTGTATGTGGAGATTACTGAAGACCTGAGGTTTAGAAAGATGACTTGAAGGGCAATGAGTATAGTTCTATGAATATGTAGGACAATTGTCTTCTCATCTATAAAAATACACTTTGAGGAGAAAGGCTTGTTAGAGGAGTAAAGCTAAGTAAATGTGAATTAATTACAAAAAAAGAAAAGATTTTTGTAACAGATGTTTCTTTTTGAACAGCTTGCCTTCATCTCAGTCACGTGCTCTTCAGTCCTCATGTAAGCCTTTTTTGCTCTTACTGTTCTTTTGTTTCTGTGTAGAAAGGTTATGCTCAGAAGTTCTAAAACTTTTTTGATAAATTTTTTTAAACACTATTCTTAAAAACTGTTAATGACTGGCCACATTACTCAGGCATTTTTTGTATTATAAATCTGAAATTTACTATTGCTGTTTAATCTATTTGCAGACTACTTTGTTGTCATACTGACAACAAGTGTTTGGATCTAAAAAATGGGTTTTTACATCCAAACCTATGTCTGCCATTGTTTCTTTCTTTCTGATTTCCATATGAGTTGATTTTAAATTTTTGATTTTAAACCATACAGATGATTCACGCAGGATGTTCCAGAACCACTACGGAATATTACTTTCATGTCATAATCTCATCCTCAAATGATAATTTCTCAGAAATTTGGGATTATGGTTAATGTTCCCAACTCACAAAGCGGCATTTTTCTATTCCTACTATGTTAGAGGTTCACAGGAAGCAAAGCATACATTATAGATTCACAGTAGCTGTTTAGATTTATCCTTAAGGATTATAAACCCTCTGGCATAGCAATTCTACAGTCATTAGATAAACAAAAGATATAGAAAGAACTAGTAGGCATTACTCATAAAATGACTAATGCTAAAGATAGTGAGGACTGTCAATTACCATTGCAATCAGGAAAGCAAAAGTGCTACAATGACAGAAACAAAAGAAAAATACTAAGTAGGCACAACGTAGCTTTTTTGTATCTCTTGGGATGAGTTCCATTGGGTTCCTGGCCGGTTCTTAAAATGTCTACATTTGAAAGTTGTGGCACTTCAAGAAAAACATTCTGTATTCTCTCCAAAGTGCAGAAAGAAGGGAAAATGACATGCAGTCATACTCTGCCCTCTGTTTTTGATAAAAATTCTGTAGGAAATTCATGTATATTTTATTTAGATGCTCTATTACTTACTTATGTGATTCACCACGGAAATGGGTAATTATAGGATATAAAGAATTTTTTCGTTAAGTGTGGTAGTGTTTGGCTTTAAGCTACATTTATAATTTTAGACTTCTAACAGACTAAAATAAGAGAATAGAATAAAAGATAAACATACAAAATACTTTCTAAAATTAATTTTATTCTATACAGAGTTGTTAAGGATAATAGTTACCAAACCCTGGCCTTGGAAATAAGCTCACAGATTACATCTTAATAATACGGTAGGAGAATTGTGCGCAATTCTGTTTTATAATCAGAAATGTAATTTAAAAGGGCTTAAGGCTGGTGTGATATCCACTCAACACAAGTAAAGCAAGGAAAATCAAGCCAAAGGAAAGTTCTTAACTGTTAACTTAAAACCCACACAGCAAGTTTCCACTAATACAGAGTACTTCAGCATATTCACATATTCACCATCAGGCAATTAAACATACTCTATGTAATATATAAACCTTTAGTAGGGTCTGCCTTGCACTCACAAGGTGTTACTAAAAACCTGACCTCAACTTCCATTAAAGAAGCATTTCTACAACTGAGTATAATTAAGACTGGAATATAAAATTCTTTTTTCTCCTAAAAGCAATTTTAAGGAATAAATCTGACTGTTTCAAGCAACATACCTCTCAATATTTAAACTTGTATTTTATAATCTACCATAATAGACAAGAATAAAAGTATTTAAAATTGAGCCAAAATCGTGGTTTTCCACCCTATTTTTCTTCAGAGAATGAGTAGATTATGCCTGGAATATACTTCCAGAGATTCATTTGCCCTAGGTCAAGACAGGGTTATCAAGACTTAAACCATTTGCAATAAGCCTGTACACTCTGTAATTCCCATTAAAGATATCTGTTCTTGTGTTTCTTAGAGAAATGTCTTTCTAATATTTGACCTCAGTTTGCTTCAGCCTAGGAGATTTTTTACTTTTTGTCATATTCATAGTGAACTCAGAGCTAAAGAGAATGAGACCATTCATGAGGTAAGAAGTCACATAAAAAATGAAAAACTAACAATAATTAAATGAGAAGAATTAGTTTAGGCTGCATCTGAAGCTATAAACATAGGGATTGTTGTGTGAAATAGATACTCTCTAAATTATCTAAATCTCAAATCTGAAAATCAACTCCTATTGAGGCAGAATGTCATAGAGTTTGTTTTGGCTCCAGAACAGATTTGAGATGTACCCTCCAGTTTGCTGCTAGGAAGAAAGAAAACATGAGATTGAAGTTTCCCACTGTTTACAGTGATAAAGTCAATACCTATTGTTTTAAAAATCTTTGACAATCAAGTTACTTAGATTTTCCAGACCTATCTCATACTGTGAAATTCTATGTTTTTCAGAACTCTGAAATACACCTAAATTCATGACACCTTAGAAGATGTAAGAGTAAATAAAACTAATCTGATTAGAGATGTTTAGTGCAGTCTTTTGACTTTCTCTTCAATTGTCATTGTGTGCTGCATGTTAACCATCTCTATTACTCAAAATGACTTTAGTGTTTTCTTAACATTTTAAGTGACTGCCGTATTTTCATAATAGGCCACAGGCTTGGAATAGCATACTTAATTTCAAGTTTTCAGAGATAAACACAAATAATGATTATAAATTTTAAGACCGCCATATGACACCACGTTTATCTGCAACAGCAAACCAATATTTTATGCAAGTATGTCGTTGCGGTTTGGCCTGAGACCTAGTTAAGCAATTGGTAAATGTGTCTCTTGGAACCAGTTCTTGGCCTAGAATGCAGATTACTTACTTCACAAAATTAAGATTTCCTGCTGAGAAATTGGGTAGTTTCAAATGTGCTTTGCCACCTTAATGGCTATCGCCTTACACTCGGAGGAGAAGCAAAAGTGTCCATTACACAATGTACTGTACATAATACAGGGCAAGGGGTAAGCTTTGGAAGGCCATATACACCTCTGAAAGTAGCAAACTTAAGCAATTCAGAAGGCCAAATTTAGATGAACAGGAGGTAAATGGCACCGGTGAATGCTTTACTCTTTAGGAAGTAAATTATTAGTTTTAGTAAAATTGATACTAAAGATTGCTATAATTTTAACTATAATTTTATCTCCTGGATACTGCCATCAGATTTAAATGTACTGCAGTGTGAATTCCACAATAGGACCTAAAGATTTGATACCACCTCTGGTATTACTTTTTTCTCTATGACTATTGGCAAATCCCTTATGCATCCAAACGTACGAAAAAAAGTATTTTTATCTATGCCATGAAGTTTGAGGCAACTTATCCACTAAAATTTAGTAGCACAGAAAAAGAACAAAATGTAATATAAATGATGGTTTATAAATGCCTTCAAAAATACAGTTCTTTAAAGATGTTCTAAGATTCTCAATTTTTAGCAATTTTATACTTTTGCATTTTATAGATGGATACTTCAGAGGCTGTAAAAATTGCTTCAGAAAGACTGCTTTGTTATCTGTAAATATTTATTATTTCTGTTGTACCTTATGTACTACAGTTGTCAAACATTCATCTAGTGGGAAGGGCATGGATTTCTGCTACATAAAACACATCTGTCCAAATGCATTTAAGAATGTTCTACTACCTTGAATCTGTTAAAATCAGTTTTTCTTTCCCTGTGCTATATTGGTTGTACCCATATGAATAGAAGTTTTCACCACCGTAGTTGCTGATGGTATGAAATATAGCTTCCTAAAAAGTGTACAATGGAGTATTTTGTTTCAGCATCTGTTATATGTCAGTGCAGAATTTCTAGGGTGCAAGATTGTGTAATCTTTCCTTGCAGAAGACATCAATCATGAAAAAGGGAGACAGAGTTAAAGAGTTAGCCTTTCTTGGCTTGCATTGCATCTAATTCAGGCATGCATGACCCATTGCCATCATTGTTGTACTTGTGCCAGCTGGTTCTGATTATTAAGAAAAGCAGCTTTGCGTGCTGAACATATAACAATAAACTATTGTCATATGAATGGAACACTTTTTCTTCTAAGGGATATAAATATCCACATAATAAAAATAAGGTGACTCCAACTTCACATGTCACAGAGAACAAATAATAGCCCATCAAGCATACTAAAAATGGAACTTGGATAGGGAAGGTACCCTTACCAGAATCAGTGTGGTTTTCTTCCCTGTTTTTGGAGTGGGAAATGGGAGGGGTAAAAGTTTTACAGTTCTTACTCTTCTCAAGTGAGCTAATTCCAAGAACAGATACTTTTGGACAGTTAAGGGGATATTTTTGTTACACTATTTGTTCTTACCCTGTCCTGATGTCAGACATGCAGAGTTATATTTCCCATCTCTTCCTCAATGATTTTAAACCAGCCACCATGAAAAATCTGGATTCCTAGCAAATAATAAACTCTTTTAATATCTCCATCAGGGAATAATAAAATCAGGTATGTATGAAAACATAACCTTTAGCATATGAAAGCATAGAAGCATGTGAACTTATACAATAACCAGTAGATACCTTATTTTGAGTACATTAGCATATTGACACAAAAATGTATGCCAAACAAAACTCTCACGAAGCCTGGAACTCCATAAGACAGTGTAATAAAATCTAGGCTACAACTTCCTGAAGTGGGGTCAAAATCATCATGTTCTACTAGGAACTGCCCTGGAAGGATAAAATCCCTAGAAAAGATACCTAGATATCTAAGGAAATAGTTGAAGTAAAAAGAAACTTCATTTGGAATATGTCTAGGTCTTACTGGTTTTGTAGTGATTTTATCCATGCAAGACATAAGTAGGGGTATAAATTTTCTAAATCTGAAAAGAAAGGGAAAATATACAAAGATTTCTCAGTGTATTGAAAAAACATTAACAACTCATTTTGCAAAGTGCATGTTCAGTTTCTCATATTTCTGTAGTATTTTTGGCTGCACAGATTTTTTGGCTGTTTTTATAGAATTCATAACTGGAGCAATGGTTTATTAAATCTTTCAGAAAAGGAAAAAAATCTAATTCTTGTTAATGTGATATTGATAATTTATGTCAACATTGCTGTAAAAACTGCAAAGTGATCCAGTATTTGCTCATAATTCTGACATCAATTGTTTCCACATAGTGAATTAATCCTATAAATTTGTAGCCAAGATGAACACAACATAAGCCAGAGGAAGAAGTGAATGAAGGAAACTTAAAGCTCATTTGCATATTCCCATAATTGCGTGATATTCCCTTGGCTGACCATTTCATCTGGAATTAGGGGGTCTGCATGATCAGAAACAGATCAGACCGATGGTTCTTCTCTAACCTTTATCTGACTCTTCCAGGCAAGAGTCCCAGAGCTCAGGTATTGAGGTACAGTCACTTAACCTAAGCTTCACTTCACACCTAAAGATCCTTTTGATTATTTTGAGCTCATCAGATTTCTGTGGCCAGGAGGAACCATCATAATGACCCTGTTGGCCCTGGAGGCTACATAGGTTCATTCACTGATTCCTATAACAACCCATGGATTTTATGTTTGAACTAGAGCATCTCAAAGACAATAGTGTTGTTTGAGACTCAAAATGATATGGACTCATACACAGAAGAGAAATCAAAGACTGAAATATAGGCAGCTATAACAGAGCCCTTGGTAACCTGTCCCAGTAGATGGTTTCATGGATTTCCTCTCTGCACCCTTTAAGATAGAAGAACAATATGTGACTGTTTTCCCACAGTAATTTGAATGTCCACGATAACAGTGTGCTAACAGTAACAGCGCTAAGGTCCACTTTATCCACAGATTATTAATTTCCAGAATACTCAACTCAGACTAACAGGTAGATGCTGCTCAGGCATTAAGCACAGTCCTCAATCATATCAGGTAGAAAATTTTAAACGAAAATTGTCACTAAGTGCCCCATGTCACAAAGGTAACAGGCAAGAAGAAGCCATAAAGACACTTGTAGACAGAATTTTGCAAGGTTCAGCAAGCCAGTCCTCTTGTCTTCTCAACCCGCCAGGCTTGAGTCCAGTCCCAAGCAGCATCTAAGGAGTTTGGCAACACACTGGATAATTCCTGTTGGAATTACAGGGCTTGTTAGTAGAAGCAGCTCACCATACAGCACTGCTGTCACAGGTGTGCCCTAGGAACAAGTCCTGCTGCTCATCCTCTTCCTGATTGAAACATCTGGAGAAGGGAAGGGAAGGGAAGGGAAAGAGAATCTAAGATTGATGGTGGAGAATATCACGGTTGCAGCACACAGATTAGCTCTCTATCATTTGCAGGAGGAATAGGGAGCTGTTAGGTTTGGCATTTGGGAGGAGAACTGTTTCACTGCCCAATACTTCCTGGATATAAGGACATAAGCCCTTCACTCATTGCTCCCCTATATTGCTGACATTAACATTATTCCCTTCTTATGTCATTGTTAGAAGGCACTTTTGAGCAGTGGGAGAACTTTCTCAGACACATTGCTTCCTCTCTGAGAAATGTGATAAATGTGGCATTTCTCCTTCCCTTACCAAAGACAAGTTCTATTTCAAGCATATTCTATAAGTCAAAGGAGAGAAGAAAAAGAAAAAAAAAAAAGAAAAAGAAAAGAAAAAGAAAAAGAAAAAGAAAAAGAAAAAGAAAAAGAAAAAGAAAAAGAAAAAGAAAAAGAAAAAGAGAAAAAGAGAAAAAAGAAAAAGAAAAGAGGAAGGAGAAGGAAGAAAAAAAAGAAAAAGCAATGCAAAAATCAATAGTTACCCCTGTAAAATTTACGAAAACTTCTAGCATCAGAGATAGGAGTCAGTCCTCAGGCAAAACTTCCTCAGAGAAGTAGGGGTTTTGCCTTTCCTTTTTGTCCCTATCCTTTTCCTATTTTCTTGACAGAGGGTAAACTATAAATTGCTTATTTAGTATAACAGTAAATAATTACAGCATTTAGCCTTTGACTTCCTAACTTAAATTGCCAGTTGTAACCCAGATTATTTTTTTTTCCGAAAGAAAAATACACAGCCTCATAGGGAAAAATAATAGTATGAGAAGGGCAGCACGTTTTCACATTCCGTTTGCATGTGCATCACATGAGCTGCATATATTATGCTCCTGATGTTGCCAATGAGAATTTTAAAGAGGATTTGCAGGTTACTAAGCGTCTGGCCTCACCTTCCAGACTCCCATCTCAACCACGGTGAGGTCAGTAAAAATCGTGCCATGGGATTTAATTCTGTCTCAGTTTCTTTTGATAAAGCCACTGAAGCTGCTTTTTATGGAAAAAAGCCTATAAACTACATGCAGACCATTTAAGATGGCTGCTTATGGCAAAAAGAGATATGGAGGACTTATACCTTTCTCCGTGCTAGGAGGTGTAGCCAGTAGGTTATTTGGGTTCCTGTTCAAAGGTATTGCTTAGGCTCCTCAGCTGTTTTGTCATGATCAAGAAACAGCAGAAATGTTTGCTCTTAAGTGAACATGCAATTGCTATTCTAAGTAATATATCAGGTCATTGGGCCAAGAAGTGAGAGACCTAGTCTCTCATTTCATCTTCAGAGTCTCATGCAACTCAAGACTGCCTTGCCCATGGGACTGCAACCTGTGCAGTTGCCCTCTGCAGTGCACTAAAAAGAGCAGGCATCAGCAGAAGAGCAAATGAAGAAGGAATCCTTGTGGCTAAACCACCAATTGCAGAGTATGAGCTCCTGTTTTCAAAATTGCTTGTTTTTAAATGAGTGTTTATGCAGAAGAAGTACTTCCAAGGAGTAGGAGCTGCAACCTCAGATGCTCCCCCAACTCCGTTTGAGTGCAATGAGGAAGACCTTTTCCAATTTCCCCTACCTGCTTCAGCATCTCATTCCTAGCTCCACACTGGCCGCCCTTCGACTAGCAGCAGAACGTGGTTACTCCCAGCCCACACAAACTCAGCATCCTCACAGCATGATGCTTGAGGACTGCAGGGTGGAAATCCCCAGGAAAATCCTCCTTAGTTACCACCATAGATCAATTCACTGCCATTAGCACGTGTGTCTCAGTGTGCTTACTGTATCATAACCTGCAGAAGAGTAAAGCATAGAGAAGCCTCTTTTCTGAGTGAGATAAGGTCTTTAAACAGTCAATTTCTAGAAAACCTGTCTTAATTAAAATAAAAATTGATTTATGTCTTTTACTCAGTTCAATGAAAGAATTTTATTGTTTTAAATTTCAGTATCTCTAGAAGATGCTGGCTTAAAAATTTTCAAAATATAATTAGATTAAGAAGCAGGGGCAGTGTTTCCTCCAGTTACTTTCAAATAACACATAACTTCTGACAAGCTAGGAGAGTTGAATTTAACTATGGTTTTTGTCCTTTTTTGCTTTTCTTTTCTTGATGCAGAGGCTTTTTAAAAGAATCGTGTCATACTATGAATAATACTAAAACATCTTCATCAGATAAGCTAAAAATTTAATTACAAAATATAGAACCCTCAAACAACCAGAGATTTTGTAGATTATATATCTATTCTTTTTAAAACAAGAATTTTACATCACGTAGCAATTTTTTATAGTTTTCATGGTTTAAGTAGTTACTCAAAACAAACAATAAAAAAGTAATTTATAGGGCAGCTGGACATCCTATATTCTCCATGAAAATTGTGTCCTTGCATTGCTTACTGTTTTTATAATGTAAGGCAACTGTGACACAGGATATCTATCATCAAGACAAACCAAAGACTCAGAAAAAAGTTGCCTTGTATTCTCTCAAGTTTATCTCCAGGAAGTGATTTTGAAACCCCTAGGGTTGAACTAAGCAGAAAGACACAGCTAACACAGCTAATTCAGCTCAACAGAAAAACAAATGTGGTTTTAGCAATGTCTCATTGATGTTAAGAGGGACTAGGAAGACTTGGTTTGAGCCAAAGGCCACTGAAATCATATGAAGACTTTCATCAACTGACTTTCAAAACAGGCGTGTGAGGGATGAAGCAAGGGGGAAACTATATACTGAAAAATAGATAAGATACAGGAGGCACACCTGGGGCCTTTGTTTGCTCTTTTGAATAACTATGAGTGAATAATCTCATAGTCTGAAGACTTTCTATAATATGCTTAAGTTTGGTGGTATGAATATTGCAACTTTTATTTACTAAGGTTATCTGTCAGCATAATATATATGACTACCCTTTTTTTCAACCTCATCTCTATGAATAATATCTAAAATTACCCCAAAGTCTTTCTATATACTTTAGACTGCAGTCTATATAATCATTTTATACAAATCTAATTCGCTCAATGTGTCCAAAAAGGTAGTGCCTTCAGACTGAATACATAGGGAATTAGTTGTTAGTATGAGTTCTTGGCTGCTTATTTGAGATACAGAAGAGGACTGCTGGTCTGAAATATCATAAACTGCCCCCAAAGCAAACTCATATGTATCTCTGGCAAGGGAAAAATGCTGTTTTCTTGTTCAGACCTATTTGTATGCAGCAACTTGCATGACTTCAAATACCAGCCTAGAAGCAGTCTGTTTTCAGTTAAAACACATAATTAATGTTTCTACTATTCAAAAAATTATGGAAAACCAAATTTTTTTAAAGAAATTATTTTGTGAAATAAACCTCTAAAGAGATAGTGATACTTAATTTCTGCTTCTCCTCTAACTCTTCTTTTGCTCTTGGTGATGGTTTATTTTCAAAGGGAATGAAAAAAAAGACTAAGAATTTGAGGGTGATAGAGAACCAAGAAAATATGGAGAATGAAATGGAACCTTTGCCAGAATGTAATTTAAGACAGGATTGATGTGATACTCAAATGTAACACCTTTATAGGGATAAAATTCACTTAAATATAACAAACAAACAAGCAAACAAACATATGCAAAAATGGAAGAACTACCTTTAAAAAGCTGACATTTCTGACTGTAAGACATTGGAGAGTTAAAGACAGAAATATCTTTAATAAAATTGAAATTAAAACAAAAAAAAAAAGTCTTACAGAAAACAAGGTAAACAGGTATTTCCCGAGAGAGGACACAGACAAAGGAGGAACCAAGAATAAAAACAGCATCAGAGATATTTACATCAGTAGCTAATCAGTTAGGTGAGTTAAAGTATTAAGTAACAGCATTTCATTGGTTTAGTCATTCCATGTACCTTCACTGACAGCTTGAAAGATGTAACTGCAGTATGGCCATACTTCTGTATAATTGTATACTTACATCTGAAATCCCATGTTGTGCTTATGTCTAATTTCTCTTTGCATAAAGCAGATGATGGTTAATGAATCTATAGTTAGAAAAGTTAATTGAAGATATTAATTCACAGATTTCCCTCAGGTGTAGAGAAAAAAAAGGAAATAAAAGAGGAACCTAAACTGTGAGAAATAAAAAAGGCTTTGTTGAACAAGATTTCTTTTCTTGTATTTCATACTGATGGGTTTTTTGAAGTGACATAGCTGACTATGTATCTTTCAAGTTCTGCTGATACAGCTTGTTTTCTCTAGTTCTCTTGCCCAGGAAAAAAATTCTTTGGAAAAACCTCTTAGACCTTTTCAAAACCCCCAAGAGTTTGCCTGTAAGAACGTCATTCAAAAAAACTCAGGCCTGACTGCCTGATTTAAAAAAACCAAACACCAAAAAACAAAACCAAAATCCCACCACAGTTGTTACTTTTTGCAAAAATGCTTAGGTAGAGACATTTTTCATAAGTTCAAGACAGTACACATTTATTGGAAGTTTTTACCCATCTTTTAAACGTCGATTCTAGGGGGATTAACCTGTGGATGTTTTGGTTTTGGCACCATATCTCTATTTTTTAGTAAACAAACATACCAAGGGAGGTGTTAGCCTGGTGTTACTGCTTGAAGGTTCTGTAAAAGCTCAAAATTACAGAGCAAGGACACATAGAATACCTCGAACAACTGATTTGGGATTAATTTCACTATTATAGATGACAGTTAAGGTCATAGCCTTCTTAAAGTGGAGACAAAAACTGTCTTGCAAGAGATGAACAACTATATTATAAAATCATTGGACATAAGTGGAAAGATTATGCCAATTTAGGTTTTTTCACCTGAGTGGGAAAAAAAAATTCAAATGTAATAAACAAGTAAAAAACCCACAAAAGTTCTTTTTTAAGGTAATTTCAAAAAAACCTGACTGAAACATCATTTTTTATTACTGAGTTGTATTGTTACTATATTGTTTTCTTAATGTAGTCTTTTTTAACTGTAGATATTACCATTAATATTGTATGGAAATGAATACTGATATTTTTCTAAAGGTAAAATATGCCAGAAGGTAACAAAATCCAAATTTAAATCATAAGATATATAAGCATTTCTTTTATTAAATACATAGTGTTCTATTACTGCTTCACAAAGTTTTTCCTTTTATTTGTCTTTTTGTCCTGAGAGCAGTGCAGCATAAGCTGCACTTATATACTGATTGCTATGTTGGAAATATTTTAGAGAAAAATAAATATCTTAGAGTTTATTATGAATTGCCATAACTTACCATCATAGAAATGTTATGTGCTGTGCACAAAATAAAAGGTGCAAAATGTTAAAAGTAAATACTAATTCTTCTGCATAAAGTCACAGAAAGAGTGGGAAGTGGAACAAAAAATGTTCTGTGGAACAAAAAATATTCCATGGAACAAAATTATTGTATGTAATTTTCTATAACTATAATAACTATAACTATAAAAATATTCTAATTAATAAGGACATAAAACAAGAAAAACTCCTGGCAAAGCCTCACATATGCATTTTTTGACATGAAAAGGCTCAATTTTAAAAATCCTTGTTACATAAATAACAGGAATAGTGTGGCCAGCAAGACCAGAGAAATAATTCTTCCCCTGTACTCGGCACTGGTGAGGCTGCACCTTGAGTCCTGTGTCCAGTTCTGGGGCCCTCAATTTAGGAAGGATGTTGAGATGCTCGAACGCATCCAAAGGAGGGCGACAAGGCTGGTGAAGGATCTGGAACACAAGCCCTATGAAGAACAGCTGAAGGAGTTAGGGTTGTTTAGCCTGGAAAAAAGGAGGCTCAGGGGAGATCTTATCACTTGCTACAACTGCCTGAAAGGAGTTGGACTTGGTGATCTCAAAGGTCTTTCCCAACCTAGTTAATTCTGTGATTCTGATTCTGTGAATAAGGAGCCTTGTCTTTCACATGCTGATTTGGGAGCTTCTTTTCTTTTTACAGTTATGTATATTTTTTGCTTTGTTGGAATGTGTCCTTGATAATAACTCTTTCAGAAGTATAAATTGATAAATTTTGGCATAGTTGTTTTTCCTGGCAGAATTCTCCAATAATGAAATAAAACCAAAGAGGTTTCTCTGCACACATGTGATGGTATGTCTTGATAACAGTACTGGCGAATGTGCGTCAAAGGAAAGAACATGTCATCCTGGATCTGTTCCGATACACCAAATGATTTCTAGAAGCCAGTTTTAAGTCTCTGTTATTTTTGCTGTTAAGTAGAGGTGCCATTTGAAAAAGAAATGTCAAGTCCCTCAGGCCAAAAGCAGAAAAGTTATACAATGCCTGTCCTGTTTGTGAACTCTGGTAAAGACCAATTAAGCCTTCAAGCAATACTTTGTATGTTTCCCCAGATGTATAGGACTTGGTTGTATATCTGAAGTTTTCTTGCTTTTTCTCTTTCCTTTCTTTCTTACTGCCTGCTAAAATAATTAGATCTTGGGAGACAGAGTAGGAAGTTCATACTTTCCTTTGGCTATCTTGATTTCCTCCTTGCATTTCCATAAAGCGGAAACACACTATAGTCCTACCTCAAAAAACTACATTGGAATATTTATAGATTCTAAAGGTAATGTAATGCATCAAACACCTGGTTGTGGATGCCCCATCCCTCGAGGTGTTCAAGCCCAGGCTGGATGGGGCTCTGAGAAACCTGGTCTAGTGAAAGGTGTCCCTGCTCATGGCAGGGGGTTGGAACTAGATGATGTTGAAGGTCCTCACCAACCCAAGCCATTCTAAGATTCTACGATTCTATGAAGCATAAGTAGAATTGTCACCTTGAACTGTGAACTTCAAGCAGGTTCTGCAAGTTAGGTGTGAACATAACCTGCAGGTTTCATCTAGCCTTCGGTAGAACAAAAGGTTTGAAGCAAAGCCTGAGTACAACACGAGATGGTGTACATTTGATCTGATACTATTTCTTACAATTTGAGTCAGTCTTGAACATGTATCTTAGAACACTAGAAAGAACATAGTATGCCAGCTTGGGTTAGGTTAACTTTCATCGAGGAAGAGAGCTGAACTCCACACAACAACCTTTTAGAGAAGATATGAGAAGTGATATTTTGGTGCACATAAACTTCAAAGTGTAGTAACATACATTCAGCAGTAGTCTTTAGAATATAGAAACACCATTGTTTGTGGGTTGTTTTTTTTTCTTTGAGGGAGGGCAGTTTTTTCTGCCAATTTTGCTTTCTGGTAGTATGTGAATATTGAAAACAGGACAGACTCTTCAAATTTCTCATTGCATACAAATAGTTTGCACCTGACACCTATCCCTATGGAAAAATAATTTGCTCGCTGCATCCCCTACGTTCTTCCATCATTATCCCATCAAGTGTTCCTCCCCCAAATATCACCAGTTTTCATGCCTTGAACCAGTATGTGAAAGTCTTTCCCTCAACTTCATCCTGTTAAAAAATTAAATTTTTTTTTTTTCATTGGGGTTTAGGTTTTTTTTTCCATCTGGGTTTTGGTGCGGCTATTTTTTTTTTGGTGTTTTGTTTCCCCCCCCGCCCCCCCATGACATTTTATTATTTTAAGCAGTTGAAACTGAAAAAGATGAGAACTGTAATTATGTTGCAGGCCATAGGCATCATGAACTGTCCAGAATAAACAGGGATGAACGCCATGTAGCACAGAGCCTGCCAAATTGAAGCCACAAATCACATTCTTTTGAGTACTAAATGTAGAATAAAGGGCAGTTTTTCCTTCAGATAACTCTGATGAGAACAGAGGATGACCCATAAAATTCTGAACATCTATAGTGGTATAGTGGAAGGCAGTTCAAGTATAAAATAACTAAATTTGAATGTTTGTATAAGGACTATATATCCAAAAATACCTTTGCATTGACATATACAGATAGATACAGTGAGAGTAACACATCTGTCAAGTTGATTAGTTTTTACTTTCAGGTTAGCCAGTTTGCTGTGAACCCTATTAATATCTTTGAAATACCCAAGCTTCATGAGATCAACTGCAGCCCAACAACTTTTGCATATGGACAAGTGTACTGAGCAAGAAAAAATGTGTTCCTTTCCACATTAGTCTCAGTTATCAGTGCCAGTAGCTTTTAAACATTTCAGTGATGACCAATACCAGAAGCTTGAAAACAAAGTAGAGTTCACAAATTACAGAAAAGGGACCATAGTATTTCATCGTATGTCCCCATATAGGTAAATAATTCCTATGCTCATTTCCTCCTTGTATTTCCTAAGAAAATCTCAGGAGCACTCCCCTTAATTGCAAAATATCACACTTTGTGCTGTAGACAAAGATTCAGGGTGCTATGAAATAGGAAATCCATCTCATTCTCTGTAAATATTCAGAATTCAAACCTGGATTTTGTTTAAATAAACAACAGAGGACTAAAAGCTTCAGCAGTCTACTGAAATAATTCTTCTGGTGAAGTCAAATTCTATATTCACTAGCAGATTCTTTCTATTTCACTTTAGGATAGAACTGATTTACAATCAAAATGAAGAATGGATAATATTGAATGAAGCCTGTATTTAGGGTATTAATTCCAGTGCTGCTGATAAAAAATGCCTTTTCTTTCACAGTCTGTCTCACAAGTGAGAGAAGTCAGTTGTTCTTTAATGCATTTCATTTCACACATTTTTTTAAAATGTTTATAACATACCTTAAATATTTGTGTTAGGCTTCAGACATTTTTTAAGTAGTTTTAGTCTTTTTCTGCTGTAATAATATTCTGTCATCTCAATAGAAACAGCAAATACAACACAATGGATCTGGAATTAAGCCAGCCTGTTGTTAAACCAATGGCAATGGCCAAGTGCTGTGTGAAATATTTTATAGCCATCAAAATGATACATTAAATGTTAAGGTAAAAATAGCTCAATTGACTTATTTTTCGTATGTGTCATATATTTTCCTTGTACAACAGCTGAACTTTTTTTCAGTACTGCATATTTTATTTTTAAATTTCCATTTAATAAATGTAAAGTTTTGTTAGAAAGCACTAATGAGTGTTTCTCATTAAGTGCAGAAATGCTACAAAATTAATAGTTGTCATACATCTGTTTTCTCTTTTCTAGGTATATTATTTAAAGTATCACATGAGAATGAAGATTTAAAAGTGCTCCAGACAGCTCTAGTTTTCTGGGGCCAAAAGCAGCAGACACAGAAGTACTCAGCAGATCTTGTCACTACAAAATATGGAAAGTGACTGTCAAACTCTCATGTATGCCATGCGAAGGATTGACCCTTCACTTGCTTTCTATCTCACAATTCAAAAGGATTAACAAGAAGAAGTGGATGATGGAAAACTGCAGAGGTAGCTTCCCAAAGACCTTAAGCATCAGAATTCTGAGCATCTTTCCAGTCAGCAAAATGCCTTCAAGCAGAAACAGGAATTTACAATGGCCAATCAAAACAAAGAGATTTGAGGAAAGCATAATTTATTTAAGGATGAAAAAAGAAATTAACACTGTCTCTAACAGCTTTAAGTATGAGTGTGTAGAGCACTTTTCCTAGCTTTTTCCCTTTTTGCAAAAGACTTCACTGAGTAGGAACTTTTGTTAGTGCAAGATTCTTGCATGAGTAACTTACTAACAGGTATAACACCATAGTTCAGGGCGAGTGGTAGAGAGCTGGATTCAAAATAAGAGCTATATAACTGGGGTTTTCACTTACTCAAACCGAACTATGATGTAGAAACCACAGGCAAGCATTTTGAAGTAGCCTTCTGTCTCAGTTTTCAGACAAATTTAAGAGAGGACTCTCTGAACTGAGTCCTTCTCTCCAAAAGGGTTCCAAAAATCCCTTTCCACCAATAGGAAATGAATACTAATAGACGACAGTGAAAAAATCCAGTTTATTAACAAACAGAATGCCCACCCACAACACAAGGGAAAAGGTAAGTAACTGTTAAGCACTAAACCTTCAGAACTCACTTCTCCACACACACATACACAGAGGAACAAAGACCCAAAAAATGTCCGGAAAACGGGGCCAGTGTTGGAGGAATACTGCTTCCTGCCGCATGGTCCGAGATGGCGTCAGCTCTCACACTGAGGGAAGCAGAACCTCCACGGAGCAACACCAGCAGCAGGGGAAAACCCCAGTGGCTACCTGGTGTTGACCTCTTCTCCACGGCAGTCACGGCAGACAAAACAGCTGGGCTGGAGCCTTTGGTGTGCTTTCTCTGGTTGGGTCAGCTCTTCGGGGCTTGGGGCTGGAATGGAGAGGCCCCACTCCCACCGATCCCACTCCCACCAGTCTGGGAGTAGCAACTCATTCAGTTCACCTCTCGGCAGCCAAAAGATTGCTAATCCAGTTTCTCCAAGACAGGGAAGGGAAATTTTTTTTGCCTGGGCCAAAAACCAAGTCAGCCAAGCAGAAACCGTTGCTTGGCTCAACGGTTCCGTGCTCACGTTGCACAGAGCTGCGGAAAGCCTGGGCAGTGAGGCTTCAAAGCATCCATGCAGCAAAGGAAGAAAACCTCCCCCTGCCACCCAGCTCCACTCCCCTCTGGTCTCCAGATTTAAAGGTACAGGAACCATTTTTGGGTACAAGCAGAGGATCATGGAATAGACTATCATAATAAATCACTCCAAGACATTCCTTATTATGGCAAACAAAGCTGAGATCTCCCTGGATATGCCTGTGCTGCATGCTAGGGGCAAACCCAAGTCCCAGATCACCTTCCATATAGAGCACAAGCCCGTGGGTTGGGAAGGATATGCTCTGCAGAGTATTGGGACTGTATGTTAGAGCAGGATAAGGTCAGGAACTACCCAGAGTTTTGAAAGCTGGCTGGGCAGCTGGATGCAATGGGTGGTGCTCAGTGGTGAAAAGTGTAGTCAGGTGTAAAGGTCAATAGCTAGCAATGAATACTGAATCCAATTCTATTCAAAATCTGGATTATAGGGCAAAGTGTACCCTTAGCAAGTGTTTTAATGATACGAAACTGGAAGGAGTGACTGCTGATGGTCATGCTGCCATCCACAGGGACCTCAACAGGCTGACAGGAACTCATGAAATTCAGCGAGGAGAAATACAAAGTCCCACGCTACAGGAGGACTAACCCTGTGCACCAACCTATATTGGGAACCACCCAAATGGAAAGCAACTGCACAGAAAAAGATCTGGGAATTCCAGTAGACACTAAGTTGGACACGAGCCAGTGTTACCAAAAATTAGGCAAAATAAAAAAACTTCTTAACACCAATGTAGCATTAAGAAGCAGGCATTCTTTATTTGGCCGAATGCACAGGGGGATAGCTCCTTCCAAAACCGTGCATGCGAAGTGTAAGAAGTTCCTGTTTATATACTGTATTTTACATACATATTCATTGATTGTCTCAGAATAAACATATATATGATAATCATTTCCCCAAAATCATTAACATATTTCCCCTCTGCTTTACGCATGCGTTCTTCTGTCCTGGGGGTCTCTCTGGTGGTCCCTGGTGGTCATAGACCCGAATGTTCCGGTTGACCTGGCTGAGCTGGCAGGGCACCGAGGCTGGTGAACATCCAGTTCACACAATGGGCATTTTGCCCACACAATGGGCATTTTGCAGTTCCATAGGCCAGTAGTTTTTGGAGAACAAGCATTGTGTGAGTTCACCAGATGTAGACAATTTATCATCTGGTAACACCAGCAGTGTGACCTTGCATCCAAGAGATGTAGTGATATCCAGGGCTGCATTATGCTAACTATTGCCATCAGTTTGAGGGAGAGGATCCTTTCCTTCTTCTTCAGCACTGGTGAGGCAACACCTGGAGTTCTGAGATCCCTGTTACAACAGAGGCAGGGACATACTGGGGAACATACAATGAAGGATCACAGACATGACTGAAGAGTGGAACACCTCTCCCATAAGGAAAGGCACAGGACTGTTTACGCCAGAGAGAAGAAGCCTCAGAAGGGACCTCAACAATGTGTATAAATAGCTGAAGGGAGGGTGGAAAGAGAATAGATCTGGACTCTGTGAACCCTGCTTCTTTTATGTACAGCAAAGTTTTCCCCAAGGCAATAACTTTTTATCTCCCCATTCCATTTTGCCAGAATTTCTATAGACACAGATCTTTATGCCCATGCCAAAAAATGAACTGATTCAGGTGGCTGGTACACTATTATCCAAAATGCCATCAAACATCTTTGAACTTTGCTGCAGAATACAATAATCCAAACCCAGAATATTCTGGAACTGTATGTGTCATGTCCCCTGAAATAAAAGCTGGGAGGGTTGAAGAATTTAGGGACCCTGATAATGGAAAAATATACTGGTGGGATAATTCCACATAGGTATTATAAAATGAGAGTTCTCCTGTATACTTTCTGAAATACTATGAGAAAAAAGCTCGTCTGATTGGTCCACAGTTCTCTCCACCCTCCCTCCCTAGCAATTGGTTGTAGTAGTTTCTCCCCGCCTTCTTCCCCTCCCTTAAGCCCCGTGGTGATTGGTTACTGGTCCCCCGAGCACGCGGTTCAAAAACCTGGTATCTTCCTTGTTTCGCCCTCTTTCGCCTCCTGTCCCCTTCATAGCTGGATGGAATAAACTCCCTGGACTGTGGAATGCAGTGCGTGAGGGCCTTCCTGCCTCTTTGTTTCTGGACTTGTGGCTGGGCATCCCGGGTGTGAGGGCTTCTCAGTGTTAACAACTGCACGGGCGGTATCCCTCATTGGTTAGGTGAATTTTAGCCCCAGAATGGCTTCTTCTCAAAGGAGGTTTTGGGAATAAACCATGAAGGGAATCTGCTCACGAGAAACTCCCCGGAAAAGTCATTATGTATGTAGTACAAAATTCAATTAACTGATTAAGTAGAAAGTGTTTATCAATTAAAAAAATATTAATAATAGCAAATTGAAGCCTGTGATAAGTCTTCAGAATTGTTCAAGTCACTATTTGAATTTCATATCTGGTACCTCTATGACTTTAATATTAAGCCTTCATCTTTCTTTTTAGCCTTACAGTATATTTATTATAAGAAAGTCTATTATCAAGTCATTTATTGATAAAAAGAATTAAATTGAAGAAAAAAACTTCAGTCTCTTCATTAGAAGAAATATTTTGCCTGATAAAAAATAAGTGCTCTAGAGTGGAGGAACTTATACACTATCTGTGTATTCTGGGTTGTGATCACTAAAAGCTTTTTTTGATATAATATGTCCTTCAGAGGTTCAATTAGCTTTCCTTTGTTTACTGAAGATTTGCTTTGAGAGACTTTTTAAAACTACATTTTTCACAGACAGACATTGATTAGCAGTATTAAGAAGCTAAGCCAGATGATGTTTGGCAAACTGTCTTAAGAGTTTACATTTCCATTCCACAGAAATTAATACATTACAGAAAAGATGTTAAAATGTGCATTAACAAAATCTCAGAATTTAAATAAAAATCTAAAAGAAGATTTCCTGACCTCAAATAAACCATCACTTTGAGCAAGATTGTAAGGCTTAAACAATATGCCCTAAATATCTGCCAACTCTCAGGCAAAATAAATGTCCTGGATAAGTACAGAAATGTTATTTCTGAGACGGCGAAGAAGTACCTCTTAGGCAATGTTTTCTTCTTTCTCTGAAAGATACTACAGGTAATCATGTGTACAAGATCTCTTTTCCCTAAAATTACTATATTTTGACAACAAAATAAGATAACAGAACAAGGTTTAAGCCAGGTAAGAGAGTAAAAGGATAGGAAGAGGAGAAGCAGGTGGTGATGTTTTTAGATAAGCCCCCAAGCCTTCTTCTGTGCTGTGTCTCTCTCTTGTCCCTAAAGTCTTGTAAATTTAGAATTAAAACCAACAAAAACCAACCAACCAACCAACCAACCAAAACAATAATAGAGTCAAATTTTTAGCTACAGGTAAACTGAAAAATCAAAAAACCCCAAACCTGGCAATGGAGTACCAGTTATTTACTATTAAGCAATTGCTTCACTGAAAAAAAAAAAAAGTGAGAAAAAGGTTTCTCTGTTAGAAACTGGTGTCAGACTAGCTAAGGATTTAAAAGTCATTAAGGGAAACAAAAATACTTATATGAGCTACTGTTTCGCAAGAGGTCATTGCTTAATGAACATGATGTTTTTTTCTAAATTAATTTTTTGCTTTCAGTCACCTCACAGTGGAATGCCTTAACTGAAAAGATATGTTTAAAATAAGGATCAAGGTTTTCAAATCAACAGTGAAAGCACAGTTTAATTCCTCACATTTTGATATAATGTCTAATTCATTAATATCTGTCATAATGTTAAAACGTATTCTTTATCAAAAATCCTTTTAAATCAGGCGCTAGTATGAATGTCAGAAAAAAAAATTAATTTGTTATAACATTTTATAATTAAAATAGTGATGCCTAGTGTAATGTCTAGAAATATGATGTCGTTTGAGCTTATAAAACAAAATCTTCTGTCTTGCTCACCCTATTAGGGTGAAAGAAATCCTAAGCAATGCATCCTATGATTATCAGTAGCTCACATATTGCGAGTTGTTAAAAGAATCCCACGAGATGCTGCAGTGCTATTCATTAGACAGGTATTTTTTCTAACTTTGTGTCTGCTTATGTTTACCCTTCATTACATTAGTGTCACACTTGTAGTGCAATTCTATATTCTTGCCCTGATCCACTCCACCTTCTAGCCACACTAGAAAAAATTCAACCACAGAGGAACACAAAAAGTTCTAGTGTAAACGAAAAATTGCAATGTGATGTAATATCTACAGATGCTAGAAAACTTTCTATGTATTATTTCTCTTTAAACAGTTTTGTTTTCAAACAGTTTCCTCATAATCAATGTTTTTGCTATACTCTTCGTTTTTTTCCAAGCACCCATTTTTTTTATAAATAGACAGCTGACTTTAGGATAAAGCATTTTTGCACTTTACACGTAAGTTTTCTACACAGGTGAAGTGTAAAATTTGGAAAACCGAATTTTGAATTAAATACATAAATTTTAATCTGGGTGTATAAAACCTTATTGTGAATACCTTAAGGGTGTGTACAATGCATGCTTTTCATTCACATGGGTTGTAAATTAGCAGGAAGAAAATTTTATGAAAACATGTTTTAAGTTGACCACTGTGTCTGAACAGAACAATCGTTGAAATTGTTTTCTTGTGCATCGCAGGAACATGACTCCTGCAATGTCCAAAGAAATGTAAGCAAAGGTAAGGTATTAATCCATCAGGAAACCTCAGCTGTCAGGGGTAAAATTGGTGCGCTTGTGCCTTTGTGAAGGAATACATTTTGAAAGTGACCTTTTCTAAGATAACACATTAAACATAACTTCTTTCTTTTTTGCCTTCCTGTCAATTAAATGGTGACAATCTTACAGTGATCTTGTTTGGTACAGTGACAAAGAATGCCTTCTAAAATTCCCTAGGCTTCCTCTGGAAAAATAACCTCACAAGTTCTGACAGGAACTGCATGCGCTGAAGCATTTAAATTGTGCAAACTCTTTTTCATGCCAGAGCATGTGCATAACTTAATCCATGTTAAAAGTCTGAGAACAGAGATTATGAGTTTCTGTAGTCCCCAGTTATACGCTCTTAAATTCCAACTCTAACAGCTCAAGGGTTTTTTTCTTTGTTTTGTTTGTTTTTTTTCCTTTTGGAGGTCCCTTAAACAATTCCAAAAAGTTAGCTTATAAGGTAATGGTTAGTGTTACAGCATTAGGGCTTCAGTTTATAACACAGCACTTAATGCTTTATGTTGAGCAAAGATGAGAGGCCACAGTCTACTCAGTCTTTGATTCCCAGTTGTGTCTTTGGAACATCTCATTGCAAGTTGAATAGCTGCTTCTGGTAGTGAGTGGGGATTTGCAACTGAAATACAGTATCTGATGCACTGCTGTGCGATGGAGAATGGAAGGCAAGGAGGCAGACTGTGACTCTTTAAAGGAATTCATTATCACTTACATGTCTCATGGAGACACAAAAATGACTGAAACTATTTGCAGACAAACACAGTGCAGATAAATGCGCTTAAAGTAAAAGTATTAGATCAGGCTATGTATTATCCTGTGAAACTCAACAATCTGCAAAGGCATTCATCTGAGTAAACAGTTTTATACCCAGCCAATCACATAAGTAAATACTTAGACACTTCAGCTTTAGGGTTTTAAATAAACATTTTAAAGTAATGCATTTTTCATTTCTATTTGTTAGAGAACAAAATGAAATGGGAGAACATTCGAAAAGATAAGGAATTGTGGGCTAAGCCAGATCAAATCCTGAATTCAGTTTCAGTACAATAGATGCAATATAATCCAGAGACGAATATGCCTAAGCACAAGAAAAGTAATCAGTATACTTTAAAGAAATTTAAGATATTAAGAATTTTATATGTTAAAATTCTTATTAATTTCATGTTTGTCTAGAATATAACAATCTGAAGAGAAAACTTTGCAAATAAAAAGATCTTCAGATATTCCAGTTCTTTTGTATACTGTGCCTAAAGTCCCAAGGAATAAAAACTAATGCTTAAATGCAAAGTTTAAAGACATTATTTTAATATGACCTTATGTGCAAAAAGTCTTAAAGAGTTCTATATAGCATTACAAAAATTAAACCGTTGTTGTAGTAAGGGGTCCTGGTGCCCTGTCTGAGCTCGAGCCCCGACGCTGGCACCTGCGCCTGAGGGTCCGGTCTGGACTGGAGCTGCTCCAAGGCGTTTAGGTGGGTGACTCACCCCGAGATGTGTATGCTCGTGGCGAGATGCAGGACAGGACGCAGTTGGTATAAAGGACCGAGGCAGGAGGCAAAGGGTTCGGGAGTGTGGTCTCCGCAAACTCTCCTTTATTGGGGATGAGGACAGGGGTTCCGGGCAGAAGAGATCTTCCAGCAGAAGACCCCGGGCACAGGGTGTGCAAGGGGTTAAAAGGGAAGCAGAAAGAGGAGTGGTTTGGGGTTACAACCAGTCAGGGAAGGGCTTAGGGGAGGATCTGAGGGTTCAGGGTCCAATCACAGCAACCAAGGGGAGGGTACATAACATCATAACCAATCAGCAACCGAGTATAACAGAACCTTCGAGAACAAAGGTCAGAAGTTAACCTTGATTGACAACCAGGGTGCTGATGGGGAGAGAGAGAGGGGGTGGGCTCTAAACATTAGCCCCTTCCTCCGACTCCTCCTCCCAAGAGGAGGGATCCACATCGGCGGCGGGATCTTCTATGCCAGCTATGGCAACTTGAGGGGACTGACCCACCACAAACCGTACTTTTAACCACTTTGCATTATGTCACTCTTTACTTTACTGGACAGAGTCACATATGCTTTTTTTTTAGGCAAAACAGTAAAAAACCCCAAACAGCAATACAGATGAATAGTTAATGATGTCACTTTAAGTAGACTGGGAAGGTTAAATTAACTGATGAAGCCTAAGACACAGAAGCAGCTGAAGATACTGGTAGTGTTGTGGATGGGAACCCTACTGTTGCTTATGAGAAGGAACAGAACACTTTCATGTATTGCTCCAATAATTCAGTATATAACAAACTTATCTGACCTCTTTTCTGATTTACACACCGGCTCTCCATGGAATATGAAATCTAAGTCTTTATGTCTTCCAAGGCAACTTAAAACAACTTTTAAAAGATCCGAAAGTGAAAACCACAATAGGTGTTTTGATTTCTGTGGAAAATTGAACTCTCTGTGGTATGCATCACAGTCATCTGTGGTAGACAACATCTGTTACAGGTTTAACTGAGCAAACTGTGCAAAATAAATATTCCATTCCCCCATCTTCCCCTCTGTTCTTACCACTCTCACATCCAGCCAACACACACAAGCAGATACACAGGCTTTGACACACACACAGACACACAGACACACACACACAGCATCTCTTGCAGGGGGAATCATGTTGCTCCAGGATTATCAAAACATAAATTTCAGCAACATGCATACTTACATATTATCTGACTTCTTGTTACAGGTTCTTTAGGAGGAATAGGCATAGCAGAAGAGGCAGGGGTTGGTGTTGTATAACAGAAGCGCTAGAGTGTTGGAGCTCACTGTCGGCAATGGCATAGTTGGGAGCCTCTGAGTAAGAAACAAGGGACAAACAAATAATGCAAATGTCATGGTGGGAGTCTGCCATAGATCTTCTAGACTGGATGATGAAACCAATTAATTATTTTTCGAGGAAATAAAGGATGCTTCCAAGTTGACTGCCCTTGTCTTTATGGAGGACTTAAACTTGCCAGAAATTATCTGGGAGCACCACACAG
The DNA here is from genome assembly GCA_013397565.1 of Ptilonorhynchus violaceus. Lineage (NCBI taxonomy): Eukaryota > Metazoa > Chordata > Aves > Passeriformes > Ptilonorhynchidae > Ptilonorhynchus > Ptilonorhynchus violaceus. The sequence goes on along the minus strand of VZRJ01007543.1, from coordinate 13,873 downwards.
CTGGTACAACCCAGGCCAGAAGATTCCTAAAACACCTGGATGACAACTTTATGGAACAGGTCCTAAGGGAGCTGACTCAGAAAGATGCCTTTCTTCATCTACTGCCTGTCTACAGAGTGGATCTGGTGAGCGAAGTGGAGACTGGGGGCTGTCTTGGCTACAGTGACCACAAAACGATCGAGTTTAAAATCTTTATTGACAGGAGGAAAAGTGCCAATAAAACTTCCACCCTGGACACGGACATGAGGAGAGCTGACTTCAGCCTGCTCAGGGAATTAGTGAGTAAGGTCCCCCGGGAAAATGTTTTTGCAGGTGCTGGGAGTCGTCAGTGCTAGTCACTTTTCAAACATCACCAAGGAGCACAGGAGCAGGCAATTCCCAAATGCTGGAAGTCCAGCAGAGGAGGCAGAAAGCCAGTTTGGTGGAACAGGGATTTCTCTTGGAAATAAGGCAAAAAATGAAGGCATATGCCCAGTGCAAGCAAGGTCAGGTGACATGGAAAGAATACAGAGATGATGCTTGCCACTGCAGGGAGAAAATTCAGGCTGCCAAAGCTCAGTTGGAGACAAAGCTGGCCAAATGCAGCGTGAAAGTAGTGTTGGCCTGTTGTGGATGAGGGTGGTCACCTCAGAAACAGGGACAGAGACAAGGCAGAGGTGTTTAATTCTTTGCCTCTGTCTTCAACATTGATGATGGACCAAGGGGGTCTCAGAGCCCTGAACTGGAGGACCATGACTATGATAATGATAAACTCCCAGGTGACCCTGAAATTGTGCAGGATTTGCTGCTCCAGATGTACTCCTACAAATCTATGGGGTCTCATGGAATTTATCAGAGAATCCTCAAAGAGCTGGCTGATGTCATTGCAAAGCCTCTCTCCATGATTTTTGAGCAGTCTTGGGAATCTGAAGAGATCCCAGCTGGCTGGAAGCTGGTGAACATTGTCCCAGTTTTCAAGAAGGGCAGGAAGCAAGACCTATGTAAACATAGGTGTGTATAAAACACACTGTAGCAACACCCACGCTGTTCATCTTTCTCTCTCAGGAAAGAATAAAAAACCTGTGACATACACTAACTGTGCAAGCTAATATGGTCTTGCAAGATGCTGGTGAACACTATAAGAAAACTGATATGAAAAAGGTAACAAAGAGAATCTGCTTTTTTAAAATCTTCTGGAAGCTCATAAAATAAAAATGCTAGATCCATAAACACTGTCAAATTGTACACCACATAGTTGTAAACCATAAGACAGCTCCTTTCAATTTCTAGATGTTACTCAAGGAGCAACTATTACAGACAATTTTCATTGCTGGGTGGAGTGAAGTAATGTGCTGGCATTTCTTCTGGAAGCTGAAATACTGCACCTTTACATGCCTTCTAATAATTCAGCTGGCTGAACAACAGACACATAGTAACTAGGAATATTTGTGTGAATCCTACACAGCCATGGTTTAAAAATGCTGAGACAGCTGCCAGTTGGATGAAAAGAGATAAAAACCAACACAGTATTGTAAACTCTACACTATGATTTACAGAAAGAAAGTACATTTAAAGACATTTAAGAAGAGGAAGAATGACTGTCAGGTGGCTTATTTACAAAACCCCAAACCCAGCCAACCAAACAAAAAAAATTCTGTGTGTGTGTCCCCTGGACTTCAGAAGAGAGAGCAGAGAGAGCTATGAACACTAATTCAGTAATTCAAATCTGAAGAAGAGCAGCTGAAAGAAGGGATCACTGAAACAATTTATTGAAGATACATAACATATGTTTAATTTAACAATGAAGAACTAACTCTATTATTATTATGCAAAAATGCACTTAAATGATCTTTTTTTATTCATACAATGCATAGGAATGCATAGAACTACGTTTAATGAAACATCTACAGTAACTTTTTAATTTCTGCAGCACCATTTCTGATACAACTAATCACCAAAGATGTATTTCTAAAACATGTAACAGAATATCTTCCTTGTTATGCAGACCATATCATTATTGTTTCCCATTTTACTATAGGAAGTGCTGTGACATTTCTGTCAGGATTTTTTTGTATTGTCATATACAGTAATTCTGTATATTTCAAAAAATATTTGTTCATTTGAAATCAAACAACTGACTACACCATATCTTGTATGTTGTTCAGAAAATACAGTGCAACTTAAATCTAGAGAAAAAAATTAAACTCAAAAATACCTTTTCATTATTAACATTACTGCTAGATATTTGGTAAAATAAGGTACCAAGAGAAAAAAAAAATAGATTTTTAAAAAATCTATTTTTGACTCACAGTATCAAGAGAGCAAGGAGTTATTTAAGTAAATCAGATGTGGAATTTTACAAAATCATAATGGTTAATCATCCTGCCTATTTCCTTTTTAAGAAATTTCTGTTTCAATAAAGAAAGATCTACTGTATTGCTTAGGAAAAATGGCAGCCAACATGGTGGAACTTAAAAGCTCAAACTGCATCAGTGGCAAATGACAGTAAGAAAAGAAAACTCACAGATGCTTAGCATCCATGCTAAATCATTTTAGCATGACCTATTTCCAGAATTTTCTTTGTAGACTTTTCATGAGGGCTTTTTATATTGTCAGAACAACTAGGATAATCCTTATGTTCAATCCAGTTTGCTAAAGCAGGATGAGGTGCCACAACTACTTTTTGCTCAAGAATTAATAGCTCAGTACCTCTATAAACTACATAGTCAGAGAACATAGAAATTGAAGCAATAATTTTTCTAAACTTGGGGTTTTTTGGTAAAATACTCAGTGATTAACATGCTTCTAAAGGGCATGTGTCTTCAACCCACAGTTAAGTCTTCTGGGAACATCTATGCTCTCTGTCATTTGAGGTTCATACCAGTCCTGTTTTAAGTAATAAAAGAGTTTAGTATACTGTCATAAAGCACAGAAATATTCATGCTAGTCCAGATTCCTGGAGAAAATCTGCTACCTTGAGCTCATGTACTTAGCTCTTTCTTAGTACATGCTGTCTGTTCTGTAGATCTACCCAGGGGAAACAAAGGAAATTACATTACACACACCTTTTTCTGTCACTGCTTCCCCATTTTATCACATAACAGATTTCTTAATAGCTTAATACACCTTGATTATACTTTTATTCTCCCTAATTTAATCGGAATTTCTCTCAATTTTCTTCTTCCCTCCAAAAGGTATTGTTCTTTCCTAATAGTTTGAACAAGAATACCATTTTATCAAGAAAGCACTTTGCTAATATAAATCAAAACAGCTGAGAAATTGGAACCCCTAAGGAGGAAAAGAGCACAGGGTATCTCAGAAATCCAAAGGCAATTTTCTGAAACATAGGTTTTAATCATATCTTTCTATTATGGCCATATTACTAATCATATTATTATGAGTATCTTTCAATTATTAGGAAAGCAGGCAACTCTGAATGTCTATCACCTCAAAATTAGTTACTTACTCATAACAGAATGTAAATTTCATCCCCTATTCGAGACCAGTCCCCTGATTGGGAATTCTTGAGTAGATTTTATGTATCTGTTTAGATAGACAGCTTCCATTGCTTTCTATTACATTAAGATGTTATATATCGCAGAGGAATACAAGTGTATTTTAAGATCTTCATAGCTTCTCTGGCCTAACACCATTCAATAGCAACTAAATGTAGCCACATTTGTATGTTTGGCAGCAGTTTACATGATGCCAATACACAAGAGATTTTAGCCAACCTCTTAATTAATTTATATCAGTAAACTGTCTTGAAGCTCTGGGTGACTGAATATGGTTTTCGTTCTGTGAATAATGGACTCAATCTCTCATTCCTAAACTAAAGGAAAAATCTAAATTAAGGTGTTTATCTTGTTTTGCATTCTCCAGGTCTATATGTATAACCACATTTTCCTCTTCCTCTCCAGCAGTCACCTTTTTTTTCTGCACAGATTAGAGGTCTTATAGGTCAGCGTAGAGTTGTTTTTTTCTCCATGTAGCTTTTTTTGCAGAAGGGACTTGGTGATGTCTTAAGGCAGCTTTCACTGCAGATTATCTTCTGAGTCATCCAATTCTGTGTCCTGCACAGATGTTGGATTGCAACAGTTCCAAAAAATGTTTGAACATATACAGCTTGGGGGAAAAAAGAAAAACAGCACCACTGTATTTGCTGATTTTGTAGTAAATTACCTATTTATCAAATAAGTTTTGATTTTACGCAACAGATAGATACTGGATATTAAACTTTCCCTGCTGTTGGAAAATATTTATCACTTCATTTTTTTTTTCTACAACACAGTCTTTAAGTTTAAAAAGCAGTAATGTATGCCATATCATCTCTGAAATGAAACATTTTACTTTAAACTATTTCCTGGAGTTGGTGATTTTCACTACCTGCAAAGTATCCAGACATAGCATCCCTCCTATACATAGATATTCAGTCTGTTGAGAGGTAGTTGATTTTATGTAGTCTTCATTTTAATCACTGTTTGTTAGGGAGAGTTATCATCATTTGTGACCTCATTGTCATGAATTTACAAAAACCAAACTAGTTGCCTGCCACAGACTGTGTAACCCCATTTGTGCGTAACCACAATCTCCCTTGTGAACACATAATTAGAGATGGTTGGAACCTGGAGTTATGAAACCATGAGGCTTTCAAACATCACAAAACTTCATGTAGAAGGCAACTTTGGTTGTTTCTTCCTCTTAAAAAAAAGTCACAGCAGTTATCTTTCTCTTTTTAATCAATGTGTAACTGTTCCACTTATGGAAACTTTTGAGGTATTCCGTTAGATGAATTTCTACAACATACTTCTGGACTCAAAATCTGTGAATCACAAAAGGGGGAGATGGAACTGGACCTAAATGAAGGTAGTGAGAGATGTATCTGAGACTGCCAGAGTCACATGAGTTCCACAACTGATTTGTTTTTCTGGTCCTCTCACTTTGGAAAGAAATCTACTTCCAGATCTGAGAAAGGTTTTCTAACCAAAGATCCATCAAAACTGGCAGATGCCCATAAAAAGCTTGGTTTTGTCAAACCAGCACTTTCCAAAAAGAAACTGTTTAAAAAAAGAATCCTAACCATTTGCCATCCTTATTATCCAGGTTTTGCAAAGAGTTTTCATTTACTTAAACCTCAGAAATGTGAAATTACATAAAGGGAACCCTTTATGTTGGAACTTAAAATTCATTTTGTCTGGTGTTGTTTGCTTGTTTGTTTGTTTTATAAATCTATTCCCTAACTCAAATAAATGTACCTTCTATTTGTTCCCTGCCTGGAATACACTTCTAGAACGAAATGTTTCAAAATAGTATGATTTATATCCATACAGTCAGATGCATGTGTGACATTCCAGTAGAAAAATACCAGTGAATTGTAAGCACAGGTTAATAAAGACAAGAAAATAACCTTTGTTGCTCTGGAAACACTAGAGTTATTAGTTTATTATTCAAGAGAAAAAAAATAAAAGCATATATCAGAAGGGCTTTGAGCCATAGAGATTACCTTTGACAGCCAATAATGTGTGGGGTGTTTTCCATTTCACAGAATTGTGCTTGACCTTCCTGTTTGCAATCGGTTACATTCGAAAGACCAAAGCAGTATTAGTAAAATGGCAATCTTATCTTATCCAAGACAAAAGCCATCTCCTTTAAAGAAAAGAAAGAAAGAAAAAGAAAGAAAGAAAGAATGAAAGAAAGAGAAAAAAAGAGAGAAAGAGAGAAAGAGAGAGAGAGAGAAAAAGAGAAAAAAAGAAAGAAAGAAAGAAAAGAAAGAAAGAGAAAAAGAAAGAAAGAAAGAAAGAAAGAAAGAAAGGAAGGAAAGAAGCAAGGAAGGAAGGAAGGAAAAAAGGAAGGGAGGAAGGAAGAAATTTGGCTATACAACCAGTCTCAAGCTTCAGGTGTGTATGGGACTGGAATTAATAGAACTACAGCTACAGCATGAAATTCACAGCATCCAAGATAATCAGAGTTACTTCCTGTACTTTATTTACTCAGTAAAAATCTATCCCTGGGACTAACAACTGAAAGCTACATCAATAGAAATATTTTACAGTAAGTACACTCACTCCAAAAAATTATAAAACCAGGAAATAAATTATTGAATTTTGTTGAATGTTTTCTTTCAGGAGCATTAGCATGGTAGTTACAACTGTAAAGATTGGAACAGAACTACTTAGTACTTAGGGCCAACAATAAATGGAGTGATAAGGCCTGTATAATTAAAAATCAACATTTTATATTCTCTCCAAAGATGAAAAGATATTATTCAAGATTTTTATGAGAAAAAGATTTATTAGAACATGCATCACTTGTGCCAATTCAATAGTCTTATAAAGTATTCATTTATCTTTTTGTTTGTTCTGGACTTGTTTGTTCACTTGTTTTATAGGTCTGTTGTTACATGCTAAAGAGATGTTAATTTCTGCTCCTTGCAAAACTCAGACACCTGGAGACCAGTTAATGAGCTTTATGTGGCCAAAAGAAAAAGAATTAAGAGGGAAGTGTGAAACTTAAATTGTGCTTCTCGTAACCTTCAGATCTCTGGAGTCTTGAAAGGTCGTCAGAACTGTATTTGTAGACCAGAAATAGTGGACAATGAAATTATTGGACTAATTTTATTTTTTCATAGTTGGTTTACTTTCCCTCAAATGAAACACACAAATTGTTAGCTTAGTTTGCAAACTCAGGTGTGTTCGGCCTATTCCTGGAATTGTCTCAAATTTATTCCCCTACTTTCTGCCATAGTGCTCTGTGTACAATAGAAACTGTGCTCTGCCACTTAGACCTGAGAAGCTGGTCTTGGCAAACTCAAGATTTCCTATTTTACATTTAGGTATGTCTAACAAGGTATTAAATTTGTAGAGGTTTCCTATTTTTTTTCATTTCTATATGATATCACATTGAATAAGCAAAAATTTTACAATAAAACATGCATCACCTTTCAAGTCATCTTTCAGACTGACGATTACATGAAGATTACTCCTTATAAACTGCAAAGTAGACAGTTTTAAAGTGTTATTATAGTATGGCCACAATCACTTCAAGCTCATTTTGGAAACATTGTGATGAATGCTTCTCAGGAATGATCATGTTTTGAAGAATTGCTATATCCAGAACTACCAAAAGTAGAAACTTAAAAATGTGTTCACCTTTAAATTGCCATTATTACATTTGTAGCAGAACATAAGATAGCATCTTGTATATTAATCACAGTATCTTAAAACAAATTGAAACGGCTCTTCACCACCCATTCAAAGAAGAACTCATGAGTAAGTTTGCAGAAACCCATTTTTTCCAGTGTTTAAAACACTTTTAACACATTTCAGTAACATTTTGTGCATGAAGTCAAGGTAGAAGGTTTTTTTATTTTAGTTTTATGTTCTCTTATCTTTGTTTTTTTTGTTTGCTATTTTGGTTTGCAGTGGTTTGTTGGTTATTTTTGTTCTTTTTTTCCCCTTACTATACAGCAAATTTAACACTCCAACTAGAAAATGCCACTTTCTGAAGTGCATAAATACTAAGATATCTTAGAAGGATCTCAGTAGGTTGTTAAGTACAGAGATAGTATTATGCAAATATAATAGGTAACAATCTCAGCTGTTGCAAGTTCATAATTTCACTATTTTCAAGGAGTCACTGAGTCACTTGTTTACACAAATTGGGAGTTAAATATCACAAATATTCTACATAGCAATTTTAAGGGTATTATAGCAATATTATATACAGTCTATGAATTGCTGGCAGTTCAAGCAATCTGTTAATTATAATAGTAATCCTTAACTCCACATAGATACTGTGCCCAGTTGCCACTCTGCCCAATCTTATCATTTGAAAAGTGAGGATAATATCAGCACCAGCTATGTGGACCAAAATTGGTTTGTGTTGTCAACCCACTTCTCGACTCCTATAAGACCACATTTTGTTGATCACTGTCATGCTTAGAATTGGTAACAAAAGATTGTGCTAAGAGTCGCAGTCTCAGTCATAGTAAGCCTGAGTAGTCCTAAAACTGCTTTAGTTGTTGATAGGTTTTGAGTTCAGAATCTAAGATCCCGTGTTAGGAAAACTTGCACTAACACATACCTCTCCTTTTGCCAAGATTTTTCAACTGAAGGTCAATTTTCTGTCTCAGTATACTAAAACAACAAAACCCTGATTTATTTCCCTGAAACTAGAGTTTGGCAATAAAACAAAGCCGATAAGATTAAGTGTTACTCCAGATGATGGCCACAAAGATAAATAAAAACAATAAACAACGTAAACAGTTCAAGATTTGTTGAAGAATATGCCAAAAGAGATGATGTTGCTAAAAAAGGGTTTTCTTAAGACTTCAAAAACATTGAGCAGATAGGAGTTTTTCCAAGTAGTCAGTTCTAGAAATCAGCTCCTAGGGTAAAAAATAAAATGCTCAAAGATAATATGCTGTGAAGGCAACATGCAGGGAAAAATTAATGTAGTGAGTGATCAAATGAAGACTACCAATTACCTGCAGAGTGCATTTCTTAGTTATAGAGGAAAAAAATTGGAAATTATTAGTCAGGAAGTGAAACAGAAAACCAGAAAAAGAAACAAGGAGTGAAACATAGTACAATCACAAGATTAATTTAAAATATAAACATTTCTTGGATTGCTGAGTGTAAGCATATTTCAACCACAAATGTCCTGACACCTCTTAAAATACTACTGTCTTTGATGAGTTTCATTTCACATGTGTATAGTAGTTAATGAATAACATTTAGAATGCTAATAGTATGCCAATGGATTCCATTGGAAGTATGTTGACCTTATTTGAAGAGCAATTAAGTAGCTGAGAAGTGTATTGCATACTACCTGATATCAATTACTTTCTGCATATTCTAGGGATAGTTAAAGAATTGTTTATCATATCACTGTTTTTCATACTGATCTAGTTCAAAGTGAAGCATACAGAAAAAACCAGAAATGTTATTCAGTGAGCAAATAATTGATAAACTTCTAGTTATGGTTGGTTTTTTGTGGTTTGTTTTCTCATTGGAAACTGAAAAAAAATGAGGGGGAAAAAAAGATCAAAGAAACAAATCCCACACCCAAAATCAAGCAAGCAAGATCCCATCTAATTTGTGCTTAGCTGTGCTCTAATATTAGGAAATTCAAGGAAATGCACATGAGCAAGTGGAGCAAGTGAAGATTAAATTTCTGTCCTTGTTGTTATTTAATTAGATAGGTCACAGGTTTGTAGGTTCATGTAGTTTTCCTACTGTAATAGAACAAGTATAACACAAAGAAAATATATTACTGAATGAAAAAGTCTATTGTGACATTCCAATTTTTTTTCCCAATGGATTAATAAACTGCTACTAAGGTAGTCATCTCTACTAGGTTAGGAAAAGATTTAGAACTGTACTATACCAACTGTTCGGTTTAAGTATCATACGAGTTTTTAGTAATTTTACTCAGGGAAAACCCAACTGTTTTTTTTTTTTTTAATCTGCAAGTTAAGATAATTTCTACAGCCAAGACGTAAGTGCTGTATTATTCATGACAGTTTGGAAAAGGAAAAAAGTAATATTACATTTACCAAAAGGATTTCAGCTTTTTCCACAAATGTAGCAAATCTTCATTTATTTAAAGTCACATCATTCACCTTCTATTTTACAAGCAAAATTGAGTTTCATTTTAATTTCTGAAGCAATAGTATTCAGTGGAATATTATTCCAAGAAATCCACCAATTTTCAATTGCCTGCTTTCTGGATACATCACCTATTAACTCTCTGGGCTCCCAAGATCAAAGCCAGGCAGGGATTGTCCTAAGAAGCCAAAAGCTCCAGGCTTACTGTCCCCAAATCCCAGGTTTCCATTCCATATGTCAAATGGTACTTGGAACTATTGAATCTGGAGATCTGAAAATCCTTGTGGGGATCCAGGAGTTCCTTGCTAGTAGTGCCCAGACATTTCAATCCTAACTAGAAGTTTAGGGGTTCTCTCCTAAAAATCAGAACAAAGCCTAAGAATTTACATTTTAAGCTTGTTTCATTGAGAATATTTCTGTGAAAACCATTTTGAATTACTGTTTAATGAAATGCTTGCCTTCCATAATTCACTTTTTTTTTTTAAATAGGTCAATCCTTTTGGCTTTTTTATAACTTTTTGATTTCACATGCAATGAAGATTTTGAGTTCAATTGTTTCTGGTCTGACTGCATGAACAGATTTATATGCAAACAATGAAGTAGAGTCTTTACTACTGGTAAAGTCGAATGACACCTTTAACAAGAATAAAACGTTCCTCAAACATTTAACAACTGTATTTGTAATTGTAACTGTAAAATAATTCAATTTTAATGTACATATAAGATCAAGAAGCTGTACTATGTGCAAACAAATGAAAGTTTTGGCTCCTAAATCTGTAAATTTTCCTTCAGAATTTGTTGTCAGCATCAGGTCAAATTTGATTCTTTTATTGGAACTAGCATGTAAAACAAGTCATTCCTCTAAGGACAGAGTATGATCAATCTAAGAAGCCTTGAACTTGACATTCTGTGACAGGAGAACAAAAAATAAAAAATATACTTTTTAAAATGTGTTATAGATTGATAGAGAAGTTCATGACTGTTTCAGAGGCTTAGATACAGCTTTAGTCTTCAAGAGGTGTTTTAGGTTTCAGAAATCTGCAATCAGCTCACACTTGATGGATTGATGGCATAGAATCGGAAAAGGCTGACAGAGCAACAGACAGAATTTATATAACCCTACAGTTCATTAACCTGGCAACTGTATTTTAGCTGAATTAATGGAAGAAGGAAGCAAGGTATTAATGAATGTATGTACATGCATTGCAAGCATTGTTCAACCAAAATAACCCTGCAAAATATAACACTGATTTTTTTAACTGATTCTTCACTAGGGGAAAGCCAGTGTCTTCTGCAATGCCAGGAAAGGAGAAATAGAATCCGTCAGTCATTAAGATGGAAGGCATATAGCACTGTGGCTGTCTGGAGATGAAATTGGATTTCTCTGCCTGGACTCTTCAGATTCCTTTTCATTCCGCAAAACAAATTGCTTTGCCATAACTTTGTATTAAACAGGAAAGGATTCATCTGGAATAGGTAGTGCTAAAAGCCTATTAAGAATCATACAGTGCATCTGCCACTGAACATTACACATTGGAATACCAGCTCTAGTAAAATGCTGGATTCATTTTCCAAATATTTTATGCAAGTTTAACTCTGCTCATTTACAGCTCCTTTATTTTCTCTGCTGTGGAATTCTTTGCACTAGGCTTTTACATTTTTTTTTTTTATTTTCTTCCCTTTTTACTTTTTATTGACAGCTGCTATATTTTTACTGCAGGCAAAAAAAAGACAGTAACTGCAAATTACTGCATTTACAATAGAATATTACAGAAGAAATTGAAGCTATTTCAAGCCTGCTTTTTGCTATAAAGTTATCTAATAAACTAAAACCCTTTAGCATTATACATAACTGCACTGTCATTTTATCTATTCAAGGGTAACACTTGACACATTAATAATAAGACTTAGTACCATATACACAAATTCAAAATGCAAGATAATGTACCCAATAAGGATCTTTGGCAGCCAGAAGTGCTCACATTATTTTCTCTTCAGTTCTTTTTCTAAAATAATTTATTTATATCTTTGTTTTTTCACATTGTAAGGTCTATCATAGTTGTTACTCCTTACTAGTTCAGTGCTCTAACTCAGTCATCTTCAAGCATATAAATTTCAAGTGGTGATAAAATATTTTATTGCTTCTTAATTCAAGATCTCAAGATGTTTCCTACAGTTCACCTGTGGCATGCAGGAAGAAAAGAACGCCATAATTAAGTTTATTACAGACAATCAAAATACGTGGGTTTCAAAAGATAATTCCTCTATGGGAAGAGAATTTGCAGAGGTGTTACCTTCATTCAAAAAAAGGAAAAAAGAAGAATATTTTTTAGTCACTTGATAGTATAAGGTGTTCACTTGGAAAATTTCTCTTTTCAAGTTCACTTTCATGATTCTCTTTCTCCACAGTGATAGAAAAAAAAGAGTAAAATCTGAATTTAAGTACCCCTGTTATCTACTTTGTAGTAGTTTGCATCCTGTATCATTATCACAGTGAAGGATTTGTCTTGGTATTAACAAAAAAGCAGCAAATGTACTTGTGTTTTTATTTTCTCAAATTAAAAAGAGAATTTGAATATTTTTCATTCAGATAGATAGTTTTTGGTTTCTGTGTTGTGAATCTGAAACAGATTACAGAAGTAAAAAACAGAGGTAAAGGGCACAGCTACAGCGCTTATCTGTTGATCATTCCCATTTCCAAAATGAATTCAATATTCTACAAGTATAAAGAAATAATTAGCAGGTTGAGCTCTGGGTGGCTGGACCCCAAGGCAAGGAGCTGTGAACTGCCGACCCCTTGCATAACAAAGGGCCTGGGGACCTGTGGGCCAGGGGACTGGACACTCAAAGACACAGAATGAGCCATGGGACTCAGGAGGAAGAGTGAGACTTTTGCCCACTTGGACTGTGAGTTTATAAAAGCCCAGGCTTTTCTTTGTTCAGGGGACTTCCTAGAGGCACCAAGCTCAGGCTGCTATGTTGTTGCTGCACCATAGCTAAATTATTTTAAGGATCCAGACTTCTGAGACTCTGCTATGGGAGACCTGGTGCCGAGCCAGTGAGGAATCCTGGTCTGACTGTGTGAGTGTGGGGGGTGTGACTGCGAGAGGGCCTCGGTCCCAGCTCAGGGGGTGCCAGTGTGACTGCCAGAGTAGCTCCTGGATGGTTGCACAGGGAAGTTTCCTTAACAGTTGTCATGAGTTAATCTGAGGGAAGGCCCCAGAGTCCCATGATGATATTCTTCAGAGGATATGAGATGGCAAAAACAAGGCTGCAAGCTTGAGAAATGATTAAACAGTTTATTTCACTACTACTACTAAGAATAGAAAGAACAATAATATAAAAAATATTAAGGCATAATATATAAATAACATTCTCTTCCTAATACATCCCAATCTTTCTCACTGATCATGCAAAGGACACAAACATGGGATTCTGATCTTACTGACTGAGAGTTCTTATTGCCACTTCATGGGATAAAGAGTTCTTTCTGTCATGCAGTGGGGTTCATCCCACGGAAGATAACTCCCTACAGAGTGTCTTCAGCATGTTTCCAAACCTTTAGGAAAACACCACAGCCCACCCAGATTCTGCAGTAGTGTGTCCTATCGCCCCCAATACACCTACAGTTTGTGGGTCACAAGAAAAGTCCAATAGGGGTAAGCTTTTAAGGACAAATCATTCCAGCTTAGAGGTACCAGTAGCACAGTCTCTCGCTCACTCTCTCTCTCACTCATAATCTCCAAAGGCTGCAACTTCATCTGCTCACAACATAAAGTGTTCTTATTCTCAGGCTGTGAATTCCAAATCCCCCCCCCCATGTCTGTACTTTGTGAATTACAGAGAA
>VZRJ01007541.1:0-38139 GCA_013397565.1 Ptilonorhynchus violaceus | reverse complement strand
TTATAGAATAATACATTCACCTCCTCATCCTGGTTAGGTGGTCTGTAACAGACTCCCACCAGGATGTTGGCCTTCCCCCTGATTCTAACCCATAGGCACTCAACCTTGTCATCATTAATCTCAATTTCCATGGTGTCAAGGGCCTCCCTAATATACAGAGCCACCCCTCCACCTCTTCTCCCTTGCCTGTCCCTTCTGAAGAGCATGTAGCCATCCATTGCAGCACTCCAGTCATGCCAGTCATCCCACCACGTTTCCGTGATGTGGCGACTAAGTCATAGCTTTTCTGCTGTACCATGGCTTCCAGCTCCTCCAGTTTGTTACCCATGCTGCATGCATTAATGTACATGCACCTCAGCTGGGCTGCTGATTTCACCCCTGACTCTGGCTTACAACCCTTGGGCTTGTTTCTGGATAGCCTAGTTGCATCCTCGTCCCCCTTTGAGCCTAGTTTAAAGCCCTCTCAATCAGCCCTGCCAACTCATGGGCTAGAATCCTTTTGGCCTTGTTAGATAGATGGAGCCTGTCTGGCTCTAGCAGGCCTGGTGCCATAAAACTTGCTGCATGATCAAAGAACCCAAAGCCTGTTACTTTTGAGCTATCCCTGGCAAAGTGAGCCATTGTAGCTGTAGACCCTGGCACCAATAACTGGGTAAGCAGATGACTGTTCAATAGACTAAGAAGAATCATCAAGAGAAGTCATTTAAAGAGATCATTTAGCAAATGATCCGTCTCTTTAAACCTACAATCAAATAAGCTATAGAACAAGAAAACAGTCTCTCCTACTCTGTTTAATGCAAAGGAAATTATGTGAATGCAAAAATAGAGAACAGACTGTAGATATTAAGAAATTCCCCGTTTTATGGAATGCATACAGGAATTTAATAAAAATTGAATATTAAAATAATCCTTTAATCATAAAAATACTACATAATCAGCCATTGACTCACATTCCCGTAGTATGACGGATAAACTGCGATTAAGGACTTAGAAACAATAGTAAGACACCAAATTGGTTGAACAGGGAACCTCTGACAGAAATAAAAGAGAAGTACAGGAGGTAGAAGAAGAAACACATTTCCAAGGAGGAATACTGAAGCATCCCCTGGCTTTTCAGGAATGGCACTGTTAAAGTCAAAGGTGAGCTGCAGATGAGCCTGGCAACTGAGATGAAGGGCAAAAAAAGATACATCAAAGACAAAGGAAAGAAAGGGAAAAGAAAGAAAAAGGAAATTATGAGCCTGCTGCTGAATGAAGTAGGAAACCGAGTGACAAAGAACATGGAAAATGCTGAAGTATCCAAACCATTCTTTTCCTTATTTTACTGGCAAGGTCTGTTCTCAGACCTCCCAGGTCAACTTATCCAGAAGGGAAGTTTTGAGAAGAAGAAGATACCACCCGATGTGGGGAAAGATCAAGTTAGGTTTAGCTTCCTGTGACCACGTAGGATTGTTTTAGATTTTTTCAGATTTATCTAGTGTTTGAAAGTAACTGTTTCACAATACACATTTTAAACAGTAATTGTACATTCTTTCTTAAACTAGAAAATACATTCACACATAGACTATTCATCCACAATTTACAGCAGCGTCTGTTTCAATCTATTCTATGTAAATAATTACATTGAATTGAAAAATCAGAAATTTTACCACTGTTGAATAAAACAGTAACAGTTGATCAGAATTCCAATCTTTAAAAAGGATATCAGAATAGTTAATGCTGGACTGGACACAGTACTTGCAGTCGTCCATGTGCCTAAAATCTAAATCATTCACTTAATGCTAGTTGTAAGTTTAAAAACCCCTTTTTTTGGGAGATGAGGGGCTGGAGATAAGGGTGGCACCCGAAGTTATCCACAGGTACTCAGAAATACTATTATACAAGTACGTGTTCTGGTACAGGACATGCCACCTTCACAGCTTCCTTACATCTCTTCAGCACTGAGTCAATGCAATTCTTGACCAACAGAATTATTTTTATATTGTTCTCCAGAATTATTCCAGGATCCATATAACACCATAGAAATTGCTGACACCGGTCACCAGAAGAGAACTCTCTTAAAAGCCAAAGCTTGGATGCCTCAAAATATTAAGGCTTCTAACATCCACTTAACCTCACAAATTCCCACTAATTTTTCCCACTGAGAAATCTGCGCTTAAATGCTGACTCAATTTTGGTTTCCACAGTAATTAAATATAGTTTTCTTTGTGACAGATACTGCAGTCAGATGGAGTTTGATGTGACTGAGTCAGTATGGTAGAAACACAGGTTCAGTGTGAGTCTGAATGCATAACAGTAATGTGCTTAACTCCTACTAACAATTTAAAACCTTCCAAGATCTATCAGTAAAATTCTCCTTGACATAGTAGGTTTAGTTTAAAGGTTGAGATAAATGTGAGGCATATTTTATTCCCAAAAATCTATCCTGAGCTTTCTCATAGATGGTGTAAAGTAGACACAAAACCAGGAGTCAAAAACTCTTGAATTCTGTTCATGGTTTGATTGCTGGCTTGTTCTTTAGCTTTGGCCAGTTGCGCTGCCCCTTTGCATGCATGCATGTTTTCACATGCATAAAATGAAAATAACATTACTTTTTCAGTAACTGAAAATCTTACCCAAAGGTATCGTGAGGATTTTCTCATGTTTATAATGCTTTTAAAATAAAGAAATATGCAATGAAAGTGCAAAGAGTTATTGTGTTTCTCTTCATTATTCTTAACTAGCAGGTGAGTCAGGGAACACAGGTGTTGCTGAAGAGAGCCTAGATCCATGAGAACCTTCCTTAGAAAAGTTGCTTCTTGGCAGGCTCAAGGTCATAATTCCAAGTTAAAAAGTAAATGAAATAGCAAATGTTCTCTTTTTTCTCTCCTCTTCTCTTTCAGAAGTATGTAAACCATAGTTCCCACCTATTTTCACTACATACACTACCCTACCGAGTTGCAAATAAATAAACCTGAAGAGCAGCTTATCCCAGCTTTTATTTTTATTGTGTGTTACTCAGCTAAGGTCAAATCTTCTTGCTTTTATGATCTCTCTCTAACACTCATTTCTTTAAAGCAATAATAAAAATTTAGACTCCTAACTGTTCTTTTAAAAAAGGTTTGCTGATATAGTAAGTGAATAAGTGGAAAATTATGGCTCAGG
This sequence comes from Ptilonorhynchus violaceus, assembly GCA_013397565.1. Classification (NCBI taxonomy): domain Eukaryota; kingdom Metazoa; phylum Chordata; class Aves; order Passeriformes; family Ptilonorhynchidae; genus Ptilonorhynchus; species Ptilonorhynchus violaceus. The sequence goes on along the minus strand of VZRJ01007541.1, from coordinate 34,995 downwards.
ATTCACATATTTCAGTTGCCTAACATTTGAAAAAGCTTTTTTCCCCCTGACTACAGAAGGCAAAATCTAGTCTTTGAGATATTACTTGGAAAGGAAAAAGGCAATGAGCAAGCAAGTGGTAGACATTAAGACACATTTAGTTTGAAACTAGATTCTCATTCTGTATTGCCATAGTATCAAACTTACGGTGATGATGCTAGTAACAATTTGTTAATATTTCTTTTCAAAAACAGATATTAAAAATTTTAAGTTCATCTTTATAGGGCCTGGGGATAATTTTAATTCAAGCTTTTATCTGATTTTCAATGTAGAGAGTGTTGATTGCCTCTTCAATGGATAATAAAACACAGAAGTTTTAAGTAGTATACTGACTATCTAATCCACAGAATTTAAATTAAGGAAAAACATAAATTAGGACAAAAGGAACATTGCAAGAAAGAGACTTCAGAAATTAGCTGTTGTGTAAATTGTTCTTGTAGCTCCCTAGAGTTTCATAAACACACTAATATACACACTCTCAGTTGCACATAAGCAATATGAAAGCAATTTAAAGTAGATTTTATGTTGTACAATTATAATAATCTCTCCCAAATGATGTTTGAGCAAAGAATAGGATAAATAGGAAGAAGAGACACTATACATACCAAATTACAGATAACTAAATGAAACACCAGATTATTTTATATATTTTGTTCTGAAAGCCTTTCTAGGCACCTCTCAATTCCAAAATATCTTTTTGCTTTCAAAAAACGCTTTTAATGAAATCTTCAATTGTTTGGTATGTTCATATTTCTGGAGTTTACATGCCATGAACATGACATTTTCCATCAGGTTTTATCAGTCATGTGTTAAGAGGACACAACTATCACAGTAACTGGGATAGTCCTTTGTCACTGAAAAAGCTATTCTTTAAAGGCGAAACAAAGAGATACTTCAATCCCTGACACCTTGGATCTGTACCATGGAAAGTGGGGTAGGTACATGTGCCATGGCACTTCAGCACGTTCAGTAAGTGCCGTGTCCTATCCCATCCTCTCATAACCATCTCTTCTTTGGAGTTAGACAATACAGCAATAGGTTCCAGGACAAGGTGACCAAAATATGACTTTCATCATATTTCATGGAACTTTGGACAAATCGATACCATCATTACAGAGAGACTTGATCAACTATCCTAAATCACATCCAAATGTTTGAAAAAAAAAAATCAAATATTTGCAATCACACTTACTACATAATACAAATATTTGCTAGGGTATTGAACCAGGGTGGGAACTGTGGCTCTTGGTCAAAATAAATACAGAGGTAAGTAAACCTTTGAAATAGTTATTGTAAAGTAGGTAAGATAAATACCTTAAATCTGCTCAGATAAAAAACTTTCCATACATAACAGTCCCCCACCATTTTAATACCAGCTGCTTTGGAGAAAGCAAAAGCATTCTGCTGTCAATTCTTTCTTATCTGTGCATCCCATCTTAAATGCCATCATAGCTGTTGCCTACACTAAAACTGTCTGTAAACTTACAGTTATTTGAGGAAAACTGGCCACAGCACACATACAAACCCCAGACAGCCAAGCTATCCCTGCCTAGAGTAAAATATCACATTTAATATTCTATGTACACAGGCTATATATATTGCTTATAAAGCAAAAATAAAAACAAAAATATGAAAATAAAATTAAAGAAGAACTAACATATTAAAAGCAATTGTCCGCCTGTTTCTATTCCTTCCCATAGAAGGTCTGGCAATTGTTACATTTCATTATTGTAATGGATGATAGCAGCTGTAGGGTCAGTCTGCCAATTTGCAAGCGCTTGTGCTTATAGCATGTGTTAGCATTTTTGAACATGAAACTTCAATAGGAGACATAAGTTCTTCATCTTAACCATGATCTTTATTAGGGTCTCAGTCTAACCTGGATGGAAAAAATAAGAATCTGGCTCCCGGTACTCATGGAAGGAAATCAGAAGGGTGAAAGAAATGGCAAGGCATTGTGATGTCTCAGAGTCAGAACAGTAAGCGTTTACAAAGTGTGAAATATTAAGAAGAACATTACTGAATATTTGCTTTCCAGCTTCTAATCTACACTGCTGTTTGGTTTTTATTTGGTCTTCTTGTTGTTTTTCTTTTTGGAAATAAGCTTTGTTTGAATTCCTCTACAAAGTTAGCACACAACCATGAACAATCCTCTGACATCATAGAGAGAAAAAGGGAGAGAAAGGGAGAATGAAAATGGGAGCGTGTCTACACACACATGCATATGTGCATGTTAGGGAATAGAATACAAATTTTATTTTAAAGACTACATCCATTGTCATTGTTATTAATTTTGCATCTTACAGTCTTTTAAATCACAGCATAAGATGCTTTATAATTCTACTTTTGGGATCTTTTAGTATATTCTTCCAAATCACATATTTATAATTTAGGATGTTTTCAATGGTGAAATTCTTCTGCTTCAGAATGAGTTTCTATGACCCAAATGCTCTTCTACCTTCATTTACCTACTGAAGACAGAGAATCCTCACACCCACACTTTGATTTCCTGTCCTCAAATGCAAATTTCAAAGGCAAGGAAGGTAAGCTGCATTTCCACAGACATAATAGGACCCCTAAGTTTATGTATTTTCATGCAGACAAGAATACAGATAAAAGGATAGCTTTCTCCAGCTGTTTGGCTGGCATTATAAACATGTAAATGGGAAATTCATAGCTGCTTGAGAGAGAGCTAACAACTGAAAAATAGCACTAAACATCTAGAGAAATTTAATTTCCTGAACAATATTCTTCCTGTAGCACTGTAATTGCTCTTTAGCTAAGAAAGAATCACAAAAGCTAACGATTTTATATTACAAAGTAACATCAAAATTATGATTGCTTCTGCTGTTTTGTTTAGTTTGGGTTTGTTTGTTTAAAGTGCCTGGCAGTTTCATTCAACAATCTCTAGGTCTGCTGTCTCCCTGTCACTCTCAGAATAAATCTTGTTTTGTCCAGTTTCAAAACACATTCCTACCAACCACAGGAATAAATGGCACGACACAGCACAAAGCTGTCTCTTAACGCTGAGAAGAGATTCATACCCACAGAGAAGCCTCTCAAAGAAGAATTCTCTGAGTACAGCAGATGTACTCAATGGATGAAAACAAAAAATCAAGACACCAATCTATCTTCAAAATGTCACTAAATTTCATTATATGCAGCTCTACAAATAATATTTACATTTGTAAATGGTCTAAATGTTTACATGCTGTTATGGATGTAGTCAGTGTTTCTATGAGCATCTTTCAAGAAAGGGTCTCATTCAGAAAATAAAGATATTCAGATGGAAATAAGATATGGGAAGTGATATTAATTTTAATGTTAATATTAGCTGGCATTTTAAGCACCCTAAGGAATGGATACGTGTTTACTTATGTACTACAAGTCCTACATTCTTTTCATAACTACATTATTCAGAAGAGTATTTTCTCTGAACACATGTTCAGAAGTTCTTAAGTACTGCATTTTAGCTCTCAGTGTGTTCCTCCAACTTTTCCTTATATGTTATCATGTTACCAAACAGCTGTACTGCCTTTGTCATTGTAGGTAACAATTTCATAATAAACACTCCACATGTTGGAAAATAAGAACAGAAAATAAGATGTTATCAGAAACTTTAAGAACAGGACAGTTTACTCTAGAAAACGTGTATTATATAAGAAGTCACAGATATAATATGAAGAAACTATAACAGAAATCACTACAACCAAATAAATTCAAACCATTTATGTTAGAAATAATGTAGATATATCAGAACAGGCAAAATCCTGTCATGATTTCTTGAAACTAATTTTGAAACTGTATAGTTTAAAAAAATTCTGTGTATAAAAAAATCTCCCTTCATTCTCCTCCTCCTCATCATCATCATAAACCGTTAATCAAGATTCCAGAAACCTTCTTTCGGAATATAAAGTATTAATAATATCCAGAGAAAATGTTTTCCAGGGTTTGTTTTACTGTGATATGACCAAAAGCTTTACAAGCAGTATTATCAAGTGTCAGGCTTGACAAATTTACATACATTTTATTCATCTTTTTCATTTAGGGGATTTAGAAAAGAAATAAACTTATCTCCTAGAAGCAACATCTGCTGCACCTGCACCTGTCACAGGGAATGTTGAATAAAGAACAAATTGCTGGAGCTTACCTGCTGGACTCAGCAGCTGTAATGGCAATCAGAGGAGGTATCCTCAGTGGAAGAGTCGTGGGCCTTGGGATAGTCTCAGTATCATTCTTTTTATCCCACTCTGCCTGTTCTAACTGCCTGAAAGCCAGTGGGGGAAGCTGGATGTTACGGGATGATAACCTCCGCACAAGATAGGGTTCCATTCCCTGGGAAGATTCTTCATCCTCAGTGCTGTGATGCAGAGCTTCTTCTGAAACCTATGATGAAGGCAAAAAAATACCCACCATATAAGAAAATACTTGCAATGTGTGTTTGATAACTCTTTTAATTCCTTTCCATAACTTAGTTTCTTATAAATAAACTAAGTTTTCCATAACTTAATTTCTTATTTGCACTTTAATGTCATTGTTGAGAAAATTAAAAGGAATGACAAAATATAGTAAAAAATTTCAGGGGTTTAAATAATTTGGGGTTTTAAAAGCAAAATGAAAGCATTTTTATCGCGAGATTAGCACACTGCTATCTAAAATATTTATTCATACCTGTATAGGGAACAAAAGTTCTTTGCATTAGACTAATTTCTTTCCCCCAATATGTGTGCTTCCCTACAAGTTATCTACCTTTTGGAAGAACTGAGGGTCCAAATACTGATAATAAGATTTTAAAAAAAAAAAAAATTGTAGTAATCAGGGATTTGAAACTATAGACCCCTTAAATAAAAACAGGAGAAACTTCATTTCTCAGGTGTACCAACTCCCATCTTTCTTTCTTGCTCACAGTAAATTCATGCTAATAGTAAGAGCTGAGCATTTGAAACAACCACCATAGTGCTTAGAAGCCTCTGAACATCAGGCCCTAATGAAATCTTAAGTTTAAGCATTAGTAAACATTATTTTCAGTTTAATCATTTAAAGCTATGGTAACATTCTCTGGGTCAAGGAAGAATGACAGATAATTCAGTAAAGAAAACTCCACCTGATAATGATTTAAAGAGGAAAAAAATTGTTCTGAAAGTTTTTGAAACTTTTAACAAACAGCTCACCATTGTGAGAGAAAATTCTTTAAAAAATTACTTTTCTGAGAGAGCTGATATTCTGAGAAGCCTGTTGTAATAATGAGAACAAATTTGGTTTTTTCCTCCACATCTTATACAGTCTTCTACCATTACTTGATAAATTACCCTGCACAGATACCACTATCTGCACCTTTTGCTTTGAATACTTTCCTGTGAAGAAACCCAAGTTCTGAACAAGTCTAAGGATTTTCTACATCTAAATGAAGAATTAGAAAGACAGTATATATAGCTATATATTTTTAAAACTTAGTCAGGTATCAGAAGCCTCATAGTCCCAGTACAACACTTGAGACTGCTGCACTTGCCTTTGCCAAACTGGAGTCCATGTGTACAGTACAGTATAGAAGGTATAGTATACAAAATAAAGAAAGCTAGACTATGCCCACAGTTTACAGGCACACTTCCAGTTCCAGCACAAACATTGGCTTTTGTTTGACCTGTCTCCTGAGTACTGGTAGATACCTAAAGAAAAACTTGCACAACAATGTATTTACTCTGTGTACACAGGCAGAGACATTTATGAAACACCTTTTATCATGAGTAATCGTACCAGGTTTGCATGGCCAGGTTTTGGTAGGGGGTGACTTCTCTCTTCTGTGAGAAGGTGCCAGAAGCTGTGCGCATGTCTGACAGAGCCCATGCCAACCAGCTGCAAGACAGACACACTGCCCAGCCGATCAGCAGTGGTGGTAGCACCTCTCAGAAAACTTATTTCAGAACAGGGAAAAAAAACCTGAGCAATTGCAGCCAGAGAGAGGAATGAGAACATGTGAGAGCAATGGCCCTGCAGACACCCAAGGCAGTGGAGAAGGAGAGGCAGGAGGTGCTCCAGGCACTGGAGCTGGGATTTCTCCGCAGCCCATGGTGCAGCCCATGGTGAGGCAGCTGTGCCCCTGAAGCCCGTGGAGGACCACGGGGATGCAGAGATCCACCTGCAGCCCATGGGGGAAACCCACACTGGAGCAGGTGGATGCCTGAAGGGAAGCTGTAACTCCGTGGGAAGCCCATCCTGACAGGAATTGTTACCCCCATGAGGTACCCACGCTGGAGCAGCCTGTTGCTGAAGGACTGCACCTTGTGGAAGGGACCCATGCTGGAGCGGTTTATGAAGAACTGTGGCCTATGGGAGGGACTCAGGTTGTGGAGAACCTTCTCCCATGGGAGAGAACACAGGGTGGAGCAGGCGAAGAGTGTGAGAAGTACTCCCTCTGGGGAGGAGAGAGCAGCGGAAACATGATGAACTGCCCACAGCCCTCATTCCCCATCCTCCTGCTCCCCTTAGCGGGGAGGATTTAGAGAATTCTGAAGTGAAGCTGAGGCTGGGAAGAAAGGAGGGGTAGTTGGAAGGCGTTTTAAGATTTAATTTTATTTTTTTCATTAACCTGTTCTGATTTGATTGGTAATATTTTAAACTTCTTCAAGTCAAATCAGTTTTCCCTGTGATGGTAACTGTTGAGTGATCTCTTCCTAGCCTTATCTCAACCCATGAGACTCTCATCATACTTTCTCTCCCCTGTCCAGTTGAGAAGGGAAGTGATAGAGTGACTTTGGTGGGCACTTGCCATCCAGCCAAGGTCAACCCACCATAATAACATTAATAAGCTCCATTTTTATGTGGAGCTTGAGCTGTTGCTGTAAGCAAATTATTTCTAATTTTTAATAATCAAATATTAATTAATAATTTAGCTATTTTTCTTAATCCAGCTGCAATGCAGTTTAAGAAAACAAATATTATAAAATGGTATGCATTAATGCATATACTCTGAAGCAAATCAACAGTAAAATCAATCACTGTAAAAATACGACAAGAATTAATGTCTTGTAGGTATCCAGGGAGAAGTTTAACTTCATGCTTGTATTTTCAGTGTGAGCATAGTGTATATATAAGACAGCTGAATAAATTAAAAACAATAAATTAATTACAGCTCTGCAAGAAATGAAAAATACTGATATCAAAGCTAAAAATAGTCTGTCACATGAGGTTATTTGACACATTTCACCAGTTGTGGTTCTTTTGGGCAACTCTGAACGTCATAAAAATCCTTGAATTGCAGCCACAGACAATCAGAAGGAGATAGCTGAACTGAGAAAGTGAATTCACTGGGCAGCTTCTTCTTCAATTTCTGTTCAAAAATTAGAGAGGTAGAGGAATATGATCTGAATAAAACCACAAAGAAATGGAAAAATTCCAACACAAATATTAAACTCAAGCTTTGGAGAAATCAAATAACAGGCACTTAATATTTATTTCAGTGGCAATGAAAATTTAATCATTGAAAATTAAATCAAAAACTGGCCACCTATTCAGGTATAAGTACTCAGGCATCTGAACCAGGAAAAATTCATCGTACTGATTTTATCCATCTTGGCAAAACAGAAGAAAAACATTCTTTGCTGGTTTTGCCTAATTTTTGAATATGGTTTTAAGAAGCATTATGTTTGTTAACAGAATTTGAAGCAATTTATACCAGTATTCCATGATGAAATTGTTGGACAAGCATAGGAAAAGCCATTGCTGTCATTACCATAAAATTACTAAGAATGAAAACAAAGCTTTGGACTGGCAGGTATGTGATCTGCTACATAAAACGAACCAAGATCATAATTGCTAATGAAATGAAAACAACTCCAAGAATCAGTTCTACTCCTGACATTTCTTATCTCTGAGAATGTACAAATGAAAAAGAAAGTTCCTGTAAAGTGTCTGTTCATGAAATCAGTTAAATGGAACATATTAGGCTTTCTTTTTTACCTTAAAGGTCTGGAAGACTCTCTGTTGATCCCTGCCCTGTAACCAATTAACTGAATTCTAGAACATGACAACCTTTCAGATACCAATTAACTTACTTCAACTCTTTTTGTCTAGAGCAGACTCCAGGCTGGGACATTTAAAGTGTCTGTTTCCTTATTTCATTTTTTCCTGGTTGGTTAACTTAATGCTCAAGAGATCATTTGCTAGCCTTCTAATTAGCAGGCATGTTTCTTAGTTCTTATCAGTAATTGCTCATTAGTAGGCATAGATTTTTGTGCAACAATAAGCGATCGTAACCTAGTGAACAAAAGTCAGCCACATATCACAAGCTTGCTAGAAAATAAAAACAGCCTGAGAGAAGTCAAAAAGTAAAGAGTCCTGACACTGAAATGCAGGCTGGGTTTTTTTTGCCACTTCTCTGCAGACCTTGTGACATATGTACCAAGATTATCTATTTCTCACCTTCCTTAACATTTCTTTAAAAACACCTTTTAGAAGCATCACAGTATACAACTCTAACAAAGTACTTGTGTAGTGTCAGTTCTAGAATCATCCATAACCAGCCCACCCTAGCACACCTTCCCATTCTTTCCAATTGCAGCTCAATCTTGTGACATGGATCAAAGGACTACTGGTATCCTAAAGTTTTTCCTTTCTCTTCCAAGAACAAATAGGCAAACATCCAAGTACTTAAAAAACCCAGTGCTGCAGTCACTCTTCTAACAACTTTGACATGCCAGCACTGTGCTCTCTGAAAGAATACTAGTCGGGGAAAAAAAGGTACAGCGCCTTAAACCTCTGTCTGTGTTCTTGCATTACAACGTTGTGTCCAATGGTAGAATTGAACCATAAGGTGTCTGAAAAATGGGTAAAAAAAATCACCTCAGTTTGTTTACCTGCTGCCCAGAAGTACGCTGAGAACTAAAGAGCCAGAGGCTACAATGAAAACTCACTTTGGAAGTTTGACACCATTTCTCCTAATAAACAATTGGGTTGTTTCTAGCCCACCTAGAGAACAACTTCTTGACTCAGCTCTGTGACTCAAGACTGGCTTGAGTCAGAAAATAATAATTTCTAATAATTCTACCTACATCTGTACAAAATAATTCTCTAGCTTGCACTAGGCATTTTGAGGAAACTGCCTAAATATTAATTTTATACTTTTACTTAGAATAAGAAATTATTAATTTATGCTTTACTAAAAGATGACTTAGCAGTATTTATGATTGCTTAAAGTGTTCAAATAGTTTTTCTAAAAAGACAGTGGCTCAGTACTTAGTGTTTTACAAGCCAGTATTACATTTACAGGACACAAAGAATAGGTGCTGGCTTGATAGTAGTAGTATCTGGACTTTCTTTTCTGCTTTTCTCTGAATGTTGATGGTTACACTGGTAAACCTTTCACCATCACCATGCTTTAGCTTCTATATCCGGAGAACTGATACCATTCCCATTGAGCTATGAGTGTTTGAGATCCACCAGCACTATTTATTAGCATAGCTATTTTAGAGCTAGACTAAATACCCTTCTTTCAAGCAATGTTGTGCTTTCCATTCCTACCTTCTCTTCACTTCTTCCTCACCAATAGTCATTTTAATACTTTGAAAACATAAAGAAACTATCAAACCAGTAATGTTCTTGCTCTTGGATTCTTTAATTTTTATTAAAAAGTAAATGAGAATATATTATTCACAGACCATTTCAATGATGCATTTCACTGTGACTAGATTTATTGCTATTCATTACTTGCACTATGGAAAAAGAGAAAACAATGATGATTCATCCTCTTAGAATCATAGTTAAATAAAATTAACTTATTTTCTGTCAGGCAATTCTTTCCCTTTTTTTTCTATGATGGAAATATTTTTAGTGAAAAAAAGCCTCTACGTGTGTTCAAAATAATTTTTTTCTCTCTTTCTTCAAGTGGTTTAAAACAATTACACCATTTAAAATGTGTATGAGCACAAATTAAGTACTCGTTTATATTAAAAAATTAACAATTTTTCGTGATAATTTAGTTAACTAGATGGAAATAGTGGAATTGTTAATACTGCAAAGAATACACAAGTCAAATAAAAAGCAAATACTTTGCAGGCCATTAATATGTAGACTTTTCTAAGGGCAAAATGTTTTAATTCAGCAGAACAAATTATTTTCGAAGAAAAAGTCTAAAAAATGCCAAAGGGTCCTTTAGCTCTTCTAAGAAAGACAAATCCTGAGAAGTGTGGGAAGTCTGAAAGGACTGGAAAAACTCCTGTTCTAAGAAAACAAATTAAAGGACTCAAATTCTGATAGAAGAATGGATGCACCGATATCACACAAAGAAATAAATAATGTTACTGTAAAGATATGAAAGTAATCCAGTGAATCTGACCTTATAGGAAACATCTCTTCAAGCAAACCCTTGTCAATTTGGTGGTACGTACAACAGAGTTTTTTAACTGATGACAAAAATAATACTATACAAGTATGTCTGTCTCTGATGCAGATACCCTGGGAATTTGCTACAGGACTTTCAGGTTCCCAGACTCATGTTCATAAGGTTATTCTCAATTTAGCAGAAAAATTAGGTCTAACTCAGTAAGCACTCCTTGGTCCCGAGCTACATTCTAAGAATCATACCATAATTTCGTTTGGGAAAGAATTTTCAGATCATCGAGTCCAACTGTAAAATTAACACTACCAAGTCCAAGAGTAAGGCATGCCTCTAAGCACCCCATCTACACAGGTACACCACCTAAACACTTCCAGGGATTATGGCTCAACCACTCGCCTGGACAGTCTGATCCGGTGCTTGACAACACCTTCAGTGAATAAATTTTTCCTAATATCTAATCCAAACCTCCTGTAGTGCATCTTGAGGCTGTTTCCTTTTATCCTGTCATTTGTTTCCTGGAAAGAGATAGGGTAGGTTTATCTCAGAGGTAAAGTAGGTCTACCTATCCCAGAGGTCTAAAACCTAAAGCTCCAGCCTCAAGACTTTGTGTACATTTCCAACATCTTAAGCTTGGGTACTAATGTTTCTTAGTCTTGCACTTCTTTAATCAGAAAATTTCCCACAAGCTCTTCTTTTTTATCTCTAGTGACTATTCTTCTGACAGCATGTTTTTTTGAAAATTGTCTGCAGTTAGGGAGATGCTAAGCAATGAAAACATCATGCCAAAAGCAGGGGAAAAAATAACTGAAGCAAATTATTCAAAGTCATGTTGATGATATAGACAGTTTTGAATTTCAGATCTGTTCATATAGGAGATTATGCCAAGAGTACTGCATATTCTGCTATACATATAATGAAAAACCTGTAGGTATACAGACTTAGGTTTTGTGGGCTTCAGTAAAGCAACAACTACCCTCACTTCACTTTCATGATGCATTATTGTCAGTTGCGTAGGAGGACCTCGTTCAGTAATAATCTCAAATCCTATGGAAGTCATAACTAACCTATATATTTGTCAGAATATTCCAAAAAATATTAGTGGGAGATTTAGCCTGTTAATGGCACTTGAAAAATCAAGAAACAAAGGCTCAGCAGTACTAGGCTTAATTGTATGGTAACTGTTGTTATTAACAAAATGAGTTTGTTTGCTGTTTTCTGGAGTTTTGCAAAGTGTACTTGGGTATAGCTGCCTTTGCATGGGAGGAAAGCTGAGATGCACATATACAAAAAAATATTTGAGTGTCTATTCAGCAGAAATAAATATATCCAGTTTTAGCTCTACAATTAAAAAAAATTGAGAGCACAACAGCTTCTTACCTTTTTTGACACAGGTAGAGATGGCCATACATTCCATATTAATTCTACACCTAGCACAATATCCTGTCTGATGTCACTTTGAAGGAGATAGTTAGAGAAATTGTGTTCGAAAAAGGCCAAGGCTAAAAGCAATTCACCTCCCACTTTGATAATGCTGCTTCAGTCAAACCAAGTTTAAGATTTTGTTGCACAGTAATTTCATTTGGACTGTTGCCTTTAGCATTAGAAACTCCCAGTTAATTGTATTAATTTATCTGGGTTTTTTGAACCTATTTATATAATATCCTTTTACACTTTGCAATTTTTATTTCTTCATTTTCTGCAAAAAAGTACTCCCCTTGGCTTTTAAATGGACGCCTGTTACTACTCAGTTCTCTGTGCCTTTCTGGATAATACCTAATATTCTATTTGATTTTCAACCACTGCTGGCTATTGAGCTGATTTTTGCAGATAAATACCCACAATAATATCCAAGATCTCTATTGTGAGTTGAAATAGGTAATTAATAATCCTTTACTACAAGGATTTGTAGTACTATAAAATAGTAATTTTGTATTTTCCATGTGCATTTTTGGTTACTTGTCAACACAGCTAGGCAAAACAGAATCTTTTGAAGTACTTTAGAATCACAGAACCATGGAATGATTTGGATTGGAAGGAACATTAAAGATCATTTAGTTCCAATCCCCCTGCCATGGTCAGGGAACCAACCAGTAGACCAGGTTACTCAGAGCCCCATTCAGCCTGGTTTTAAGACTAAATCAGCCAAATTATTAGCTTCAAGCAGTTTGAATCTTTGTATTTTTTCAGGAAATTAAGAATTAGATTTATTTTTCAGCACATAACCTTGCAAACAGGTATCTATAAAGTTCCCAGGTAAAGATATTTGAGAACAGTCTCTGGCAGAGAATCTTCATTTTCACCTATCAGTTCAGACTAATTTTTCAAAGAAAGAAAACTGCAAAGCCAGGAGCATCTTCTTTTTCTTCTCCTTAGATCAACACGGAAATAGAATGCCTATAGTGGTATATAGGGAAAACTTTGAATAATGCTATCGCAGGAAGACAGGGAAATAATTTGCAATTTATTGCATCAATACCTGTCAATTTGCTGAAACATGAACTAGTAAGACAATACAGCTCAAGTTAGATGTTTACATTCTGTTAAGCAATACTGATGAAAAACTTTATTGCATATAATTGTAAAAAACATAGCTTGACAAAGACAAGTAAAACAAAATACACACAACAGAAGTCATAATTTCAGGATGGTTCTCCTCTGTTTGTAAGTTGTGATTTCATAAAGAAAAAAAAAAGGCTTACACAACCTACTGTGTCAATAATAGTATATGGAGAGTTCTACTAAAGACATATTTGATAATTAACAAGGCACTGCCATATCTAAATACTCAAAACAGAGAAGACAGGAAAATGAAAAAGGAAAGAAGGAGAAGGAACAAAAGTCTTAAAGCGAGTCACAGTGTGGGGCAGAAAGCCAACCAACCATCCAAATATATTGCTTTATGAATAAACTCAAGAGTATAAATTTATTACTATAACCATCTTCTCTCCACAAATTCTTATCTTCTTAAAATTAAAGTATAGTTTAAATACAGCTTAATTCTGTCACTCCCATCTACACATAAAAATCTGAGTAGAAGAATGATTTATACTCAGATCGCTTGAACTGCCAAGGTAAGGATAGAAATTCAAATGATAATAGCATTCAAGATTGTAATCTTTCGGAGCTGTCACATAGGGCTGCGACATCTCTGTGTTCATGCTTGACCAGGTCACTGCTATTATTTCAGTTGATTCAATCATAACTCAAGGTAAAAACTTGGTATAAATGAGTTCCATAACAAGGACATCATACTGACATTTTACATAATATTGCACAAGGACACTCTCTCCCAAGAACATCTTATGCTATCAGAGTGGAGTAGGAAATTGGTTTTCTACACTGCCTACCTGTTCCATCTCAGAACACGACATACAGAAAGAAAGTTCTTTCAACATTTTCATAAAAAGTATGGTTCAAGATATATATTTCCTCCCACCTTTCTCCTCAGAGTCAAGTAGTCCAGAATACCACAATCTCCCGGAAACCAAATCAAGCTAAAAGCGCATCACCTAATCACTGAGCTTGCAAGGGGTGTCATTTAGTTCTGGCTCTGTTCAACCAAGCTCAGATAGTAGTTTGTCCAGGACATGGTTAAGTCAGTTTCTGGACCTATCAGTAAGATACTCCACAGTCTTTCTGGACAACTTGGTTCAGTGTCCGACCACTTCCTCAGTAGAGAAAAAAATAATAATTTAAAAATAAATAAATAAATAAATAAATAAAAAGGTGTTTTGTTGTGTTCAGATGAAATGTCATGTGTTTTAATAGTTAACATGTGCCCATTGCTTTTTGCTGTGTCACTGAGCACTATTAAGAAGCTGGTTCCATCATTAATACTCCCCCAAGGGGCACTTATACACATTGATAACATCACCCCAGAGCCTTCTCTTCTCCGGGCTAAACAGTTCCAGCTCTCAGCCTTCCCCCGTACGTCGCATGCTCAGTTTCTTTAACCATCTTCATGACTCTTTGCTGCATTTATTTAATGATTCACGACTTTCTTGTAGTGAGGGACCCAGAACATAACATGGCACTCCAGATATGCTTTCACTAGGGCTGAGTAGACGGAAAGGATAACTCTGCTTGACAAATTAGTAGCGCTTTTACTAATGCTGTCCAGCATCCTCTTAGCCTTTTTTGCTACAAAGACATACTGCTGGCTCGTGCTGAGCTTTTTGTTCTCCAGGGTGCCCAGGTAGTTTTCTGCCCATCTTCTTTCCAGATGGCAACCTCCAGTGTGTACTTGGAGTAGTTTGGTGGTTTCCCTGTCTTTTGTTATCAGGTACCCTGACCCATTCAGCAGCAGACCCACATTTTCCCTAGTCTTCCTGATGTACCTGTTAGAAGCATTTCCTTTTGCCCTTTGTATGCCTCACCAGATTCAACTGAACATGAACTGTGCTTTCCTAACCCCATCATTGAATGCTCAAACAATGGATTTGTCTATATTTTACCTGGGTCACTTGCTCCTGCCATCACCTTTTGTATGCTTCTTTTTAATATTTGAGCGTTATCAGGAGTTCAGGAGCTCTTTATTCCTTTAGGCAGGCCTCCCTCAACAGCTACTTGATTTCTCTTTCGTTGGCACACGCTGTTCTTGAGCTTAGAGAAGGTGATCCTTGAAAATCAACCAGCTCTCCAGGTCCACTCTTCTCACCAGGATTGCATCCCATTCCTGGGAGAACCCTTAACAGGCCAAAGCCTACTCTCTAGAAGCCATGATCTTGCTATTTCTCTTTTCCCTCCTCTCATGATCCTGAACTCCACACATCCCACAGTCTTTGCAGCTAAGGCTGTCACCCACATTCAACTCCTCTACAGGTCTTCTTGTTTAAGTATCAGGTCCACTTGAGAGCTTCTCCTTGTTGGTGATGCCTTGATCATCTGCGTCAGAAGTTGTCATCAAAGCAGCAACATCAAAGAAGTTGTCATCACTCTGGAAGTCTCCCAGGTTGCATGTGCCTTGCTATGGGGATCTTCCACAGGACTAGGACCTGTAAATATGAGGCTTCTTCCAGTTCATCTTTGGCCTACTACCTCTTCTTGACAAGGACATCTGAAGAAGACCCCTACCACAACACCACTGATGCTGGTCTGCTTACTAACCCCAACTCATAAGCTCTCAGCTGGCTCATCACCTTGCCATATGCAGAGCCCCTTTTCTTTTTTCCTGCTGCTCTCAAAAGGCAGCTTTCCTCCTCACTTCCCTTCTTAAAGAGCCAATATTGATCTATCACAAGACTCTAGTCATAAAACACCAGGACTTCACTCGCCTGCTGTTCTCTCCGAAGGATTTCACTAAAGCATTGGCTGTACTGGAGTAGGTCTTGCTCAATTTCTCCTATTGAAACAGATCATTACCTACTAATTACTGCTGAGGTGGGTGGGAAGAGACTTACTCTTCATCTACACAGATAGTTACGGACTGATTCTTGTTCAAATGGAATATATACCAGAATAGCACAATGCATGTAGAGAGAAAAGCAAGGAATTGAATTATTCTAATGAGAAATCCAGTTCTGTATCCAAGGTAATCTTCACGGAATGACTCATCAGATCTCTGCTACATTTGTATGGGAAGTTGCATTCTTCACAAGTTGTTTTCTTTTCCAATGATAAAAGTAAATTAAAATCCCACCACACACATGTTGTGGGACATTGAAAACACAAGCTGATACAGTCAGTATCTACAATAATGAAACAGAGTGTCATAATGCAGGACATGCTCTGATGCAGTGTAGGTTAACCAGTTTTGAACTCGCCTGCAATGACTGAGGAAGAGAGGAGTAGTCTCCCATGGTCTCCAAATTGTTGAGTAAAGCAAAAACAAGTGCAGTAAGACTCACTAGAGGTGATGATTCAGCAGCTGCTCCCTGCAATAGTAATTACTACAGGGAAAAAAAACTTTTTTTCTTTCTTTTTTTCTTTTATTTTCTTTTAGTAGGATTGCATGATGAAGAGGGCTGCACTGCTCATTAGAATCAATATTCTAAGAGAGGAAAGCAACTCTGACAATCTGCTTAATTTGTCATAAAGTGGTCTAAAATGCTTTGAAGTTCTGACATACTGAGTTTTAGAATTAAAAAACCACAAAAATTGGTTCACATTAGGATGCACTGCAGGAGCTGATCATCCAGAATATTTTTAAGTGAGAGGTGTGAAAGAGGGATACAGGGGTACAGGGAGTGTTTCACTGGGTATCATTATGGTGGGCAAACCCGGCCTCTTACCTCTCCTGTGGCAGCAGAAAGAACATTGCGCAGTCACAAAACTGCAGCTTTCATCACTGTCCAGACAAGGCTGGATGGAATGAGTTGGACCAGCGTACACATTTGCAGGCACCAATAAGCCCTGTCTCTACCCTGATATAATGCAGTTTTTAGAGGCCAAAACAAGGAGGGAAAATGAAGAAGTAGCAAATATGATACATTATTGCTTCAGTTTTGTGAGGCTTGGGGATGGCAGAGTTTTATGAAGGCTGTCTGACTCGTGCTGGGGAATCCTTCACTTCCACCACCTCTTCACTGCCTTTGAACATTGCCTAGTCACTCAAGACTGGAAAAGGTATGGCTAGCAGACAAGAAAAGGGATTTCTCGACATGATATGTAATCATGTATCAGAGCAAAGCCTCGTGAAATCCTTTAGTGAAAAAAAAGTTCAGCTTTTACATACTAGACTAAGTGCTTCAGCTCTATAAGACTCCAAGTAATACTGCTGCTCTGTCATATCAAGGTACTAAAATTTATCATCATTTTAGGTTATAATACTTTAATATTTTAGATTGGACTACAAAAATGCTTTTATATCTCTTAGTGTCCACTGGCAAAAGTACTGTGCTTTTTAAAGATCATTTACAGTTATTTTCTGAATAATCTCATTCATTTCTTTGGGGTTGCATAAAAATTCTACAAGCCCATCTACTTAGGCACCCATGTGTATGTCATGCCACTTTTTTGTTGCTAATTCGTATTTTCTTCTGAGAACCCTTAAAATTGAAATGAATCAGCCTGTCCCTGCTGAAAATATGTACGATTTTTCTCTACTACAAATCTTTTTCTTCACATTATTTCTTGTGCTGATGCTGTGAATTCTGAAGCAACGTAACAGATGACTCACCATCACCTATCAGTCATTTTCATCTCTTCACTTATTGAATTTTGAGGTTCTTTATTAGAAATTCACACTTTACCTCCCAATTAATCTTAATTCAATTTTTAATTATTTCTAATTGATTTTTTCTATTTTCATTATTAAACTACGGTGGTTTAGTGACACTTGAGTTACTACATAAAAACTACTAATGTCGAAAATTATTACTGTTTATTTATAAATGCCGAATCATTCACCTGCATTCATGTTTTGAATGCATTCAGGATGCAGTACTCACAAGACAACCATACCACTAGATGATCCTGCTGTTTCTTCTGTTTTCATGATCATCCATTGGCTTTTTTAATGGAGAAATGTCTTTTTAGTTCTACAACTGCTACAGTGTACAAGCATCTTTGCTTTTGTCTATTTGTTGAATATTGCTCTTTATATGCAAATAAAACCCTCATAAACTTGCATTTCCTGATCTTGACTTAATAGCATACAAAAGAATACACATATATTTTCAGGCCCTTGGCTCAGTCTTGTGTAAAAATTAATGACATTCCTTCTCCATCTGCACAGCTTTAGAGTCATGCTAGATTTTTCTTCCCAGTTCCCATAGTAAATATTCTTGTGGGAGTAAGTCTTATACACCCAAAATTATTTTGTCACATATCAGTGAATCCCTAAAATTAGCCAAATTACAGCTTATTGACACTGTTTGAAATTTCTGACATTTCAGAAAATAATTTCTTTTCACTATTATCTTTTGTGAAAAGTTTCTCTCTTCACCTTTTCACTCCTTCAAGGTTATGTAATTTATGGTTAATGAATTTTCATGCTTGCTCTTTGCTTGGTTTCAAATGGACTACTGCTGTGTCTAGTAAGAGAACTAGACATCATAATCTTTCTTTTCTTTCCTGGGCAATAATGTTAATTCATTATAGACTCAATCTTTTCTAAAACTTTTTTTATAATTATTTAATTTGTTTAAAGTGGTCTTCATTTGTTCTGCAATCTCTTATCCTCAGACGGCTTCCATACAAATTATAAAAATATGGGAATCCCCAAAGCATATCTAAATGCTGTATTGATAATTTCATGTTATAATAAACATTCCTTGTTCTAGATTCAACAGCATATTTATGCTACTTGGGATATTTTCATGAAAAAGAAGTTGAAACCTGACAAATTTTCATTTTTAGTCTTTCTGTTTAGGGAAAAAAGCAAGGGTTACTGATTTTTAATTTAAAACATTTATCCCTTAAATCTTTTTCAAACCCTGCCAGCTCTTATCATTAGTCTAACTGTGTGTGCTTTCATCACTTATGATGTACTCTGTAACACTAGCAGTAATAACTTACTATAGAAAAATCTTTAAAACCAAATAATGTATTCCTGGCACTGTTGCTACTGACTTTTCTATAAGACCTGTCACTCACTAAAGAAAAAACTTTTAAGTTTTAAATGTACCAGCAAAGGAGCATTTACCTTTAACAAGATGAAGTGCTGGATCCTGCACCTGGGTCACAACAACCCCATATGCAGCACCACAGGTTTGGGGCAGCATAGCTGGAAAGCTTCCTGGCGGAAAAGGACATGGGGGTGCTGGTGACAGCAGCTGAAAATGAGCCAGGGTGTGCCCAGGTGGACAGGAAGACCAATGGCATCTTGGCTTATATTAGAAATAGTGTGGCCAGCAGGACCAGGACAGGGATTGTCCCCCTGCACTCCACACTGCTGAGGCCACCGAGTGCCTCAAGTGCTGTGTCCAGTTCTGGGCGCTTCACCCCAAGAAAGAGATTGAGGGGTTGGAGCAAGTCCAGAGAAGAGCAACAGAGCTGGGGAAGGGTCTGGAGCACAGATGTTATAAGGAGCAGCTGAGGGAGCTGGGGGTGCTTTGCTTGGAGAAAAGGAGGCTCAGAGGTGACCTTATCACTCTCTACAACCACCTGAAAGGAGGTTCTGGCCAGGTGGAGTTAGGTCTTTTCTTCCAAGAAATAAGACAAGAATAAATGGCCTCAAGTTGTACCAGAAGAGTTTTAGATTGGATATTAGGAAAAATTTCTTCATGGAAAGGGGTTGTCAAACATTGGACCAGGCTGCTCAGGGAAGTGGTAAAATCACCATCAATGGAGGTATTTAAAAGACGTATAAGCGTGGCACTTAGGGGCATGATTTAGTGCTAAACTTGGCAGTATCAGGTTTAGAGTTTGACTTAATGATCTTAGAGGTCTTTTGCAACCTAAATGATTCCATGTTTCTACCTTCTTTAAGCACAGTTTGAAGCATAACTCCTGTAGCTCTGTCTTAGTTTTGTTCCTCACAGTAACAGCAGCACATGAAGAGATTTCAGTTAGAACAGAAATAAAACAAAAGAAAGATTATGTTCAAATAATAGCAAGGTATTTTTTCTGGGCTCGTCTGAGAATTAGTGAAGGGGATTACTTAAATTAAAGATTAATTGAAAAACACTGGGACATAAAAAATATAATTTTCCCATTGCATAGCCTAAGAGTTTGACTCTAGCTGCTCATATATTTGTAAATTCTCTCTCACTGGTGATTATATATTGTCTATAATTCATACATCTACATACACACACAGAGAAAAACTAGAAAACAAAAGCAAAAGAAAATATATGTGGCAAATGTAATCTTATTTTTTAAAAAAATCTATACTACGTTTATTAAATAAATCACTTAGTGTAATTTCCACATTAGACCAGACTTACAGCTAACTATTGCAGTCTTGGTTAGTGATTAGAAAAAAAAAAATGTATCAGAAGCAGGTAGAGAAAAATCCTTGTAAAACTTAGAGTGAAGGAAATCTGACCTCTACAAAGTCTTACCTAATGCTATTTAAAAAATTCTTAAACACAGAAACATGAAGTTTTGTATCCTTCTCAAGTTTTTCTTCAATCTATTTCTTCAGCATTAATTGTTATAATTTCAGATAGTATTCTAGATCTATCTAAAAAATAATCCATTTATAATCCAAGTCTGTGAAATTCTCTATCAACAGTATACTGTGACAATTAATTATGTATTTTGTTCATGTATTTAATACCAAAATCCTGTTGGTTTTTTTTTCTGATTCAGGCTGTTTCCATTATCCTTTTGTAATGCAAGTCTCAGTTCTTTAATATCTTTTAGGACATGAGGTAACCAATACTTCAAATGATAGCTCCTAGTCAAGAACCCAGCAAATATCTCCAGTTGGAATCACTGATTCACATAATATTGATATTTTTAAATAGCAGCCACAAGAATTACTAGTCCAAGATAAATTCTGTGTTTCTAACTACTTTTAAATTTAGACTGATTTTTAAAAGCTAAGAATAATTTTTCAAGTATTCTATTTGCACAGGAATCCTGATCAATATTAAAGTTGTAGACTGGCTCACTGGATTACACTGCCATGGAACCCGAGCTGGAAACACTCCTGAAGAGTCTACTGACCTGCCAAATTTCCAGGAGTAGTTTTGACAGTTACCATGCCCTTTGCACGATTTTGCTGTACACTTGACACTTTTGTCAAACTACTTGGAGAACAAGTTTTATGAGAAGCACCTGAGGAGCTTGGGTTGTTTAGCCTGGAGAAAAGGAGGCTCAGAGGAGATCTCATTGATCTCTACAACTACCTGAAGGGAAGTGTAATGAGGTGTCGGTCTGTATTTTCTCCCAGGCAACAAGTGACAGGACAAGAGTGAATGGCCTGAAGTTGTACCAGAGGAGGTTTATATCGGATATTAGGAAAAATTTCTGCATCAAAAAGGCAGTGGAACAAGCTGACCAGGGAAGTGGTGGAATCATCATCCCTGGAAGCATTCAGAAAACATGTAGATTTGGTGCTTAGGGTCATGGTTTAGCCTGAATGATTCTATGATTCTATTTCACTAGAAAAAATTTACCTTGCTGCACTCTGAGCGTAAACCACCATGTGGTGTTTTTGGGAAAGCTCATTCATGAATTAGCACCCATTTCCGGGTGTCATCCACGATAAGAAGAGAGAAAAATGTTAATCAGTAATGCCCCAATTGCTTTTCTTAGATGTTCATGTAATTATTTAGAGCCCTCTAAGCTCTCTAAGTACTTCAGTAAACTTAAGCTAATGAAATACTGGAGGAAAATAGACTTTAATAGTAAGCATCACTTCAGAGGAAATAAAATGCCTCAAGAAAAAATCAGATACATCTACCTAAGGAGTTTCCTGTGGTGAAGAGAGGACCATAGGAGTTAATAACTCTACATAAAATCCCTTAATGCTAACTATCTCATTTAATAAGTATTCCAACATTAATGAACTGGAACAAAAACTCTTTTTATGGAATAATTTTGTCAGCCTACTGATATATCACAGGTTTCCTATAAATTCCCACGAAATTCACAAAGAAATAATAGAAATTCACACAGAAAATTATAGCCATGCTAAAACAATAACAAGAGATTGGATCAGACACAAAAGTCCTAGGGTGCTGAACATTTACTTTGTATCAGAGTATTAAAGTTTATTCAGCATGTCAAATGATTCTCTGCTGTGATGCGCCCCAGAGAGAACTGTATCATTAGGAAAGCTAACACTGCAAGAAGTTAACATCTATGTTTTTGCTTTCAATCTCAAGACCTTGAAGTTTGAGGCTTGGAATGGATACACAATATCTGACTAAAACCATTTGGCTCTATGTAATCTGTTTTTCCTCCACATCTGTATGGGATAGTGAGGTTCCTGCACCTTCCCAATGTTAAGCTATTTCTAAAGGAATTATCAGCAATTTTATTACTTCCTACATTTATGACAGAAAAAGAATAAGCTTTTCAGTGAAAATTTATAATTTACAGTGATTGATAGAAGCTAGCCTCTGCAAATAAAAGGGTTTTCTGGTAAAAAAAACTCATGATGCATACAAAATATATACCTTATCTCCATAAGACATCAATGCCCTCATTACGGACAACATAACATTGTGGTCAAATTAATGGGTGTCCATACACTACAGAGCTTAATTTCTGCCCTATGCATATTTTCACTTCTTAATTTCCAGTTTCCTCATGCAAAGACCTTTATAGCATCAAGAAGGAAATAGAATTCACCTCAGTTTTTACCTGCATAGTGTCTATAGCACTTTCCTTATATCATGAGAAGTATTGGATTTATATGTTGCAGTGTAGGCATGGGTCACAATACATAGACACATTTTACACAGCAACCTCTTTTTTCTCCATTTATGCACGGCATAATAAGATTTTCATATGCTCTCAGTCACCCAATTATGCATCAAGATGCTCAAACCAGCACTAGGCTGTCTCAAACTGTATCATATCATTTTGTAGTCATATGATGCTCTTATGCATCATATGATGCATATCCAACAATCCTGCAATCCAACAAAAAAAATTATTAAAAAGTCCTTAGAGCCAGACAAAACATCTAAGGTGAGATATCATCTTTTGTACTGTTAAACAGAAATTGGCTCTGCAAGCATCTCTCCAATTCTAGTGACCTGAAGCTGGTGAAAGAGCTAGAAGGTATGTCCTGTGAGGAGCAGTTCAGGATTTGGGGTTTGTCTGTTAAGAGCAAAAGAGGCTGAGGGGTGACCTCATGGCTCTCTGCAGCTTCCTGAGGAGGAGAGGTGGAGAGGGAGGTGCTGATCTCCTCTCCCCGGTATCCAGTGATGGGACACATAGGAATGCTTCAAAGCCGAGGCAGGAGAGGTTTAGACCAGACAATAGAAAGTGTTTATTTACCGAGAGGGTGTTAAAACACTGGAACGGGCTTCCTAGAGAGGAGGTCAACGCCCCCAGCCTGTCAGTGTTTTAAGAGGCATTTGGACAACAAATGCTAAGGGCACGTTGCCCTTAGCAACATGCTGTAGCTTTTGGTTAGCCCTGAAGTGGTCAGGCAGCTGGACTGGATGATCGTTGTAAGGACTTGTGTCAAAGATAATCTTATGTTGCCAGAAAAAAAATTGAAAGTATATTGCAATTTTTGCCTCGGATTTTTTTTTTTTTGTTTCTTTTTTGAGTGAGTGAGTGAGTGAGTGAGTGAGAAAAAATCTTTTTATTAATCAACAGGACATTTAGCTTTTTGATTAATTACCTTCTGGAAAGCAAAAAAGTTGGTATGAAAAGCCTAAGGATGGGGAGACACCAGTCCAAAGCTGGGAGTAAGGTTCTGCAACTTCAGGATGTAAAAAGAAGTTCTTTTCTCTTTGGATAAATACAAAACCTGTGGAAAAAAGAAATCAGTAATTTCTACCAACATAGTTTTTCTTTACACTTATTTCCTCAAAAAAGCTTGTTAAACATGAAGCAACTGCTGAAGAAAGAAGGGGTCTCTATCTCTGCATTCAAGGACATACTAAAAGTTCAGAGAAAAGAAAGAAATTATTATAAAATTGAGGCCAAAATCCCAAGTGATTTAGAATGAACATAGGAAAGAGCTATGCTTAGCTCCTGTGCAAAACAAAAATGTGTTTGTACAAACACAAAACAGTAAATATACTAATTTTTAGTCACTACTACTTTATCAGTATTCTTGGCAAAACTAGACTCTTGATTTCTAAGTGCTGCTACTCCTTTGATATAACACACAAAGCAGAAACAATCTACTTCGCAGATGAAAACTATATTATCATTTTGCAGGATGCTGTTTCACTATCAAATAAGATACTTATTTTAAGTGAGAGGAAACTCTCTTTTGTTCTTTAACTGCAGCATATGCCAAAGCCTAGTGATGACTACTCTGAATAAAATTCAAGCATTCCATCCTGCCTCTGTTTTTCTATGCTGTTTTCCAATAAAACTACCAAATCTATGCATCATATGCTTTTATAAACAACGGAGCTGATTTTAAATAATTCAGTTTCCTTATATTATGTGACTGAGAGCTGGAGACTGTTAAATTTATAACATTGGCATCTTTCTTACATACATGCTTCTGTCTTCCTCTGAAGATGCATGTGAGTGTAATCCAAAATCTAAGTGCTCTCTTTTTTCTTTTTTCCTTCTTTCCTTGTTTCCTTCTTTCCTTTTTTCTTTTTCAGAGCAGCTTCTGCTCTAGAGAAGCCATTTTCAGCAATGTTTATCAATCATGTACTGACCACAAAAATAGCCACAAAGGAGAATTAGCCAAAGAGGATCTACAAGTTTGGCGAAGGCCACAGCTGCTTGGAAACAAGTGTGAAAAGTGGTTTCTTGAGTCTGATATTATCTGGTAGAAGAGAGGGGCTCCTTTGCCCTGTTACTCTCACAGGAAGCTTGCATGCAGATGTCTTGACTCCAGTTCTAAACCCAAGTTAGTTTATTCCCACAGGTAAGAGCTCCATCCCCATCTAAATACAATTTAACTATGTGTTCTACCCTTTATTCCTGTAACATTGGCAGCTGCTGCAGATGAGGCTGTGCAGATCAGACTGACCACAAACCATCTTATTAATGATTCCTGGCATACATGGAGGCCATCACATATCCTTTTTTGTACATACCGACAAAAAGTCTGCTTCCAAGTACATTTTCCGGAATTATCCTTGTACTTTATGTGCTGCTAGAAGGATAGTGCCAGCACACAATTTGGTATCATCATTTATGGCACACTTGCATCACGGGGCTCTAGAAAAGGTTCAGCAAGATAAAGTTTTGAAGTGCATGAAAGCCAACCTCACAGCCATGCCTTTGCTATCAGTGATAGCATCTATTGTATCCCATACAATAGTTTGTAATTAAAGGCATAATGGATGGCAATGGAGGATTGTATTTTGACCAGTGTAATGTTGCTCAGAACTCCACATCTGAAAAATAAGATCCTTAGACCAAAAAAATTTGTTTGTGGCTTTTAAAGCAAAAGGCATTTTAGTGTTTGGCAAGTTCTTTTCACATTGGTTTTTCAATACCTACGTGTGCCCTAACACTGGCTTTAGCTAAGCTCCTGCCTTCAAGAGATTTTCTCTACACCTTCATAAAGCAAAAGCATCAGAAAGCATGCAATAACTGTGCAAAACATTACACAAATATAAGTTTCAAAATGTTGACCTGGTTGAGCTATGTAGCATTAGCCACATTCATTAATGTAAAAATTTCTCTGTAATCTCTTCCGCATTCCACACTACAGTACATTAAACATAGAATGATAGAATATACTGAGTTGGAAGGTACCCACAAACATCATCGAATCCAACTCCTGGCCCTGCACAGGACACCCCAAGAATCACACCATGTGCCTGAGAGCATTGTCTTGAACTCTTTCAGGCTTGGTGTTGTGACTACTTCCTTGGGAAGCCTATTCCAGTGCCCAACCACCCTCTGGGTGAACAACCTTTTTCTAATATCCAACCTAAACCTCCCCTGACACAACTTCAGGCCATTCCCTTGGGCCCTGTCACTGGTCACCACAGAGAAGAGATCAGTGTCTGCCCCTCTGCTATAGAAACCTGCAGACTGTAATGAGGTCTCCCCTTAGTTTCCTCTTCTCCAGGCTGAACAGACCAAGTGTCCTCAGCCACTCCTCATATGGAGTTCTGGCTTCTTCTCCAGACCTTTCACCATCACCATCCTTTGGACTCTCTCTGGTAATGTCCTTCTTACATTGCAGTGCCCAAAATTGCCCCCAACACTCACAGTGAGGCTGCCCCAGTGCAGAGCAGAGTGGGACAATCCCATCCCTTGCCCAGCTGGTTATGCTGGGCCTGATGCCTCCGAGGACAGGGTTGGTCCTCCTGGCTGCCAGGGCACTGCTGACTCATGCTGAACTTGCCATTGACCAGGAACCCCAGGTGCCTTTTCACAGGTCTACTCCCAGCCTCTCATTCCTCAGTCTGTCTGTACATTCAGGGTCATCCCATCCCAGGTCCACAACTCAGCATTTGCCCTTAAACTTCATATGAATGAAAGTCACTTGGGCCCCTCTCCTTTACATGAGCTATACCTTGTATGAATTATTTTTGCTACTACCACATTGCTACTGAGTGTTGTAATAAGATTATATATCCTACTGGGTAATAACGTAATTTAGCAACCACAAATGAATCATTAGTAGCTGTTTAAAAGCACAGTCCTCCACCTGGCCACATGTTCCTTAAGGGAGCAGTTCAATCCACACCCAACCCCAGTTAAGTCTTGTAGACACGGTAAGTGACTGGTTGCTCTCTTCTCCATCTAAAATTTGAGCATTGGACTATTTTAACCTCTCCCTCTATACATCATAACTACTCAAGTTATAGCAAGACATAGACACTGTAGCTAAGTCTAATAGTCAGCCTTCTGTTTGTAACAGCTATAGGATATTGCTAAGATGTGAGTATGAAGAATTCTAGAAAACAAGATTTCAGATAGATTTGACATGGATGGCACAGGCTAATGACATGATTTAAGCATTTTTCAGAATATAGCCCAGCAAAAAGGCTATGCATGTTTTAAGACTGGAGCAATAAAATACCTTGACTAACCACTGACACTCAGTAATTCTTGTCAATCAATCTTTCGAGCTCTATTATGCATCTTTTAAAATTTTCCATCTTTCATCTCCTTTTCCTGCTTCCTAAATTTTCACTAATTATCACTTTTATGATGTTGGCTTTTTATCCTGAAGTGTTAACATTTGCAGCAAATGTGTACATGCAAGTTAGACGCAAAAACTAAACCTCCCATTTACACTCTCCTACCCCAAAGGTTTATTATAGTTCTTGCAGGCATCCATGAAAGGTGAAAATAGAACTCATGTGTGGAATTTTTGGCACAACTTTTATAATGTATGTTTCTCCAAAATATTATTTTCAAGGTCATTCATAAAATGGTACTGAACTTGAGCTTCTTAATAAAATCTGTTTGAGCAGGTGCAGTGACAGATTGATTCAATTTTTGTTTAGTATATCCTGCACAATTGCTGTCAAACACAGCAAAAATAACTCCCTACACTTACAATTTTAATTAATTTATTCATTCATTAAATAATTAAAAATGTGATCAGGTTTTCAGTTACAAATATGACTACGCTGACTAAAACATTACAAATAGCCAGTTGATGAAGAGTTAGAAAGGTAAAGGCCATGATTATTTTTCTAATGCAAGCAATGGCATAAATTAAAATAATATATCACACAGAAGGATTTGCATCTGTTTAAACAATTTGACAACCTAGAAAGAGCAGCAGTAAAAAAAAAAAATACCTGTACTGTTTTCATTATATGGTAAATAGAGACCTGTTTAATGCTTTCACCAACTAATAGTAATGTGTTCAGTATCTCTCCCAGAAAAAGAAATCTCGTGGAACTGGCTTGTCAAGTAAACTATTAGAGAGAAATTTGCTTATAAGACATGAATGGAGTGCTTTGGTCAAGAATTGTTTCAATTTTTTTCACTCTAATAAGACCTTCACCTTCCAGCTCAGGAGCAGAAGGCCCACTGATCTGCCTGAAGGTCAGGGGAATGAGTGCAAAGGGCCAAGTGAGTGCCATCAATGTCCTCACTCACTCACTCACTCACTCACTCACTCACTCACTCACTCAAGTTTAAGCCAAGTTGCTGCTCAAATTTCTTTCATGCTCTGAGTCATGCATTAAAAAGAAACAGCAGACAGTTGCCACAAAGCACTGAATAGAGACTAAGGTAGAAAGATTACCTATTTCCATTTCCACTGAGTACACATTTTCTTTGCCAAGTGCTAGCAGAATACAAAGCAAGGTGTAAGTCCTTGGCTTCTATACAGCACAAACTGAAAAGAACTGTTGTGTGTCTTCACAGTAAGTGCCTTTTTTTTTTGGCTGCTCTGCCAAGATATTAGACGTTTCTACCAGTTCATTTTCTAAGTATGTTTTTCTGAGTCCTTGTGCCTTTTCAATTGCACACATCAATAATAGTAAATACTTGCAACAAAGCCCATTGTTCCTTATGCAGGCAACCCAGGGCAGAGAGGGATAAAACAATCTGAATGTAATGCTTATCAAGATGCCTTTAGACTCCACTGCTGTGAACAGACATTTTCCCTCTGTATACAAAGATCATGTACTCTGCCCTCCCACAAAATAGTACCACCCACAAAATAACACATCTGAGCATACATACTTACATCCTGCACATTTAAGCCTGAATTCACACTGGTTTGAAGGCTTATTTTAATTGTTCCTCTTGTTATGACTTGATGTTACAGAAGTGTATTTACAGCCCTTACCTTCCTATGCTTCCTGAATGTCAGAGGAGACAACACTGAAATTTCCTTCTCTTCGATTACAGAAGTGAAAAAGACTATGGCTTTAAATTAGGCAACTGTCTTTAAAAAAAAAAAAAGCCACCAACAATTTTTTAAAAATAAGTAAATGCTTTTACAGTAGGAAAGTGCATAGATGTACAAGCAGAAAATATAGTCATTTATCTCAAAAAACTTTAAAAGCAACATTTACAGAATTTAGCCTTTGTTCTGGACTAGCTTTTGTATCAATATGCCTAGGATTGTGCATATAATCAAGGGTAGCCCAAAATACTCAATAAATTTCTGTGAAGAAATATGTACAAAGCAGTTGTAAACTGGAGTTCCACTACACAGCATCAAATCCTGGAAGAACTGAGAGCAGTCCAAGGCAGCTGGAATCTCAGTGGAACAGAGCCAAGTGGAAACAAAATTGCTATTGTGGATAAATCACGTCCAAGTTAGCCCTGAAATTTAAGGCAGGCCAAATAGACCATAAATTCAGATGGCGC
The DNA here is from genome assembly GCA_013397565.1 of Ptilonorhynchus violaceus. NCBI lineage: Eukaryota > Metazoa > Chordata > Aves > Passeriformes > Ptilonorhynchidae > Ptilonorhynchus > Ptilonorhynchus violaceus. The sequence continues at coordinate 5,840 of VZRJ01007541.1, read as the reverse complement.
AAAAATTCCAGAGAAGGATAAAGTAATGAAGTTGGTGGGACAAATTAATCTCTAGAATTATTCCCCTGGCATAAAATGAGCTAAGCAAAATCTTAGTTTATTTGTTATTTCAAAGAGAATCAGTACCAGCTGAAGCTGCACAAGATGGCTCAGTTGGTCGGAGCATGGTGCTAACAGTTCCATGGATGTGAGTTGATTCCCCATGTGGGCCATTTACTTTAAAGTTGAACTTGATGATCCTTGTGGGTCTTTTTCACCTCAGAATATTCCATAATTCCTGTCTGTAACTCTGTAATACACATGATAAAATCAATAAATATATGCTGTCTTTCCCAATCACATCCATGGAGAAAGACTTATCTTCAAAATGGTCACCCATTCCCAATTCCTGAAAGATGGGAAAGGCAGAAAGCTTTCACCTTCCCCAATATTCACATCAATTCTGTAGACTTTGGGGGCTCTTTTTTTCTATTTTTATCCTTTCCCTGTTAAAAAACATCCAAAGTCACAATTTTTGCTTCTTCAGAGAACCTGCTCTATTCCAGCAGGAGAGTCTGTGGCTATAAAAATAGTTGAATTTAGGTTCTGTTACTCTATTCAAATGAGTTGGTGTGAGAAACGGATACCATTAGACTCCAGTCCATCTAATATAGTTTTATTATCAGAATTTGCTTGTATTTTACTTAGTACAGAATATGTGGTGGAGGGGATGACAATGGAGAGAATATTGTTCTTCTGAGTTTCAGAATGACTTCTTTATTTCTCAGTGAAACAGTGTGGTATGAGCTCACCATTGGCCCTCAATCAATATGCACTGGTGCAACATCATACAGTAAGGTAACAAGTTAAGGAACTTACTCCTTCTGTTTCTGATGATGCAGAGGGAAAACTGGACCACCAGTTTGCAGAACTGGAAAAAAGCATCTAACCAAAGCTAACACTCGTCCCCTTACATCCACTCTTCCTGCTGAAAATCTTCAGTTGTAATATCTTGTCTTCATTCTAAGGCTGTGAAATGCACTCTCTTGGAATCATAGGTAGTAAATTTTCTTTAGCAACATCCATGCTAAGGAATGCAATCAAGTTTATGTTGTATTTGTACATATATACGCAGGTATGTAATAATTCTAGTGGGAATAGCATCTGGGCATAATGGTACTTGAATGTAGAATTCAGAATTTAGCTCTTAACAATTACTGCAATTGAATCACCTTCTGTACAGGAAATTCCTAGCAAAAAACTCTTTTTTTATGTGATGAGTTGTGGTCTCCTGTCTTTGGTGGTGGTCAGTCATGACTAGCTGTTCAGCTGATGATTCATAAGCCTATGATTTTATAAAATTTTTCATGTTTGTAAAATTTTATTACTGAAAGATCACAGATCAGCATACATGAACAAAATGTACATACTTCATATGTTTCATATACTTATTACATTAAATAAGACAATCTGATTAGTAACACTTATTATATATTATCTTCTCATTCATGCTCCAAACAATTTATGCCCTATTTCAAGTCATCTGCATTCTCTTTTTGCTTCCCTACCTGTATAACCTAAGTAAACTAATTATATACTTTCCTGTTTCTGTTGTGTCACAATTTCATACTTGAATATAATTATATTCAAAATCCCATTACAGATGTATGGATCTTTGTATACCACTGTGGTAGAAATCAGGAATAGAGGAGCAAAAATGGCAACTATGCCCTTAAAAGAGTATATGTGTGGCAAAGACTCCTGAAATTTGTAGAGATTTAGTGGAGTAGAAACATGTACTTATGAGCAACTTCAATAGCAGATTCTTTTCCTTCTTCCCTATGTTGTAAAAAAAATGTTTAGAAACGTGAAATCCGAGATCATATAGTAATGACAGAAATAATGTTTTCAAATACTGATAATATTTTATTTCTAATAACAAACACTTTCAAATCTTGCCTAATAGATCCATTTCTATAGTAGCCAATCCCAGTGAGAACTCAAAATCAACCAAGTCCTTTGCTTTCATGGAACATTAGATTGATACAAATGAACACTGTTTCACAATTAACAAGTTCTTATCAAGAGTTTAGATATTACTAACAATCTGTTAGTAAATTTATGAAAATCTGAAGACTCTTTCAGTTAAAATTGTAGAAGATACATCGGTGGCCAAAGATGTCAATGACAGCAGGGGCTTTTCAAATACATCAATAACAAAAGGAAAACAAAGGATAATGGGAGAGAAGAACCCAGGCAACAGAAGATGCAGAGAAGGCAGACTTACTGAATGCCTTCTTTCCATCGGTCTTCACTGGCAGTACCAGCCCAAAGATGTTGACCTCTCTGACCCACGAGTCCAGGGTAAAGGAATGTTGGAATGAAGACTTTTCCTTGGTCAAGGAGGATTGATTCTGAGAACACCTGGAAAAACTTGACATCCTCAAGTCCATAGGCCATGAGGGGATGCATCCACAAGTGCTGAGAGAGCTGGTGCACCCATGGCGAGGCTGCTCATGATCACCTTTGAAAGGTCATGAAGATCAGGAGAGGTGTTGAGACTAGAAGAAAGAAAATATCACCCCAATCTTCAAAAAGAGCAAGAGGGACAGAGGAAATTTCAGTCACCCTCACCTCAATAGCTGGAAAGGTGATGGAGTGCATCATTCTGGAGGCCACCTCTACCCACATGCATGACACGAAGGTGATCAGGAGCAGTCAGAGTGGATTCACTGAAGATAAATCGTGCTTGACCAACCTGATTGATTTCTACAATGACATAACTACCTGGATGGAGAAGGGGACCTTGGGGATGGAGCAGTGGAACCTTGACTTTAGCAAGGCTTTCGAGGTTGTCTCTCACAACATCCTTGCAGAAAAACTCAAGAGGTGTGGACTGGATGAGTGGACAATGAAGTGGATTGACAATTGGCTGAACAGCAGAACCCAGAAGGTTGTAATCAGTGGCACAGGGTCTAGTTGGAGGCTTGTCACTGATGGTGTCCTGCAAGGTTCAGTACTGGGCCCAGTATTGTTTAACTTATTCACCAGTGACTTGAATGACGGAACAGATGCCTCCTCAGCAAGTTCAGTGAGGACACAAATCTGGGAGGAGTAATTGATATCCTGGAGTGCTGTGCAGCCCTCCCTTCAGAGGGATCTCGACAGGATGAAGAGATGGACAGAGAAGAACCATCTGAAATTCAATAAGGATAAATGCAGGGTCCTGCACCCGGGGAAGAACAACCCCAGGCACCCGCACAGGCTGGGGCTGACCTGCTGGGGAACAGCTCTGTGGAGAAGGACCTGGGGATCCTGAAGGACAACAAGCTGTCCATGAGCCAGCAGTGTGTCCTTGTGGCCAAGAAGGCCAATGGAGTGCCTGATGCCTGGGGTGCATTAGGAAGAGCATTGCCAGAGGTTGAGGGAGGTGATCCTGCCCTTCTACTCAGCCCTGGTGAGGCCTCACCTGGAGTGCTGTGTCCGGTTCTGGGCTCCTCAGGACAAGAGAGACATAGAGCTCTTGGAGCAGGTCTAGTAAAGGGCTACAAAGATCATGAGGTGACTGGAGCATCTCTCTTACAAGGAAAGGCTGAGGGAGCTGGGCCTGTTCAGCATCAAGAAGAGACAGCTGAGAGGGGACCTCAACATTGTCTATCAGTATCTGAAGGGAGGGTGTCAAGAGGACAGACCAGGCTCTTCTCAGTGTTGCTGAGCAATAGGACAGCAGGCAATGGGCAGAAACTGATGCACAGAAAGTTCCACCCAAGTATGAGGAAGAACTTCTTTACTGTGCAGGTGATCGAGCACTGGAACAGATTGCACAGAGAGGTTGTGCAGTCTTTCTCACCAGAGCTGCTCAAGAACTGTCTGAACTCAATCCTGTACCCTGTGCTTTAGGATGGCCCTGCTGAAGCAGTGAGATTGGCCCAGATGATCCCCTGTGGTCCCCTTCAACCTAATCTGTTTTGGGATTCTGTGATGTAGTTTAAATTGATTTGAATTCCTTACTCTGAACATCTGTCTGTATTTCAGCATAGCAGCACCATTGTATACAAAAAATATAGCAAAAACAATAAACTAACTTTCTAGAGATAGGGATATATCAAAGGCCATCAAAAATCTCAGGCCGTTTATCCTGGAGAATCTCAAAACACTTACATTTTGGTTCGTTCCTTTCAAAATTAAAAACTTCAGAGTATTTTATTACCTGATTTACAGAAAAAAATTGCTTGGAAATAGACTAGTTCATGTTTATCGAATGAATGAGATGTTTACTTTGGGGTTTTTAGTGGCAAATTAATTTTTATGAGAAATAAACATAATTCTGTCACACCAATTAGTGTATCATTTGAGCAGGTGCAGTGACACCAGGACTTATGCCACGGTTACAGTCAGAGAAAATAGTCAGCAGTCTGTGAATCATTCATCTAATTAACAACACATTGATACTCACAATGTAAACTTTTATTTTGCACAACTCTCTGACCAAACAAAGCTAAACATGAAAAATAATATAACCTCTCTAAAAAGTAAGTTCTCTGATGCAATCCAAACAATCTAGGCAGTCAAAAGTACTCTAATTAACAAGGGATAAAAATACTTCACTAAGTAAGTGTTCCCATGTGTTTAATATATACTTGATGCACTAAAATAACCCCCATGGAAAAATTCCTTTTTATCCAATATGAACTACCTGAAAATTGTTTTGTGGTGTTTTTAAAGATATTTAATATGTTTTTATTGTACATTAACAATTAACTGCTGATGAAAGATCTTTTCATATATAGCAAAAGAGACAAAATTTGGTGTCTTGCTATCTGAGAACGTGAGAAAATGAAGATTATCAAAAATACTTCATAATAAATTTTGAAGGCAAACACAATGCACAACAAAAAGTTTCGTTCCACTGGCATATAACATAAGCCCCATTATCACTTCCCCACATTAATTAATGAAATGTATCAATTAAAAATCATCCCCAGTTAAACAATCCTTATAAAAAGTTAACACCACTAAAGCTTTAACAACGTTGGTTAGAATCAACAGGATGCCCCAAGAAGCTCCTCTTTCTAAATAGCAAAGTTTACATAAATCTGAAGCAGAAAGGAGGAAAAAAGGCATCCCAAAATCTGAAATGATGGAATGAACTTCTTCCTAGAGAAATGCTATGGCAGAATATTTACATTTGTTCAGCCTTCCCTCAATTGTAGAATACGCTGAGTTTATGGTAGCCGCTTTTAAGGCTCAGGCTAAGGCAGGCAGGCAGGCAGTGCAATGGCAAATTGGATGACAGAGCTGGCTACATATCTTACAAATTCAAAAAACACTTGGACGAGTATCCAAGGAAGAAGTAGCTGCCAGCAGTTAAAAGTGTTATTTCTCTTTACATCCTGTTTGCTGAGGTTGCCACTCACAAGACTGACATGTCAGCAGAAGGGAATTTGTGTTGGCACACAAGCTGCTTCAATGCGGAATTTAGAGGTTTAAGCCATGGCTCATTATAAACAGACGCTCATTAGAGTTAATAATTTAAATTTTATAAAGCTAATCATTGTGCTGGGCATAACATAGCACACTTGTCTTACAGAGATCTGCCTAGGGCTCCTGAGGTAATAGGAGCCAATAGGGGAACATCACTGAAGTACTTCAAGGGACTTAAGGTGTGTTCTTCTAAAAAGGTGACAGAGCCGACCAATGGGTGCAGCATGGGCAACAAACAGGAGGAGCTGGAAGCCACTGTGCTGCTAAAAGGCTATGAACTTGTTGCCACCTCTGAAAGTTGGTAGGATGAATTCCATGACCGGAGCATGGCTATCAATGGCTACAGGCCGATCAGAAGGGACAAACAAGGCCTTCTG